>CM077654.1:26080585-26198085 GCA_039707465.1 Rhabdophis nuchalis | reverse complement strand
GAATCTTTGCTTCCTGAGCTTCATTTCAAATCAAGTAGGATCTTCAAGCTGTCTGGTGGATCCTCTTTGTCTTTTGATAAGGATTCCACCAGAAGACCTTGGCCAAATGTGGCCACCAATATCCTTCTCAAGTCTAATGTCCTTAGAATGCTGCAAAAGAACTGTAGAAGGTAGGATCAGGCCAGCTGAAAACATACCAACACCAGTCTTTTCTCCTTATTTTGTGTTTCATTCTTCTTTTATGTATCTGTTTCTTTGCATGCTCCATTTAAGCACCTCCCAGTGCCAGATGGACTCTGGGCAGCTCACATGACAAGGAGCCATAAACACAGCAAAAAAAAAAAAAGATTCAACACCTAACAAATAGCATGCATTCATGTCTACCTCTTTCTTAGGTCTGAATAACTTTTTCACTTTAAAAGGATGCAGTGGCTCAGTGGCTAAGACTCTGAGCTCCTCGATCAGAAAGGTTGGCAGTTCAGTGGTTCGAATCCCTAGTGCTGCGTAACGGAGTGAGCTCTCGTTACTTGTCCCAGCTTCTGCCAACCTAGCAGATTGAAAGCATGTAAAAATGCAAGTAGAAAAACAGGAAATGGAAAGGTAACAATGTTACTTTCGGCATTAAGTCATGCCGGTCACATGACCAGGGAGACGTCTTCAGACAGCGCTGAAGAAATGGAGATGAGCACCACCCTCTAGAGTTGGGAATGACTCTTACCCTCTACCTAACTTTTTCACAAAGTCCTCCTTTAAAGGTTGCTCAATTCTTCCCTGATCTCAAGGTTACAAATCAGTTGGGGAAAGATGGTTGCTACAGTTTAACTAAAATCCCCTCTGAATCTGCAAAATGTCTTCATTTAAAGACTATCTGGCAATGGCCTGACCTTCATATTCCAGAGCACAGCTATCAAGTGACCTTCAGCAACAGCAGATGCCATGCAACCATGCTCTGGCCTTCATCTGTTGCTATTTAGCCTGGGTGGGTTGGCAATTCCACTTCCTTTCACTGAACTTTGTTTAACCTCTGTTAGTAACACCTAAACGGTTTGTAATAGACAGGGAGGAGGCGCATTAATGAATTACAGTTTAATGAAGTGCAAATGAACCAACAGGGGAAGTAATAGAGTGCAAAGGCAGGGGAACTGGCATCAGAAGAAAATTCCTTGAAACAAACTCAACACCATCAGATGAAAGAGCTCTCTGGGGAAAGTTTCTATGGAGGATTTGTCAATAAAAGAATTAGAGTCGGTGCCTGAAAGACTTCAGGCCACAGAGTGAGTCTCATCAAGATTCCTGGGAGACTGCATGAAGGGAGAATTTGAACGCTATGAAAATCTCTCCTCAGCTATTTGTGATTCTAAAGCAGCTGGCCGGGGCTTCACCAAACGTTTCATGTAAAATGCAATCCAGACCAAGCTCCCCTACCAGAAAATCTCTGAACGGATGGTGTTAGGATTCTTAGTGTTGGGAAACTGCCAGCTAGGCAGGAAGGAGGAGTCAAGTGGGGACTTAGTTTAAAGTTCTTGCATAGCCACAAAAAGTGTAAGCTTTACCTCTCCCAGATTCCATGAAGTCCTGTCATTCCCAGAGAAAAACAAGCAGTCTGGGGAGAGTGCAATAAAGTGGCTCACTTTAGATATTTGCAAACGGCTGTGGTGGCTGGTACCTGACAGTCGGGGTGAAATTTGACTGGATCGGACCAGCTCAGGTGAACTGGTAGGGATGATTGGAATCAGTTCACCAAATTGGTAAAAATCACCCCTCGTTGGTCCTGCCCATGCCTGCATGATTGCCACTCTCCTGTTCCAGCTGCTTGCTTGGGCCTTCTGGCCACTCGACTCACCCATCCAATCCGATCATTTCTCCCTCCATTCACAGCAGAGCTGCTGCAGCCTGTCCCTTTAAGGTAGTGCCTGGGAGGGAAAGGGTCTGGGAGGACTATAAAGGGAGCAGCAGCTCTGTTGTGAATGGAGGGAGAAATGTTCGGATTCTCTCTGCCACAGCATTCACTATGAACCCTTCTCGTGCTCATACACACATTTTTTTGCTGGGTTCTGTGGGCATGGCTTGGTGGGTGGGGGGGTTCCTGTGGCTGAGTGGGTGTGGCCGTGAGTGACATCGAGTTGGCCATGCCCACTCACTCACAGGACCCCCACCAAGCCACAACTACAGAACCAGTAGGGAAAATATTTGAGTGTCACCCCTGCCTGACACTCAGCAAGTATGTCTGGGGAACTGGGATCTAATTCTTACCACACTAGATCTGCAGGGCACGAAGCCAGGAAAGCCATTATAGAAGGATTTCATTTTCAGCATTAATATTGTTGGAAACTCAGGAGTTGGTGCAATTGATTTCTGTTGGAAACCAACAAGATAGTAGAAGGATGCAACCGGTCAACTGAGTTTCCATTGGCTTCATAGGCTACCGTAGGTTTGAATTATAGTTTTGGGGGGAAAACTGCTGAGAATATTTTGCTGGAAGTAATAATAGTGAACCCATAACTTTACCAGAATGGTGCTGTAACCATGAAACAGAGATGGTTACTACTTGGAAGAAAGATAATGATAGATCAAGACAAAAATATTAAAGTGCAGAGATATCACACTGGCAATAAAGACACATATTATAAAATCAATGCTTTTGAACTCTGGTGCTAGAGAAATGATTGAGAATACCATGGACTACAAGAAGAACAAATCATTCATTGTAGATTAAATAAAACTGCCCTGCTCTCTGGAAGCACTAATGATGGAACTAAAGCTTAAATATTTTGGACACATAATGAGAAGGGAAGACTCGCTGGAGAAAAAAAAATGGCAGTGTTTGGAGAAATCGAAGACAGCTAAAATAGAGGCTGACAGGAGGCGAGGTAGCCAGAGATGATCACTGTTGACACAAGCATGAGGTTGTAAGAAACTTAAAGAAGTAGTTATTGTCAGATAGTCGGGTGAAATTATACCATTGCATGATGAACCACAATCGAGTTTCAAGTAGCGAAGTCAAAACCGGGAAAGTTGCATTGTGACTCGGTGAGATGTGTAAAGTCCGTTGTCTCTGATTCCAACATGATCACAATCAGCAGTATCTCTCTTTGCTCTCCCGTTTCTGAACATTCGCATTCATCTGGCCTTTGACTCAATTCATCCTATTGGGATGAGAGCGCATCGTTCTTTCAGAATACTCAAATGCATTGGTTGGCAAG
Organism: Rhabdophis nuchalis; assembly: GCA_039707465.1. Lineage (NCBI taxonomy): Eukaryota > Metazoa > Chordata > Lepidosauria > Squamata > Natricidae > Rhabdophis > Rhabdophis nuchalis. The sequence goes on along the minus strand of CM077654.1, from coordinate 26,194,882 downwards.
CTGGAATGTTGCCCTCAAATGTCCCAGCGAAGAAATCACTGTAGACATAGGTTAGTGATGCCAGGGGCAATAACAATATCTTATTATATATACCACAGTGGTGGGTTTCAAATTTTTTAGAACCTACTCTGTAGGTGTGGCCTATTTTGTGGGCGTGGCTTGGCAGTCATGTGACAGGGTGGGAGTGGCCACCTTTTAAAATGTGGTGAAACTCATTTAACAACGCTCTTGCTTAGCAACCAAAATTTTGGACTCAATTGTGATGATAAATTCTTCCTTCCTTCCTTCCTTCCTTCCTTCCTTCCTTCCTTCCTTCCTTCCTTCCTTCCTTTCCTTCCTTCCGTCCTTCCTTCCTTCCTTTCCTTTCCTTTCCCTCCCATTGGGTCACTGGCAGCGGCGGGCCAGATTTACTTCCAGGTATGCCAGTGGAACCCCCTCTCACCGGTTCTCTAAATTTCACCAACCGGCTCTCGCGAGTAGGTGCGAGCCTGCAGAAACCCACCACTGATATACCACTTATATACCTTAGGTAAATGTAAAGGTGCCTCTTGCACATATGTGCTAGTCATTTCCGACTGAGAGTGATGCTCATCTCCATTTCTAAGCCAAAGAGCCAGCGCTGTTCAAAGATGTCTCCATGATCATGTGGCCAACATGACTAAATGCCAAAGGCGCACGGAACACTGTTCCCTTCCCACCAAAGGTGGTTCCTATTTTTCTACTTGCATTTTTACATGCTTTCAAACTGCTAGGTTGGCAGAAGCTGGGACAAGTAAAGGGAGCTCACTCCATTACTCAGCACTGGGGATTCGAACCACTGAACTGCCAACCTTTCTGATCGACAAGCTCAGCATCTTTGCCACTGAGCCACCATGTCTCTTGCTTATATACCTTAGATAGACCATAGTGCTTTATAGCACTCTCTGGGAGGTTTAGAGTCAGCATATTGCTCTTGACAATTTGAGGTCCTCCTTTTACTGACCTTGGAAGGCTGGAAGGCAAAGTCAATCTTGAGCTGGTCAGGATTTGAACTGCTGGCTGTGGGCAGAGTTAGCTTGTAGTACTGCATTCTAACCACTGTACCATCAAGTTCACTCTACAAACCTAATAGCTGCTTACCCATGCCCAACTGGGGCTTAATCTGTAGAACAATCTGAATTTTGAACATATGGGATTGATCCAGACTTTGGAATCAATCAAATTGATGTATTAAAATGGAGTCAAACTGATTCATATCAATCAAGACCCTTTCTGTGCTTCTGTACATAGGTGCTAATGGTCTGAATCAGTCCAAATGAAATCACATTGTATTGGATCCATGCACTGAATCTGCATACTTGAATTGAATGGGAGCAATCTTTTGAATTGATTCAAAAGTTTAAGTCATTTGAATGACTTAATAGGATTTGTATCTCCTTATTAATCAGCCTTGAATAATGGTTCTTTAGAAGCTCAATTGATCAGATCTCTTGTCTTCTTTTCTGTGTTGGAGAGAGGAAAGATGTTGCAATATACTGTATATCAGTCTTTTAGCAGGGGTGAAATCCAGCAGGTTCTGACAGGTTCTGGAGAACCGATAGCAGAAATTTTGAGTAGTTCGGAGAACTGGCAAATACCACTGGCAAATGACACTCAGCTGTACATATCTACCCCAGACCACCCCAACGATGCCGCCGAAGTGCTGTCCCGGCGTTTGGAAGCTGTACGGATCTGGATGGGTGGTAACAAACTCAAGCTCAACCCTGCCAAGACTGAGTGGCTGTGGTTTCCGGCACCCCGGTTCAGCCAGATTACTCCAACTCTGGCCATTGGGGGCGAAACACTGGCCCCCGTGGAGAGGGCGTGCAATTTGGGTGTCCGCCTGGATTCCCGGCTGTCCATGGAGGATCATGTGGCGGTCCTGGCCAGGGGGGCGTTTCATCAGGTACGCCTGATGCGCCAATTGCGCCCCTTACTGGACCGGGCTGCCCTTCGCACAGTCACTCAAGCTCTCGTGATGTCCCGACTCGACTACTGTAATGCTCTCTACATGGGGCTTCCCTTGAGGTGCACCCGAAAGCTACAGTTAGTCCAAAACGCAGCCGCGCGGGTGATTATGGGAGCCACTAGATGCTCCCACATAACACCGATCCTGCGCGAGCTGCATTGGCTTCCTGTGGCCTTTCGGGTGCGCTTCAAGGTTTTAACGACCATCTTTAAAGCGCTCCATGGCTCGGGGCCTAGTTATATGCGAGACCGCCTCCTGCCCCATACATCCCTTAGACTGATACGCTCCCATAGAGAGGGCCTTCTCAGGGTGCCGTCGGCCGGACAATGCCGACTGGCGACACCCAGGGGAAGAGCCTTCTCTGTGGCAGGCCCAGCCCTCTGGAATGACCTACCCCCTGAATTACGCATCATCACCGACCTCCGCCTCTTTGTTCCAATGCCGGCCTAGCCTAACCTCCCATGGAGACTTTTAGGAAGTTTTAAATTGGGTATTTTAAATTTGGTTTTAGCATAGGATAGGATTGTTTAATATTTATTTTAAATTATATATTTATCTTTGTATTTTGTATGTTTTTAAATTTCCTGTGCGCCGCCCTGGGTCCTCTGTGGAGAAGGGCGGGATATAAATTTAAATAAACAATTTAAATAAACAAACCTCTGGCTGGCCCCAGAGTGGGGTGGGAATGGAGATTTTGCCATATCCTTCCCCTGCCACACCCACCAAGCCATGCCAACGAAGCCACACCATGCCCACCAAACCATTCCCACAGCACCATTTAATTTAAAAAATTAAATTTCACCACTGCCTTTTAGTCTACCATAACTTGGTATCTTCTGAATGTCCTGGAACTGTTAATTCTGAGTCTGTTTTTTTAGAGAAGCTCAAACGTATCTTTCTCAATGTTGCCCATCCCCAAATTCTATTTTGTACTCTCTAGGGTTATTCTCCACAAAATCGCTCCATTATATTTCTCAGTAAAATGATCAAGCATTAAGAAGTGCAATGTTGTGCCAACTTTGGAAGGAGAGGGTTGCCTACAACAGCCTCAGATGCTTAATAAGAACAGGGCAACTTCTGCTGCAGTTGACTTTTGCCCCTTTAAATGATTTGCAAAAAAAAAACAACTTAATTCCACTGGCTCTGGGGTTCTGGTAGGCCTATGTAGGCCATGGATGGCCATTAATTAATTTTGGAATTGAATTTATGAAAGATATATTCAAAGTGCTGTTAACAACTATGCTATCTATTCCTTCTCTGCAGCTTCTAATCATGGGTTGTAGAGTTGTAGGGATGGAGAAGAGGTTTCAGAAAGAAAACAAAATGGAATACTAGGAAAACCTACATTTTGCTGTGGGTTTCTTCAGTTTTGTTTTCGTAGCCTTCAATGGAATCAGAAATCTGAAATACTGTTTATTTCATTGTTTCTCAACTTGGGAACTTTACACTGTGTGGACATGAACTACCAGAATTCCCAGTGAGCCATGTTGACTGGGAAATTCTGTAATTGGAAGTTCTCCCATCTTAAAGTTGCCAAGTTTGAAAAACATTGATTTATTCAATCAATGACAAGCAAAAATTGAAAATCTATAGTGTGAAAGTAAAATCAAATGGGCGAGAAAAACATAATTGCACAACAGTATAATAAACATTGTTTTCAAGAGAATCAATGGAGTTGGAAGTGACCACAACGATCAGCTACTTCAATGTTTTCCAAACTTAGAAATTTCAAGATGGGTGGACTTCAACTTCCAGAATTCTCCAACCAGCATGGATGACTGGGAATTCTGGGAGTTGATGTCCATACAATGTAAAGAACCCAAGTTTGGAAAACGTTGACCTAATCCAACGCTCTGCACTGTGCAAGAAAACAAGTCAGACCAGGGGTCGGCAACCTTAAACACTCAATGAGCCACAAAGGTCCTGATCAGAAGTCCGCCATTCAATTCTGGAGCCAACCGGAAGTCCAGTTCCCCCACCATAGAGTCTCATTGTAGCACAGCATCCTTTTTCCTTTTACTAACCAGTGACAGGGAGCCACAGCAGAAGGATGAAAGACCCACATGCAGCTCCAGAGTCTCTGGTTGCTGAACTATGACCATCCTCAAGATTACAACATATTTCATCATTGGTTGTCCCTTCCTGATGCAAACACTTCCAGGGCAGAGTTTCTCAACCTTGGCAACTTTAAGGCATGTGGACATTTTATACATGCACTAGTTGTGGAATTCTGGGGGTTGAAGTTAAAGTTGCTAAAGTAGTTGCGACTCCTTAGAATCCAAGTTATTCACATTGATTGCTAGGACCACCAAACATGTTTACATCTAGTTTACTTTTATTGTGGTAGTAATGATGGTAGTTTGTGTGTGTGTGTGTGTGTGTGTGTGTGTGCGTGCTTTGGTGTAGCTAACTCCATGTTGAACTGTCCAAGACTATTTACCAGTTCCTAGCCCATTGAAAGTCAACAAGTTTCTGAGTGATGAATCTGGGGGGTAAAAACCCATGCCCGCAGCCAGGACGTATCTCATTTCCTTTTGATGAATTGTCCATTACAGCAATCTCGCAGAAGGATTAAGAAGGGGGGGGAGAGTAGAATGACTTCCTTTTAAGGCCTTGGCACTAACAAGTAAACTGCGTGTCTTCTGTTTGCTGAAGGAAATGGGTCCCTGGGTGGTTGAAAAATAGCTTCTTAAAGGACTGCTTGAAAATTGCAGCATAAGGTTAAACCCTCCACAAATGCAATTAAGTTTTCAAATTAATGATTTTGGAGCCAATAGCTTTCCCCATCCATGAGGTGCCTGGTTTAGGAGGCCCAGACCTCTCTCCCACCCCCATTCTGAGTGCCGAGACACGACTTCCAGAAATGAGCAGATGAGTTAACCACTAATGACTTCATGCAATTAACTTTTAAAGATGCTAACCCTCTTTCCCCTTCCTTTTATAATATATCCCCCCTCCCCCACGTTTATGTAAGCCTCATGATGGGCTCTGAAGAGCAGACAGAACCTAGCTCTGCGTTCTTGTTTGATCATTTAATATAGGTATTGATTGAGCGAGGGCATAAAAAGCACTTCTTGTGTATCCCACTAAGCCTAACAGGTAATTAAGTGTTTACCGTCTGAGGGGAAAAATGTTTTCTCATTCCGCGTTGCATGAGGTTCACTCTGCCGTTGATTCGTTGGCAGCAATTCCAGATGTTCAATCACTCCCTTCTTGCTTCGAATCCCAGGACACCAGCTGCCAACATGGTGTCAACCTGCTGATGGAATCCTGGGTCAGCAGCTGTTTTATTTTCCTGTCCCCTGGGGAAGATTGCCAGCTTTCAGTCCAAACAAAATTCAAGTTGCTATGTGCGTGCAGATGCTGGAAAGTTGTATTTGTTTTTTTCCTTGAAGTGATGTGTGTCTCTCAATGCCAACACTTGGAGTATTAACTCTTTGGTCCCAGGATCTGGCCTGGTGGCTTATGACAGGGGTCTCCAACCTTTGCAACTTTCAGTCTGAAGGACTTCAGCTCCCAGATTTCTCCAGCCAGCTTTGCTGGCTGGAGAATTCTGGGAGCTGAAGTCCTTCAGACTTAAAGTTGCAAAGGTTGGAGACCCCTGGCTTATGAGTTGTGCTTTGCATTAAGTAATGCAATGATGATGATGATGACCCTACTTTTTTTTAATATTTGGGAAATATGTAGTTTTTACATATTAACAGAGTTAGAAGGGACATTATAGGTCATCTTTGTGATGCTAACAAGCCCATAGCGAATCTTCCATGTAAGAATTCCATTTCTTTCTTTCTGGAGTGAAGTTTCTCCATTACTGCACATTGAAAGCCAGTTTGGTCTAGGGGTAAAGATTTAAAAGATTTAACAGAGTTGGAAGGGACCTTATAGGTCATCTAGTCCAACCCCCTGCTCAAGCAGGAGAGCCTACACCATTTCTGACAAATGGCAGTCCAATATCTTCTTGAAAGTCTCAAGTGATCAAGCCCCCACAACTTCCGAAGGCAACTTCTGTTCTGTTGGTTGATTGTTCTCACTGTCAGGAAATTCCTCCTTGTTTCTAGGTTGAATCTCTCCTTGGTCAGTTTCCATCCATTATTCCCTCTCTGGCCTTCAGGGCCTTTGGAGAATAGCTTGACCCCTCTCCTCTCTGTGGCAGCCCCTCAAATATTGGAACACTGCTATCCTGTCTCCCCTGGTCCTTCTCTTCACTAGACTAGCCAGGCCCAGTTCCTGTAATTGTTCTTCATATGTTTCAGGCTCCAGTCGCCTAATCATCCTGGTTGCTCTTCTCTGCACTCTTTCTAGAGTCTCAGCATCTTTATTATAGTGTGGTGACCAAAACTGGTTGCAATACTCTTGGTGTGGTCTTACTAGGGCTTTATAGAGTAGCATTTGTACCTCCCTTGATCTTGATTGTATCTCTCTGTTAATGCAATTTAGGATTGCACTGACTTTTGGGGCTGCTGCTGCACACTGTTGGCTCCTATTTAGTTTGATCTAGGTGAGCTAATTTGTGTCAGTTTTGTCTGGTGGTTAAAGGGGGAGACAGTAAGTCCAGCCTTTGCTATAAAAAACCTGCTAGGTGATGTTGAGCCAGTCACTCTCTCTGTCCAGCCCACCTCACAGGGTTGTTGTTGTGGGGCAGGGGTCTGCAAAGTCGGCTCTTTTAAGACTGGTGGACTTCAACTCCCAGAGTTCCCCAGCCAGCATAGCGTTGAAGTCCACCAGTCTTAAAAGAGCCGACTTTGCAGACCCCTGTTGTGGGGAAACTAGGAGCAGGAAGATGCGTTGAATATGTTGGCTGCCTTGAGTTATCTGTAAAAATAATAAAGGGGGGATATAAACAAAGAAACAAACAAAAGCAGTGACTATATTAATATTCTTCTCTCCTATTTTCTCAAAAACAGCAAGTGAATTGTGCCAAGAGAGATGGATTGGTCCAAGGTCACCCAGCCAGCTTTCATGCCTAAGAAAGGCTTACAAGGCACCTTCTCCTGGTTTCAAAGCCAGCACCTTCACCACAACAGGTAGTCTTCAACTTACAACCATTTGGTTAGTGACTGTCAAAAGTTACAAAAGCATTGAAAAAAGTGACATAATCAGTTTTCACACTTATGATTGCTGCAACATCTCAAGTGCTTGCCATTTTTGACTTTCCAAGTTGGCTTCTGATAAGTCAGTAAGAGAAGCTGTAATTGCTTAATGACTTGTGATTCACTTAACAACTGCAGATTGTTATTTATTGTATACTGTAAGTTAATTAGGGCATCTTTTGGAAATCTGACAAGGGTAGGGTAGGGTAGGGTAGGGTAGAATGGGATGGGATGGGATGGGATGGAACAGGAGGGCACGGGGTGGGATGGGATGGAATAACAGAGTTGGAAGGGACCTTGTAGGTCATCTAGACCAACCCCCCACACAAGCAGGAGACTTATAACATTTCCAATAGGTAGTCCAGTCTCTTCTTGAAAACTTCCAGTGATGAAGCTTCTGTTCCATGGGTTGATTGTCCTCACTGTCAAGAAATTCCTCCTTGTTTCTAGGCTGAATCTCTCCTTGGTCAGTTTCCATCTCTTATTCCTTGTCCAGCCTTCAGGTTCTTTGGAGAATAGCTTGACTCCCCTCCTCTCTGTGGCAGCCCCTCAAGTAAAAGATCATAAATAGGACATGATTCAGTTAAATTCTGGTCCCCGTTGTGGTTATAAGTCAAGGAACGCCTGTATCCCAGACTGGATCTCATATTGATGGTGATATAAAGGGGAGAAGGTATGAGAAGGAGTCCTGCCCTTCTTTATCCATTTGTTGTAGATAAAAATGTAAAAGTGGGGGGGAGTCTTCACTTGTACTGTTGCAATCAGCATCTTGACTTTTCTGTCCAAAGATGCTGCTGATGCTGGTAGCAAAGTGATCCTCACACTTTGGTCACACTTTGTAAAGTTGATTGCAACTGGTAACAAAATGAATGCCTTGCCTTCTCAACTCCACATCCTTCCCAAAACAGCTTTACTTTAGCTTCCCAAATAGCTTCCTTGACTTTCAATTATCCCCTCTTCCAGAATAAAGGAAGAGGGACGTGTGCCAAGGCTTTGCTATTTGCCCATGTTGAGAGTCCAGCCCAAGTACCAAAGCTTAAGTCTATAATAATAGGTAATTAAGCGTCAGTGTTGGAAAGGCCAGCTGACTGATAGGGATCTTGGAGGCCCCAGTCAAGAGAGCAAGGATGAAGTCACAGTCTGCTTTCGGTCATCCAGAAACTTTGGCTTGATGAAAAGGAAGACAGCTATTCCTCCCATGGATCGTGGGCAGAGGAGAGGGAGAAGAGTTCTAGTTGTTCCGAAGCCCCATCATTCTTCTACCCAAAGTCCATGTTTTCTGCATTATCTCCTGTAATGAACTACTGCATATTATAAGGAACCGAGCAGCATCTTTCCCGACTAGCAAATTTTAATAAAAACACTTTTGTGAACAGCAGCTCACTTCATCAGATGCATGCAGTATATATTAGATGCATTAGCCTAATGAAGTAAATGAGGTTGTATATAGGCAGAAAATTTATTAATTGATTAGTCTAATGACCATATCACAGGGTTGCCTTTACGAAGCTGCTTTTGCCTCCTTTCTTCTATGGGAAGGAGAGATGCTAGGAGAAACATACAAGTAAAAATGAATGCAGTTGGAATGGAGCCTTTAAGAAGGACGCATGGTCAAATGGGGAGGATCAAGAATGGAGGGATGCTGAAAGAATGTGGATGGAAGGTCCAGTGTGAAAAAAAAATACATTGGGATCAGGGCAGGGGTGGGTTTCAAAATTTTTGGAACAGGTTCTGTGGGTGTGGCCTGCTTTGTGGGAGTGGCTTGCCGGCCATGTGACCGGGTGGGAGTGGCTTGCCGGCCATGTGACCGGGTGGGAGTGGCTTTCTGGCCATGTGACTGGGTGGGAGTGGCTTTCTGGCCACGTGACCGGGCAGGAGTGGCTTTCTGGCCATGTGACCAGGTGGGAACGTTAGCAGCTGCAGCGCGAAATTTAAAGGGCCATGCTGTGAATCTGCTGGCCCCTTTTTCAACAAGTTAGTGGCTAGCCATGTTGAGAAAGGCCCCGGTGCCCGGCAGCTTCAAATGTAAAAGGCCCGGCCCTTAAAGCTTCTGGCATGGCTGCTACCTCTAAAAGGGTACAAATGACCAGAATATAAATCCTTCCATTCCCCACCATCCAAGTCGCAGCTGAAGAAGCTTCTTGGGTGAGAAGCGAAACGTCTTCAAAGAAAAAAACACAAAGTCCAGATGCCTCGTGGAAAATAAAGCACCTTTGGGGCGGGACACCTAACACCTCTGGTCTACTGGACTGGAGAAACATGTACCATGTTTACTTTTCCAGTGAGGCATTATTCTCATCCCCTTCCCATCTTCAGATCACCTTGTGGAAACCCTCCTCCCCCCCCACCCCCAAAATCATGAGTCAAACAGGACCCTCAACCTCTGTGGTCATCCTCACCACCATGACCAGGTTCACTTCTCAGAAGCCCCCATCATCATCATCATCATCATCATCATCCCCAGCATTGTGCCCTCAGGTCACCTTGTGGGGTCTCCCCACTGGCTCATCCAGGACTAAGACCCCCCCTCCCCCAACATCTTTGGCCATCTCCATCATTCCTACCAGGTCACCCTCTCCAGCGGGCACCCAAGTGGCTCAGCCAGGACCTCCCCAATCTCCCTTCTGGCCGCCCACGCCAAAGTCGAGGACCCCCTTCTGCACCCCTTCCCCCCCAACAAGGCCAGACCCCCCTCCCAACCCAGACCCCTCCTCTTCCCCTTCCCCCCTCCCCTTTGCCCGGGACCCTCGGGGCGCCGCTCACCTTCTGCAGGGCGCGCACGTTCTCCTCGCCCAGCAGGCCGCTGGCGCCCTGGTAGACGCCGCTGGCCGCCCTGCGGAGGCTGTTCTGCTTGTCGGCGCCCCGGGACCCCCGCGCCCCCGGCCCGCACAGCAGCAGCAGCAACAGCAGCAGCGCGCCCCGCTCCAGCTTGCCATGGCGCTCGCGGGTGGCTCCTGCGCTCCAGCCGGGCGCGCTTGGCTGGGCTCGGCGCGAAGCCCCCCCAAGCCTCTGCATTCGCGCCAAGCGCGAAAGGGCCGGCTCGGCCCTTAAAGCTGCCGGCGTGGCTGCAGGGGATCGGGATGGCTTCGCGCAGCCCGCGAATAGCTGCGCGAAGCCCCCCCAAGCCTCTGCATTCGCGCCAAGCGCGAAAGGGCCGGCTCGGCCCTTAAAGCTGCCGGCGTGGCTGCAGGGGATCGGGATGGCTTCGCGCAGCCCGCGAATAGCTGCGCGAAGCCGCCCCAAGCCTCTGCATTCGCGCCAAGCGCGAAAGGCCCAGCCCGGCCCTGGCAGCTTCAAAACTAAAGGGCCCAGGCCGGGCCTTGAAACTCTTTCCCTGTTGGCGCGGCTGGGGAGGGCGGGGGGGCCTTCGCGCACCTAGCATGCCTTCCGCTGCCCCCCTAGCCATGCTAACAATGAAAGAGCTTCAAGGCCCGGCCCCCGCCCTTTAGTTTTGAAGCCTGGCAGGCTAGGGGCGGCGGAAGGCAGGCGCCCCAACAGAGAAAGAAATTCAAACTGAGGTTTTGACGGAGCGAGCCACGTGTTCCGGACGTAACTTCCGGGTCCATCGTCCAACGGGATCGGCCAGGATCTCTAAATTTCACGAACAGGCTCGCGCGATCCTGGCCGATCCCCTAGCAACCCACCCCTGGATCAGGGGTGAAATTCAGTAGGTTCTGACCAGTAATGGAGAACCGGGAGCGGACATTTGAGTAGTTTGGAGAAATGGCAAATACCACCTCTGACTGGCCCTGCCCCCATCTATTCTCTGCCTCTCGAATCCCAGATGATTGGGAGGGAATGGGGATTTTGCAATATCCTTCCCCTGGAGTGGGGAGGGAATGGGGATTTTGCAGTATCCTTCCCATGGAGTGGGGAGGGAATGGGGATTTTGCAGTATCCTTCCCCTGGAGTGAGGAGGGAATGGGGATTTTGCAGTATCCTTCCCCTGGAGTGGGAGGGAATGGAGATTTTGCAATATCCGTCCCCTGGAGTGGGGAGGGAATGGGGATTTTGCAGTATCCTTCCCCTGGAGTGGGGAGGAATGGGGATTTTGCAGTATCCTTCCCCTGGAGTGGGAAGGGAATGGGGATTTTGCAGTATCCTTCCCCTGGAGTGGGGAGGAATGGGGATTTTGCAGTATCCTTCCCCTGGAATGAGGAGGGAATGGGGATTTTGCAGTATCCGTCCCCTGGAGTGGGGAGGGATTGGGGATTTTGCAGTATCCTTCCCCTGGAGTGGGGAGGGAATGGGGATTTTGCAGTATTCTTCCCCTGGAGTGGGGAGGGAATGGGGATTTTGCAGTATTCTTCCCCTGGAGTGGGGAGGGAATGGGGATTTTGCAGTATCCTTCCCCTGCCACGCGCACCAAGCCACGCCCATAGAACCAGTAGTTTAAAAAAAAAGAATTTCACCATTGATTGGGATGATTGCAGGATAATGAAAAAGAGCAGGTATGAGGACAGGAAATGAAGTATTTGGGAATAGAAAAGAAAATAGAACAAGCTGAAAGGAAGAAATAAAATGGAGAAAGCGACGGTTGGATGAAATTGATAAGATCCTGAAAAAGAGGCAAAAAGATTAAAGACAAAAGATCACGATGTCATAAGTGGTCCAGAATCTCTTGACAGTGAGATGAATGGAATAGTAAACAAAGAAAAAACAAACAAACAGCCAGCAGTGGCTTGCAAGAGATGGCAGAGTAGATGGTAGTGGGGTGAGTAAAATTTAGCTATGCATCCTTTTCTTGATCTTGTCTTAATTTCCTTGCTTCATTATTTATTTCCTTTTTTGCATTGAGGTGTTTGATGCATTATGTACTCTTTTTGTCAGCTGGATCTCCAGCCTGGGCTTTCCCTTCGATGTATGCTTGCTATTGGCTGCCACAGTAACAGGGAGGGCATTGGGGTTTGGGAAGTGAGCTGGTGTGATGAAGTCCCATGTGAACTAAAAGGGAAGTTTGCTCCCAAGAATTACTGCGCTGCTGCTGAATGGAGTTGTTTACACCCAGTCAAGGCCAAATGTCCTGGAACTCCAGATGGACAAAAGCAACTGAAGATGTGCTCCACTATGTGGGAAATGGATTGGACATCCAGCCTGGGTCCCTGGGGGGAGGGGGATTTGGGGAAACTTTCAATATGTAACTTTTGTGACTTTTGGCTCAGATCTTGCTTTTCTTTCGCTGCTATCACTTCAATCACTTCGCTGCTATCACTTTTTTCGCTGCTATCACTTCAAACTCAGTAAAAATTCCTCCTCTCTACTTCAATGGGAGTCAAGAGTTTTCTTTCTTGGGTTTTGAATGGAGTCAGGCCTAACATTCTATAGTTTTATCTTCTACTAGCTGTTCCCAGCCACACATTGCTGTGGCCCAGTCAGGAGGGACACAACCCAAGGGTGGAGTTTCCTCCCCCTCTCTATCCCTCTACCTACCTACCTACCAACTGTATGTCTCCCACTCTCTATCCCTCTACCTACCTAACTTCCTACCTACCTACCTACTATATTTCTCCCTCTCTCTATCCCTCTACATACCTTACCTACTGTATTTCTCCCACTTTCTAGCCCTCTACCTACCTACCTACCTTCCTACCTACCTTCCTACCTACCTACCTACCTACCTACCGTATTTCTCCCTCTCTCTATCCCTCTACCTATCTACTGTATTTCTCCCACTCTCTAGCCCTCTACCTACCTACCTACCTACCTACCTTCCTACCTACCTACCTACCTACCTACTGTATGTCTCCCTCTCTCTATCCCTCTACCTACCTACTGTATTTCTCTCTCTCTCTATCTGCCTGCCTACCTACCTACCTACCTACCTACCTACTATATTTCTCCCTCTCTCTATCCCTCTACCTACCTACTGTATTTCTCCCTCTCTCTATCTACCTACCTACCTACCTACCTACCTACCTACCATATTTCTCCCTCTCTCTTTCTCTATCCCTCTACCTACCTACCTACTGTATTTTTCCTTGAATCTTATGGACAGAGTATTATGACATTTTGTATTATGTCATCCTGTGGCCTTCTGCTCTCTCTATATCCATCTACCTACATTTTTTACATTTCCGTTGCATGCACCTGGCACAGGTGTGACATCTACACAATCTATATATATATATCATTGGTGCCCTATTTGAAAGGAACGTTGTGTGAAAATTTGGAAGCGATCGGTGCAGGACTTTCGGAGATTACCGGTTTTGAACGAACTCTTGTTACATTTTTATTTATATAGATTAAATTAAAGTGGATTGTTGATATTGTAGTAATCAGTTTTAGAGCATATTTTTCTGAACAAAAAGAGGCACCTTATTCAGGGGTGGGTTCCTCCCGGCATTACTACCGGTTTGGTGTCCGAAAAATTTGCCCAGGCTCAGTTGCACCTAAAAAGTTAAGTGCATGTGCACAACATTTAAAAAGGGGAACATTTGTACATTTTTTTTCAATGAAGGTTGTTCTGCGCATGTGCAGAACAGAATATCAAGATGGCGGCACTGAGGATAGAACCGGTTCAATCATGTGTCTGCCTGTTACTACCTATTTGGCCGAACCAAGCCAAACGGGTAGGAACTCACCTCTGACCTTATTGAACACCAAATCAATATCTTTCTTATATTCTTCCTCATGATTTTTTTCCTGTATTGTCAATCATTTGACCTTGGATGATTTTCACTGGATGGTGGTCTTACAGATATTCTGAACTGTAAATCCAGCTCTAAATTTCAAGTGATCCCTTGAGGGAAGGTCATCAGTGAGCTGAGCTTCTTCTCTCTGCACTCACCTTGTGTTCTCCTTTGATGGTAGAGCGAAAGTAATCAGGCAACACTTCTGTGGTTCTTTGGTAGCTTCTGTTACTTGCAGGGACTTCAGCCTTTTTGAGTAAAGATGTGCCAATCACACAAAAAAGATGCCCATCTCTACATGTAGCACCTTAAATCCTACAGATATTCCAGAGGTCCGAACTGGGTCCACTACTAAGGTGTGAGATGCTCTCTGATTCCACTCCTCATGCGGTCTTGTAATCAGTTCCAACAGTGGGTTGTAGAAACCTAAGAGGCAGAGACGATCATTTAGAAATTAAAAACGACACACAAATAATGTATCAAGAGAATGAGGTGGATTACCCTTTTAAAGTGGAATATACTCTTCAGTTACTCCATGGAAATTACAAATGGATAAAGACGGCCAGAATTCTGAGACAAGAGACAAAGATAGACAGAAACAGGATTTAGAACTATATGTATGGGACTTAAGGATGATTGGGAGGAAGAAGGAAAAAATACAAAATGCATTTATTAGATTATGATTAAATAATGAGTTGCTATTTCTGGTGATGCTAAGCGGTTATCTTGACTGGATAGGGATTTTTTTTTTTAAAATGTTTAATTGGGCATAATGGATTAGTTTGCAATATCTACATTATTATTTTTGATATGTAAATGAGAGGTTACTATTTCTGGCAATGTTTAATAGTTTCTAATTTTTATAATGTTTAATTGTTAATTGGGATTAGATTTGGATTATTAAAGAGAGCGATCAAGGGGATTTAGATTAAATGGAAAGGGGATTATGTACTTACGTTATTAGGTATTTCAGTTGTTTTTTCACTGGATTGTTGCTGATTAATAAGAACTGACAATTTGGGGATGAGGTTTTAGAAAATGGGGTGGGATACAGAAAGAAGATGCATTTGGTTGTATTTTAAGACAGTGGTAAATTATTAATTTCAAAAATACCTCCTGGGATAAAGAGAGAAGTTTGTTTTTCTTACTACTTCCTTTTTGGGGCAGGATCTTTTTTTCCTATACTTTTACTACTAGTTTTTCTTTTCTTCCTTCTTTAAAATATACTTTTATATTAGGTTCTTGTATTAGTTTTATCAGTTTAATATGATTCTTAATGAAATCACTGTAAAAAAAAACCCCTAAGGGCCATAATCAATTGGCTACTATTGTAACTTTGTTCCACAATGGCCAGCTTTATTAATTTTACAACAATTCCTATTCAACACTATCATGGAGAGAGAGAGAAAATCATTGCAATGTACAGCAAAGGGACATTTTGGGAAGGAGTTGCAAAGGCTAAGATTAAAAATAACAGCTGTTTCCTCCAACGGAATGGCATCACAAGGAATGAAGTTGCAGACGGGCCAAAAACTAGAAACACCACAGACTTCAAGACCACCAAAAAATCAGCCAAGTACCTCCGGATCCATAAAAGTGGGAGAAAAAAGACTAGAGTTTAAATCTTGGGCTACAGACCTATGTAAAGGTTTTAACTTCGATGTGAATATGACTTCAAATTCTTGTGAAGAAAGGCAAACATACATGTTTCAGGATAATGGTGCAGGATCCAATTTGGGTCAGTCACTGGGGCCAGAGATTTAGTCTTCTGGGGTTTGGGTTTTATGCTGGAGCCCATCCACAAGGAACTTCTCTCTAGCAGAATGGATGTGCTTTGGGCTATTCTATGCATGGTATTTATGTGGTGCCTGGCTCTGGTTGTATGTAGATTTTTGCTTGTTGATTGGGGTGTTGATGGACAACTATTAAGTTGTTGGCTGTTTTTTTTCCTTCTGCTGCCAGGTCCTTGGCTCCTGAGTACATAATATGCTGGTGGTAAATCAGCATTCCTGTTGACTGACAAGGAGTCAATCATTTCCCTGGCTAAAGCTGGGAAATGGGCTCCTGGTCAGTCAACAGGAGCGCTGACCTGTTGACTGTTGACTGACATCAGCTTATCAAGTTGGTGACCAACCCAGATTGGATCCTTCAAATTCTTGTATGTAATTGAGAGTTCTATTTAGCCCAGTGGTGTCTTTGATTAAGCAAGTCCTTGATATGTGTCTGGAGAATCAATATTTATATTTGAGCCTAGTGGTGAAGCTTTACAGTCACTATGCTGTGATTATAGCCAAGTACCCCAGTGTGTAGAGTCCTCATCTGGCTAATAAAAGGCTAGCATCAAATCATGTGAAAATATTTACAGGCCCCTCACATCCTGGACATAAATTGTTTCAACTTCTACCTTCAAAATGACACTATAGAGCACTGCACCCCAGAACAACTAGACACAAAAACTGCTTTTTCCCAAACGCCATCACTCTGCTAAATAAATAATTCACTCAACACTGTCAAATTATTTACTAAGTCTGCATTACTATTAATCTTCTCATTGTTTCTATCACCCATTTCCTCCCACTTACGACTGTATAACTATAAGTTTGTTATAGTTACTTACAATTTATATTGATATCGATTGTTTCCTGATTGCTTATTTGTACCCTATGACTATCATTAAGTGTTGTACCTTAGGATTCTTGACAAATGTATCTTGTCTTTTTATGTACACTGAGAGCATCTGCAGCAAAGACAAATTCCTTGTGTGTCCAATCGCACTTGGCCAATAAATAATTCTATTCTATTCTATTCTATTCTATTCTATTCTATTCTATTCTATTCTATTCTATTGAATTCTAGGCTGCACAATTGTAAGTTTTGTGAAGTATTGTATTTTCTTTTTCTTAACTGTTTTATTTTAAAAAGTCTTCTCTTTCATGCCATTTGTTTAGTATTTACTGAAATGTTGTCTTGCCCTAACTTTTTTCCCCTATGTGTAAATGTAAATACTCTGGGATATTGTGTAACTACTCTGCTTAGTCACAATCATTATGTTGAGCAATGATTATGGCAGAATGCTTATGGTGAAATGGATGGAGGCTAGGGAGAATAAGGACTTCTGAAAAGAATAAAGAATGTTTCATTGCAAAATGTTTAATGTACCAATTCTACAACCTGTACTTTACTCTCCCATAGACATTAGTGGAACTTAAACATTACCCTTCTCTCCATATTTACCTAAAAGTAAGTCACACTGAGTTTAACATCTAGGTAAGGAGATTAAATCTAGTAGTTTACATTTAGCAAACTAAATACAGTATTGTAGTCCACTGTGTTTAATTGCTCATTGCTATGCTGCTTCTTACATAACGATCATTATGATAATAATGAGTAATTAATTACTGCCATCTCTGTTTCTCAGTTGAATCATCAAAGTGAGTTCAAACAAAAAGAGAAAAATGCAAAGATGATGAACATTTGAACAACCCTCTGGGTTGAATTAAAGTCAGGCAATTTTCATTGTTTCGAAGGTAATAGCTTTTGGTGTTTGATGGAGCCTTGCGATTTGAGGTTTGTGTACCAGAGGTTTTTTTTGCCAAGACATCTTTTACAATTTTTGACATTAATCCATTTGCAAAAAGTACTACAGGGATAATTTCAGCTTCAGATAATTTATATGTAGATATTTTAATTTCCTTTGCTAGAGTTCCTTGTAGTTTTATAAACCCCCCTGCTCTGCAGAGCTCATTTTTATATTGACTTATTGCTCATGTATTAACAATCCATCTTTCTTTCTTTCTTTCTTCTTTCTTTCTTTCTTTCTTTCTTTCTTTCTTTCTTTCTTTCTTTCTTTCTTTCTTTCTTTCTTTCTTTCTTCTTTAATACAATACAATAGCAGAATTGGAAGGGACCTTGGAGGTCATCTAGTCCAACTCCCTGCTTAGGCAGGAAGCCCTATACCATTTCAGACAAATGGCTATCCAACATCTTTCTTTCTTTCTTTCTTTCTTTCTTTCTTTCTTTCTTTCTTTCTTTCTTTCTTTCTTCTTTCTTTCTTTCTTTCTTTCTTTCATACAATACAATAGCAGAATTGGAAGGGACCTTGGAGGTCATCTAGTCCAACTCCCTGCCTAGGCAGGAAGCCCTATACCATTTCAGACAAATGGCTATCCAACATCTATCTATATTTATTTATTTATTTATTTATTTATTTCTTTCTTTCTTTCTTTCTTTCTTTCTTTCTTTCTTTCTTTCTTTCTTTCTTTCTTCCTCCCTCCCTCCCTCCCTCCCTCCCTCCCTCCCTCCCTCTCTCTCTCTCTCTCTCTCTCTCTCTCTCTCTTTCTTTCTTTCTTTCTTTCTTTCTCTGAGGAACCTAAATGAAACCAATCAGAGAAAGGTATCATAAGCAACTTCTCCATGTCTCAGACCCCACCTATGCTTGTATGGCTCTATTGTGGTCAAGTGGTACAAGAAGGAGAATTCAAAATTTGAAGATAACTTAAGAATGGCCTTCAGATCTAATCTTCTTCTGATCCAGGAATTCTACAATCACAGCTTCCTTGACACCTTCTACGTACTTAAAACCCAACTGTGAAGGAAAGACCTGTTCATCACTCAACTGCTCTTACAATTTCATACACATAATGTTCTAAACTGCAAACCATGTGGCAGTAGCCAAAAGCTGGCACCTTTCCTATCAGGTGGGCTATGTTGCAGATACATCTGCTGAAAAGTCCCATGTGTTGGAACACAAATTGCATGCCTTTTCTATTGTGGCTTCTGCTCTCTAGAACATCATCCCCTCAAGGTAAAATTATCCTTTCCGAAGTCTGTGGAAATGTGATTCTTCCTACAACCTTGGAGATCCCACAGGGATCATTCACAATGGTTATTGTTAGGATTTCAAATAGTATTCTCAAACAAATCACATTCCAAGGTAAGAAGTTCCTCAAAGTTGCAATATATTAAAGAAGCCATGTTGGCCCATCAGGGAAAACCCGTATCTGAAAGCTTCCAGGTATTCCCACCCAGTTGAAAGTTCAAGATCTTGCCCCCCACCCACCCACCCACCCACAAGTCCATCACATGGTCCAATCTTCAACTGTCATAATGACAGATTCCACCCATCCAGTTCTGGTAGGTGCAGAGACAAAGATGACCTTGGCTTTCTAAGAAGAACATTATTATGGGTACATATCACCCATCTCTGTATAGTCCTCCCTTCCATTTTCTCACAATAGAAAGTAGACATGGAGAGTGGGAATGGAGATTTAGCAATATACTTCCCCTGCCATGCCCACCAAGCCATGCCCACCATGCCACGCCCAAAGAACTGGTATTAAAAAAATGAATTTCACCACTGCTCTGGAAGCCTAAGCAATCAGTGAGTAGATTTTTTTTTAATTTATCAACCAGCAGATTTAATTTCTCCTTTTTAGGCAAAGCACACATACCTATATACATATCTTTATTCTTAAGCAAAAAAACAACAACCAACAAATAGCTCTTAGCTATTGATCAATCTCACACATTCTTATAAGTATCACCATCTCTCAGCCTCACTATAATACTAAATATTCTTTCATAGGTAACAAACACACACACACACACACACACACAGTGTTAGTTTTTATGAGCTGATCAATAAATAAATCAGGGAGATTAGTATAGATCTATTTCGAGCTTTTTAGCTCTCATCAGCTAGCCATACCCTTACTGGGATTCAAACCGGGGCTGTATTGCATGTCAGGCAAGAGCCTTTAGCCATTCAACCAGCCAGGCCCTCATAAAAACTAACACACATATTAAAAAAAAAATCACACAACGGAACTCGTGGCTTTCTGTCTAGATGGTCTCTGGTGATGAGCCGAAAGGCAGAAAAGGAAACAGTATGTCTCCTCCCTTGATTGTGGAACAATTATATATATACAATATTGGGTGTTGTGGAACAATTATATATATATATGTATGTGTGTGTGTGTTAGTTTTATGAGCTGATCAATAAATAAGTCAGGGAGACTAGGATAGACTAGGATATCCTAGTCTCCCTGACTTATTTATTGATCAGCTGAAAAAAGTAACACACATATAAAAAAATTACACAACGGAATTCATGGCTTTCTGTCTAGATGGTCTCTGATGATGAGCTGAAAGGCAGAAAAGGAAAAACAGTGTGCTTCCTCCCTTAATTGGGGCTTAACAGGGTGTTGTGGAAACAATTACATATATAGATAATTGTTTTTCACAACTTCCTGTTAGGGCCCCATTAAGGGAGGCGACATACTGTTTCCTTCTTTTATATATATATATATATATATATATCTTACCGCATCATATCATCATCAAACTGGAAATTTTTGACTTTGGAACATCACCTTAAACAGGCATTAGCAGAAAAAAAGGTGACTATGGACCTGGATCAATAGTGGCATTGTTTTAATTGCTGGTTGTATGCTGCCTAGAGTCACGTCCAGTGAGATGGGCAGTCATATACATTTGTTAAATAAATCAAACATTATTCTTCAGATGTTCCTTCTGCCGATCCAAGATCTACATTTATGATATCTCCATCTATTGGTTATAGTCCTGGGTTTTTTGTTGCAAGAGAAAGTGATTCTGCATTGTTTTGCATAGCACAGATGGAAAAGCAATAATGTTACATATGTTACTGGAATACAACTCCTGTCAAATCATTGGCCATGCTGGCCAACCTAGCAAATTTGGTGGTCTATCAGTTCCCCATGCCCTGCTCACTGGAAGTCGTGCCAATGCTTACCTAGTGATAGCACAATGAAAACTGAAGCACATTGTTTGTTGTTGAATTAAAGACGAATCA
Source organism: Rhabdophis nuchalis (assembly GCA_039707465.1). Classification (NCBI taxonomy): domain Eukaryota; kingdom Metazoa; phylum Chordata; class Lepidosauria; order Squamata; family Natricidae; genus Rhabdophis; species Rhabdophis nuchalis. The sequence goes on along the minus strand of CM077654.1, from coordinate 26,174,344 downwards.
AATATTCTCATGTACATTTTGCATTATGAATTGTAGGGACAAATGTTCTCTGAATATTCTAGCATTTAGCAAATGCATTACATTTAACCTTAATATCTTCTGTGCACGTCGTCTATAATTCTTTTATCCACATTCTTTGATGGATTCCCAGAGTAGTATATTACCATGGCAATAAAATATGTTTTTAAAATGTTTTTAAAGTTCCACAGTACAAACAAGTTTGGCATATATGTGAACCGAGAAATCAAAGCCGATACCATGCAACGTAGAAACTATGTATAAGAAGTTGCAAACTTGGGAAAATGAAGATATAATAAATTGAATTAATATTCCATATTTTTACAATACAAATATGTATTACATACACGTATTTGTATTTCAGAAAACCATTTATCTGGAAAGGTATAGGACCCCCTGGTTGAGCAGGGGTTGGAGTAGAAGACCTCCAAGGTCCCTTCCAAACCTGTTATTCTGTTCTGTTCCACCCAACTTCGGGGGATGAAGCGCCACAAGAGACGCCTAGAGAGCAGATGGAGATCCTCTGGCTCTGAAGCCGACCGAACACTAGTGAGAACCCATATTAGGGCTTATTTAGTGGCAATAAGAGTGGCCAAACGTGAGTATTGTGCCACCCTTATTGCATCCGCAGATAACCGCCCTGCCACCCTGTTTGGGGTGACCCGCTCCCTCCTCCATCAGAGGCCGCGGGAAGCCCCTCTGCAAGGGCGAGCAGAGGAATTTGGGATTTATCTGCAGGAGAAAATCACTCGGATTCGGAATGAGCTACCCTCCATCGACAGTGGTCTTGTGGGACTGTCCGAGACTAGTCTTGAGGTTCCTTCTTGGGAGGAGTTTGACTTTGTTACCACCGAGGATATGGCTGTCAAGGAAGCTTAGGGCTACCACATGTTTATTGGATCCGTGTCCCTCCTGGCTTGTACTGGCATCCTGGGAGACGACACGAGGCTGGCTCCAGGGCATTGTCAACGCATCTTTGAGTGAGGGGTCCTTACCTGCTGTCTTGAAAGAGGCGGTAGTGAGGCCCCTCCTCAAGAAGCCGTCCCTGGACCCAGCTTTACTAGAGAACTATCGTCCGGTCTCCAACCTTCACTTTTTAGTGAAGGTTGTTGAGAGTGTGGTAGCCCAACAGTTTCCGCGACACCTGGAGGAAGTTGATTATCTAGACCCGTGCCAGTCCGGCTTCCGACCCGGTCACAGCACCGAGACGGCATTGGTCGTGTTGGTTGATGATCTCTGGAGGGCGCGGGATAGAGGTTATTCCTCTATCCTAGTCCTATTAGACCTCTCGGCGGCTTTTGATACCATCGACCATGGTATCCTATTGCACCGACTGGGGGGGTTGGGGCTGGGAGGCACCGTTCTGCGGTGGTTCTCATCCTACCTCTCTGGTCGGTCGCAATATGTGTTGACGGGAGGGCAGAGGTCGACCTCGAGGCCTCTCCTATGTGGGGTCCCTCAGGGGTCGGTCCTCTCGCCCCTCCTTTTCAACACATATATGAAGCCGCTGGGTGAGATCATCCGTGGTTTTGGGGTGGAGTACCATCTGTACGCTGATGACACCCAGCTGTACATATCCACCCCAAACCACGCCAACGATGCCGCCGAAGTGCTGTCCCGGTGTCTGGAAGTCGTACGGATCTGGATGGGTGGTAACAAACTCAAGCTCAACCCTGCCAAGACTGAGTGGCTGTGGTTTCCGGCACCCCGGTTCAGCCAGATTATTCCAACTCTGGCCATTGGGGGCGAAACACTGGCCCCCGTGGAGAGGGCGCGCAATTTGGATGTCCTCCTGGATTCCCGGCTGTCCATGGAGGACCATGTGGCAGCCGTGGCCAGGGGGGCGTTTCATCAGGTACGCCGCCCCTTACTGGACTGGGCTGCCCTTCGCACAGTCACTCAAGCTCTCGTGACGTCCCGACTCGACTATTGTAATGCTCTCTACATGGGGCTTCCCTTGAGGTGCACTCGAAAGCTACAGCTAGTCCAAAACGCAGCCGCGCGGGTGGTTATAGGAGCCACTAGGTGCTCCCACATAACACCGATCCTGCGCGAGCTGCATTGGCTTCCTGTGGCCTTTCGAGTGCGCTTCAAGGTTTTGACAACTATCTTTAAAGCGCTCCATGGCTCGGGGCCTAGTTATATGCGAGACCGCCTCCTGCCCCATACATCCCTTAGACCGATACCCTCCCACAGAGAGGGCCTCCTCAGGGTGCCGTCGGCCGGACAGTGCCGACTGGCGACACCCAGGGGGAGAGCCTTCTCTGTGGCGGGGCCAGCCCTCTGGAATGACCTGCCCCCTGAATTACGTACCATCACCGACCTCCGCCTCTTCCGCCAATGTCTTAAGACATATCTGTTTCAACAAGCCGGCCTAGCCTAACCTCCCATGGGGACTTTTAGATAGTTTTAAATTGGGTTTTTAAAATTTGGTTTTAGCGCAGGATAGGTTTATTTAATAGTTTTTTAAATTATATTTATTGTATTTTGTATGTTTTTTAAATTTCCTGTGCGCCGCCCTGGGTCCTCTGTGGAGAAGGGCGGGATATAAATTTAAATAAATAAATAAATAAATAAACTCTCAATGACCCTGGGCAGCTCATATTTATTAAAACAGGTAAGATGCCTACATGCCATGCAAGATACACCCAATGGGGAAGTGCATTTTGCAGTTGTGCTACCACAAAATAGGCCCTGCAGCCAAGTGCACTCTCCCCCCTCCCTCCTCTCTCTCCCACTCCCTCTCCACCCCCCACCCCCACCCCCGTCTCGCGTCTTTCTCTCTCGCGCTAGTTGAGAAATATTCTTTCAGCCTTTCAGGGTAGGTCAAACTAAGAAACCAAGACTTTGTAAGTCAATAATACTTTAATGTAACAGCTAATGTAACAGACTCTTCCAACTATGAATGAGCTTTCCTCTCTTCTTTATCTTCATGTGAAGTAGGGAAAGGCTTCTATGAGACCCTTACTCAAGTTCCTTTCCCAATTTGGGCTCAGGCCTTTTTTATCTGACCATTGCCTTGGTAGTTGCCCTCTTCCTCTGCTTCTAAGGTATTCCCTCTGCTCTCTACACATTCAACACGGGGCCCCTATTTAAATTCTGAGTATCTAGTGGCAGCATATAAAAGAAGAACAATCATTTGGATATTCACTGCAAGCCGTGAAGGAATTCAAGGTCAAAATCAGTACAATGGGTTGGGTCTGGAAATAAATTGGAAGCACAGAAGGAAAATGATTGTAACTAAAGATGGGCCAAGAGGCCTTCGCAATTTTCTACCAAGTTTATGGACAGAAAACCTGGATGAACTATTTCTCTAGATTTCTTCCAGAGCAAAGAGAAATGTTCTAGGGACTGCGAAGGGCAGGATTCCCTCTTTTAACCGAGAGCAGCAGCAAGCTAAGGAAAAGATTGATTGTCATGGGTGCCTCACTCAACATCCAAGAAAGAAAACCCCCCACTCCATTTAATTAGAGAAAAAATACTTTTACTGGACATGAAATGAAAACAGCGAAAGTGAAGCAAGATCTGAAGCAAAAAAATGTGAATTTGTACATATCAAACATTTATCCAAATCCCTCCCCCAGTTACTCAAACCCAACGTCCAATCTCCAGCTCTTAAAGGTGTCATGTGGGGATGCATCTTCAAGTGGCCTCATTCAACTGATATGCAGACATAGTTGACCTTGGCCGAACACAAACATGAGCCATCAGCATGCACAGAAGATATCCTTTGTGATATCTCCACTAGCACCTATTCCCCTCCCAAATACCATGAGCCACCACCCTCCCCATTTCCATGGCAGCCAATAGCAAGCATGCAGAGTAGAGGCTGACACTGATACTCCTGGCAGGGGTGGAGTTCAACCAATTTGAACTGGTAGTTCCAATGATCAGCTGGGAGTGAACCGATTCAACCCGATGGGTCCACCCACCTGCCCACACTATTTTCCTACCTTTATCTTCTCAGCTGATTCACACGGCAGAGCAGATTGCCATTCGAATCAGCTGTATTACTCACCCTAAGAAACCCAGAAGATTTCTTCAAATTGTTCCTGCACGCACAACGCACATCAAGTGCGAATTGTGTGATCACCAAACCAGTTGTTAAACTGGGAGGATCCTACCACTGTGGGAGAGCCTCACTAAGTAGACCAGATCATGAATTCAACTCCACAGGAGGGTTACAACTATTTTTATTGAGACTGGTTATAATTTTGTAGGTATAGCTGTGCTTCAATGAAGTAGGGAAGTGTCCACTTTCAAATACTATCTGACCACTGAAAACCAAAAAATGGTTTTAGCTCATTTTATCTAGGCTACAGCTTGAGTGTGTCTCTGTCCAGCTCATTTTTTCCTACTCTCTACAAGAGGAAATCCTTCCAGATCCCTTCTCAGGAGTCTGAAAGGAAATCTGGGAAGCCAGAGAAGCATAGGTTGTTGGAGAAAGAGCTGGACACAGAAAGATTATTTATCCATTTAGAAGGCCATGGAATGGTAAGCTTGAAAAATGTCTATAGGTTCATTCATTTTATCAAGAGTGATCAAGTGGTACGAAATCAAGCGTGATCTGGTGATCACAGTATACAAGTGAACTGGCCTGACTTTTCTTTGCAAACATTTCAGGGACCACAATAACACAATATCATTTGTCAGGATAAGTACAAACCACAGTAAAATGTCACATAGATATAAACATTCTGTAAACTTTCAGAATTTATACTCGCATATTTAAATATTTAAGGTTTGGTTGTAGAAAACAACTGTAGAGAAAACAACTGTAGGGATTAAAAAAAACCACTTTCCTTCTCATCAATATTTGCTGCAAAAATATTTTATTTTTTCAAAGGTATAATTTATTTTAGACTGTCTGTTTTTCCTTTCTCAAATTTGTAAATCTTCCAGGACAGTAAAAAATAAATAAATACAATGCTGTATAACATTTGAAAAATGTGTTTAGAAGAAAATCAGTGCCTGCCAAATGTTGCTGAAGAAATTTCCCCATGAACATATTTGACCTGCAATTTAACAATCACTTTTCTTTGTTTGCCCAGTCCATCTTGAATGCATCTTTATGATTTTTAAAACTAATGGCTGATGTGGTTATGTTGAGGAGGAAATTCCTAATGCCAGGCTCCCTGTGGATCCAATTTATTTCTGAAAGTTCCATGAAATAATGAAATGTTCACAGTGGATAAGAGATAACCCTATGACAGGACAAGTTGTCTGTTGTTGCCATGGCATTCAAAGCCATGACAAGGAACCAACCAGAAAGAAGCCTTGACTCTGTAGTTCTAGATGGAAATCTCTGCTTCCCCAACTTCCTTTTTCTGTGGTCAGTGGTTAAGAAGCATCAAAACAAGAGTGCAGTTGACTGGGTTAAGTTCTTGTCCCTCCCCATGCCAGGAACATAAAATCATGGATATTCAAGTCAAAGAACAGTTGACATTCTTCCAGTTCCTGCAAAAGAAGCCAGGAGTCTCACTTTCTATTTTCTCTCTACAGAATGAAAACAAAATGCAAAAACAAATGGACAGTACAATTGAAAATAGATCTATTGCCCTCCATGTGATTTGAGACTCTTAATAATGTGATTTGGACACGTTCTGAGTAGATATGGCTTTCAGGAAAAGGTTGGAAGTAAAAAAGGAGAAGAGGAAAACCAGCACTCTGTGCTGCAACTGCCAAAACAACCAATGAGGTCCTAGGCTGCATCAGCAGATGGATAGCATCAAGACCATGGGAAGTGATCGTGGCACTAGTTAAGGCCACATTTGCAATTGGAACTGTGTCCAGTTTTGGTCGCCACAAAAACAAAAATGATGCTGAGACCCTAGAAAGAGTACAGAGAAGAACAACTACAGTGATAAGGGGTCTGGATGCTAACCTGTATGAGGAGCCTTTAAGAGAGGTAGGTATCTTTAGCCTATGAAAGAGAAGGCTTTGGAGCAACGCAATAGCCATCTTCCAATGCCTGAAGGGTATCACAAGGAGTATCAAGGAAGAGGGAGTCAATTTATTTTCCAAAGCACCCAAGGGCAGAACAAGAAGCAATGAGTAGAAGTTTGTCAGAGGGAGGTCTAGCCTGAAACTAAGGAGAAATTTCTTGAAGTGAGAACAAAGTCAAGGGAACAGCTTGTCTCCAGGAGTTGATACTCCTTCACTATTTTCAAGAAAAGATTGGGCAATCATTTGTCCAGGATAGACTAAGGGCTCCTGCCTTGGACAGACGATTGGACTAGAAGACTTCTAAGATCCCTTTCAGCCCGGTGATTTCTATGATAGTTATAGCAACAAAGTGGATGGACCAGCAGTGGTATTCAGCAGCTTTTGACCAGTTCTGGAGAACCAGTAGCGGAATTTTTGACCACCTCTGACTGGCCCCGCCCCATCTATTCTCCGCCTCCCAAGTCCCAGCTGATCGGAAGGAAATGGAGATTTTACAGTATCCTTCCCCTGCCATGCCCACCAAGCCACGCCCATGGAACCGATAGCAAAAATGTTTGAATCCCACCACTGGGATGGACTCAATTATAGTGGCAATGAGTCCATCTTTGGAAATTCTAAGCACGGGGTCCCCAACACCCAGGCCATGTTCACTACTAGGCCATGAGCTGTTTAAAAGTGGCCCACCACCCAAAGCGATGAGCAAGCACACGCACCAGCATTTCCTCTCGCGTGAGCAGTGGACAAGCACATATACATGCACTCCATTTGCATGAACAGCAGGCACATGTGCCTGCCACTGGTACAAGTGGAGCTGTACACACACACACACACACACACACACACACTTGCCTGCTGCTTGCATGGAACCATCCCCTCTCTCCCCAACCCTAACCACCCACTGGTCCACAAAGCCAGAAAACTTGGGGAACTCTGATCTAAAAGACCAGGCTGAGGACCGATTGTCATGGAGAAAACCTAGCGAGCAGGTTGTTAAGGCCTGACACCAACATATATGACATATAATCAATCAATCAATCAAACTCCTGGAAGTCATATTAGTTGGGCATTCTAGTTGGCAATCCCAACACAGATTTCTTTTGGGTTGGGATGGTTTGCAGGACTTAATGAACACCTTTAGAAGGTATTGGGTTAGAATACAAACTCTGTCCAAGGACTCCTAGATAATCACTTCCAACCTTCAAAAGTTTCCAAAGAAGCTTAACCGAAGACATCCTTCAGCTAAATCCCAGGATTCAAAAGGTCAACAAGTAAACAAAAAAGATGTCAAGTTTAAGCTTCTAGCTTCTGTTGAGAGCAGGGGTATTCAACTTTGGTATCTGTGGACTTTAGTCCGTGCTGGCAGGGGAATGCTGGGAGTTGAAAACCAGAAATGGAGAACTTTATATTTCTTCTTCCTGAATTGGCATCTCCCAACTTGCTTTCATTTAATGCCCTTTTCATTCGGCACATGCTCTCTCTTCCCTGCCCATCCTTCTTCTTCTTCTTCTTCTTCTTCTTCTTCTTCTTCTTCTTCTTCTTCTTCTTCTTCTTCTTCTTCTTCTTCTTCTTCTTCTTCTTCTTCTTCTTCTTCTTCTTCTTCCTCTTCCTCTTCCTCTTCTTCTTCTTCTTCTTGTTTTTCTTCTTGTTCTTGTTCTTGTTCTTCTTCCTCTTCCTCTTCCTCTTCCTCTTCCTCTTCTTCTTGTTCTTCTTCTTCTTCTTCTTCTTCTTCTTCTTCTTCTTCTTCTTCTTCTTCTTCTTCTTCTTCCTCCTCCTCCTCCTCCTCCTCCTCCTCCTCCTCCTCTTCTTTCTTTCTTTCTTTCTTTCTTTCTTTCTTTCTTTCTTTCTTTCTTTCTTTCTTTCTTTCTTTCTTTCTTTCTTTCTTCTCTCCAGAATTCTCTATCTCCAGCAATCTCCTCTGCAAACAAGCTCGGGCACAGCAAGCCCCTTGATGACTCCAGGCCTGCTTTCAATGTGTGCGGTAAAGTGTATTAAAGAAATTAATTAGTCACTAACAGGCCACCTGCCCAGCTATTAGCAATCAACTGTTCTCATGGTTAGAGAGAGAGAAGTAATGGATAATGATTATTTCTCTTAAGAAAAGAAATGCAAAGTCAGCAATATGAGGGTTGCAGGGAACAAATATCCTATTTTTGTTTAGTAAGACAGGCCGCCTGACATCTGGTTAGTGGATCGGGCCACATGGGTCAAGCTTCCAAATAACACGTCCCATGAAATAAGGTCCAAGACATCCATTTCCCAGCAAAGTCTATTTATTAGGAACATATCAAATTGGCAATGCATTGGTGTAATTGCGACTCTGGCCGGGATCCGGAATCACACCCAATAAAAAGCAAAAGTTTGAAACTTCCCCCCCTGAGTCACAATCTCCAATCAATTGTCATGCCATTAGTCTGGTGACTCCAAACTCCACCTTCCACCAGGCATCTTCTCTCTTCCCACGGGAAGGAATGCCACCTAGACATAACATTCCCCCCTTATCTATGTTAGCCCCCCTTTCAACTGTTAGAGAGCCTGAAATACCATCAAGTTCCTTTACTTGCAAACCTAAAATTAAGAAGAAATAGAGAGAGGCTACAATAAAATATGGCTAAAGTTCCTCTCACACATATGTGCTAGTCATTCCTGACTCTAGGAGGCACTGCTCATCTCCATTTCAAAGCCGAAGAGCCAGCACTGCCAGAAGACATCTCCGTGGTCATGTGGCCAACATGACTAAACACCAAAGGCACATGGAACACTGCTACCTTCCTACCAAATGGCCCCCCTATTTTGCTACTTGCATTTTTTACATGCTTTTGAATTGCTTGGTTGGCAGAAGCTGGGACAAGTAATGGGAGCTCACTCTGTTACGTGGCACTAGGGATTCAAACCTCCTCTCTTTTGCTGTTGAATTGTGGTTTTCCTAAAGCATCAGCGGGTAGATTCTTCCTCCCTGGGAAGTACTTGAGTTCAAAGTTGAAATGTTTGAAGTATTGTGCCCTACGGACTTGTTTTGGGGAGAGTTTCTTGGTTTTTTTTTAATGCTTCTAGATTTTTATGATCGGTCCAAACGTCAAAAGGTAGTGGACAACCTTCCAAAAATTGTCTCCATGAGAGTAGTGCCCAGCATACTACATATGGTTCCGCCCCAGGCTTCTGATGGACCCAGAAAGGTTCCAAAGGGAGCTTGGGCCAATTCCTGTGGACTTGCCCCACGACTCGACTGAGGACCTAGTGGCCGCATGGTTAAGTGCGGCCACGGGGGCCTTGGACCGAGTCGCACCCGTGCGGCCTTTCTTGCGGCGACGATCCACCCGGGCTCCTTGGTTCACCGAGGGGCTTAGGGAGATGAAGCGCCACAAGAGACGCCTAGAGAGCAGATGGAGATCCTCTCGCTCCGAAGCCGACCGAACACTAGTGAGAACCTACATTAGGACTTACCTGGTGGCGATAAGAGTGGCCAAAGGTGAGTATTGTGCCACTCTTATTGCATCCGCAGATAACCGCCCTGCCGCCCTGTTTGGGGTGACCTGCTCCCTCCTTCAACAGAGGCCGCGGGAAGCCCCTCTACAGGGTCGAGCAGAGGAATTTGGGATTTATCTGCAGGAGAAAATCACTCGGATTCGGAGCGAGCTGCCCTCCATCGACAGTGGTCCAGCTGAGCGGTCCGAGGTTGCTCTTGAGACACCATCTTGGGAGGAGTTTGATTTTGTTACTACCGAGGATATGGACAAGTTGTCAAAGAGACTTAGGGCTACCACATGTTTATTGGACCCGTGTCCCTCCTGGCTTGTACTGGCATCCTGGGAGACGACACGAGGCTGGCTCCAGGGCATTGTCAACGCATCTTTGAGTGAGGGGTCCTTGCCTGCCGTCTTGAAAGAGGCGGTAGTAAGGCCCCTCCTCAAGAAGCCGTCCCTGGATCCAGCATTACTAGAGAACTATCGTCCCGTCTCCAACCTTCACTTTTTAGTGAAGGTTGTTGAGAGTGTGGTGGCCCAACAGTTTCCGCGACACTTGGAGGAAGTTGATTATCTAGACCCGCACCAGTCCGGCTTCCGACCCGGGCATAGCACCGAGACGGCATTGGTCGCGTTGGTTGATGATCTCTGGAGGGCGCGGGATAGAGGATATTCCTCTATCCTAGTCCTATTAGACCTCTCAGCGGCTTTTGATACCATCGACTATGGTATCCTATTGCGCCGACTGGGGGGGTTGGGGCTGGGAGGCACCGTTCTATGGTGGTTCTCCTCCTACCTCTCTGGTCAGTCGCAATATGTGTTGGCAGGGGGGCAGAGGTCGGCCTCGAGGCCCCTCGTATGTGGGGTACCTCAGGGGTCGGTCCTCTCGCCCCTACTGTTCAACACATACATGAAGCCGCTGGGCGAGATCATCCGTGGTTTTCGGGTGGGATATCATCTGTACGCTGATGATACTCAGTTGTACATATCCACCCCAGACCACCCCAATGATGCCGTCGAGGTCATGTCCCGGTGTTTGGAGGCCGTACGGATCTGGATGGGTAGTAACAAACTCAGGCTCAACCCATCCAAGACTGAGTGGCTGTGGCTTCCGGCACCCCAGTTCAGCCAGATTATTCCAACTCTGGCCATTGGGGGCAAAACACCGGCCCCCGTGAAGAGGGCGCGCAATTTGGGTGTCCTCCTGGATTCCCGGCTGTCCATGGAGGACCATGTGGCGGCCGTGGCCAGGGGAGCTTTCCATCAGGTACGCCTGATGCGCCAATTGCGCCCCTTACTGGACCGGGCTGCCCTTCGCACAGTCACTCAGGCCCTCGTGACCTCTCGACTCGACTACTGTAATGCTCTCTACATGGGGCTTCCCTTGAGATGCACTCGAAAGCTGCAGTTAGTCCAGAATGCAGCCGTGCAGGTGATTACGGGAGCGCCTAGACACTCCCACATAACACCTATACTGCGTGAGCTGCACTGGCTTCCCGTGGTCTTTCGGGTGCGCTTCAAGGTTTTGACGACCATCTTTAAAGCGCTCCATGGCTCGGGGCCTAGTTATATGCGAGACCGCCTCCTGCCCCATACATCCCTCAGACCAATACGCTCCCACAGAGAGGGCCTCCTCAGGGTGCCGTCGGCCGGACAATGCCAACTGGTGACACCCAGGGGGAGAGCCTTCTCTGTGGCAGGCCCAGCCCTTTGGAACGACTTACCCCCTGAACTTCGCACCATCTGTGACCTCCGCCTCTTCCGCAAGTGTCTTAAGACACATTTGTTCCATCTAGCCGGCCTAGCGTAGCCCCCTATACTGACTTTTAGATAGTTTTTAAATTTGGGGATTTTAATCTGGTTTTAGCACAGGATCCATTGAATTAGTTTTTTAAATTTTATATGATGTTTTGTATGTATTTTAATTTTCCTGTGCGCCGCCCTGGTTCCGTTTGGAGAAGGGCGGGGTATAAATTGAATAAATATAAATATAAATATAAAATATATATGTTTCCTTTTCCCCCACGGCCCATTGTCAGTCTCGCTAGTTCCTGCTTCGCTGCCATGGAAACGGGGAGGGTGGGGGGCGTTGGGATGAGTGTGTTCTGCTGGTGGACAATGTTGATGGTTCGTGTTATCTCTTGGTTAACGGACCTGCATTCCAGGATGGTGAAGACCTGCCCACCTGATGTTGGAGATGGAAGCATATTGGACAGTGCTAAGGGGGAGGTTTGGGGATTGGGATGGGCTTAAGCTTAATACTTTCTGTTCGCGCCTAAACTATTCATTCTCAGCTTTACTTGGTCTGTACACTTTTGTTACTTAGTAAAAGTAGCCTTATTCATTTCAAAACAATGACTAAGCGTGGTCTTTCCTAAGCCAACTAAGAAGCAGGCCTGACATTAAGCTGAGAATCACAAAAAAAAACCCTGACCTGATGTCGGAACCTTCACATGAGGAGCCTCTGTTGGTGGAGGTCCTGCCTGAACCTATTTTGGGAGCTGAAGCATCGCATCCTCCTGTTCAATCGGAAGACACCAGGTCAGTGATGGACTGCTTGGCTGGCCTAGATCTAAATCTGCCAGCTGAAGAATCAGTCAAACCAAAACGTTGGTCCGAAGGGGTAGGAATGAGTGGGGTAAACGTCTCCAGGCGTCGACTTTCCCCAAAGAAGGTCATTCCGGAGCTCTTAAGAGAAGAAAGGGAATTAAAGGAAATGGCTCAGGACTTACTCCGCCAGGCAGATGAGAAAAGAATGGCCCTGGAAAAAATCTGGGGGAGGGAGGTGGATCGCAAAAAACAGCCAAAAAGTTCACTGGCAGCTCCTGCCAGGCGAAGCAGGGCTTCAACACCATCCCCTCCTCCTCAGGCCGGCAGGGAATTGCGGAGAGAGGCAGCTTCTGCCAGGCAAAGCAGGAGTGCAACACCCTCCCCCCCCCCTCAGGCCGGAAGAGAAGCCAATCCCATTAACCCCCGCAGACTTGCAAAACTGCCTCCTTTGGGTGTAAAATACGACGGAAGTGCCGACAAACTGGCGTTTTTTCTAATTCACGTCGATAATTTCATGCAGTTTTACGCAGCTGACTTAGACGATGAAATCAAAATCAGAATTGTTTCTATGACCTTAGAAGATCAAGCTTCTAAGTGGCTGGTTTCATTGCATAATTGCCGTTCACCTGCGCTGCGCGATTTCGATCGTTTCATGAATGCTCTTAGAAGGCGTTTTGAAGACCCCCGTGTTGAACGGAAAGCAAAGATGAAACTAAAAACCTTACAGCAGGGGAGCATGTCTGTTCAGGCTTACACGCAAATTTTCCAGGAATTATCAGTGTTTATGATTGGTTATAGTGAACAGGCCCTAATGGACATTTATGTTGAAGGGCTGAATAAAGACATTTATCAAACATGTGTGAACAGATTTCGCCCCGAAACTTTGAATGAATGGATAGATCTAGCTTCAGATGTAGAGTTGGATCAAGCCCACTTACAAGATCCAGTCCGTGTGGAGAAGAAACAACAGGAAGATAGCCCCAAATCTCACCCCCCTGCGAAAGATGTACGCATACAAAGGGGGGAGGGGAGAACAACCCAGCCTCGCTCAGGCAGCTGTTATCGCTGTGGGAAGGAGGGGCACTGGGCAGACAAATGCCGATCAAGACCACCTCCACGCCTTCTTTCTTCCTCGGACCGGAAACATCCCAAGACGCCAATCACGCGCACCAAACCGGCTATGAGTGGGGTGGAGCCCACCAACCTCTCTGCTGACCAGCCCACCGCTGGCCCTGATGACTGGGAGGCGTCTTCAGACTCTTCTGACGACAATCTGGTGAGTCATCGCTCCGGGCCCCTTTATATTCATTTAAAGCTTTTAGCTCCATCTACTGGCCGTACATGCGATGTGCAGGCTCTCATTGACTCTGGGTGCTCAAAATGTCTCATAAGCCAAGACATCGTGTCTTCGATGGGTTTCCACCTTAAGACCCTGAAAACTCCCATAGCCTTTTGCCAAATGGATGGTTCTGTAGCTGGGGGAACCCCAGCATCTTTTATCACCGAACCAATTCATGTTTCTATAGGCACAGGACATACTGAGACCATCAACTTTATTGTAACTGCCATTGCCGATAATGCTGTAATTTTGGGGGTCAATTGGCTTCGTAAATGGAATCCTCTGATAAACTGGAAGGAAGGTTGGGTACGCATACCTTTATCTCTCCCGGAAAATACCTCTCTTCCGTCGGAGAATGATCAACCCCCGCAAAATCACCCACCTCCCCTTACTGAATCTGCTGCACCTTTATTGGATTTTCCATCACCTGAAGTCATACCAGGCGAAGAGAAAATTCCCAAGGAATATTGGGACCTAAAGGATGCTTTCAGTGAAAGATCTTGTGATTCCCTCCCTCCTCATAGAGCTACTGACTGCTCAATTGATTTCCTCCCTGGGGTTCAATTGCCCAAACCTCGCATGTACTCCATGACCCCACGGGAGATGGAGGAATTACACAAATTCATCGATAAAAATCTTCAACGGGGTTTCATTGAACCAGCTAGGCCGCGTGTAGCTGCACCAGTTATGTTTAGAGAGAAAAAAGATGGTACTCTAAGATTAATACAGGACTACTCCTATCTCAACACCATTTGTGAACACAATATCTACCCCCTTCCGCTCATGAAGGACATGCTTGCTCACCTGGCTACCGGTAAGATTTTTACGAAATTGGACTTACGTGAAGCCTATTACAGGGTCAGAATCAAGGAGGGGGACGAATGGAAAACAGCTTTTAACTGTCCGCTAGGATGTTTTCAATTTAAAGTCCTCCCGTTCGGTCTTCAAGGTGCCCCTTCAGTATTTATGCAACTGATAAATGAGGTTCTCCACGAGCACCTTTACAAGGGAGTTATTGTTTACATTGATGACATAGTTGTTTACTCACAAACACACGACGAGCACGTTAAACTGGTGCGCTCAGTGTTAAACAAACTGCGTTCCGCGGAACTTTATGCCAAGCTCTCTAAGTGTGAGTTTCACCAGGAACAAATTGACTATTTGGGCTACCGTGTCTCTTCTGAGGGAGTTGAAATGGATCCTGCTAAAGTCAAGGCAGTGACGGAGTGGGCCCCTCCCCGTACTCGTAAACAACTACAGAGTTTTTTGGGATTTGCAAATTTTTACCGCCAATTTATTCCGTCATTCGCTGATATTGCTTTACCCATTACAAACCTTCTAAAAACAAAAGGAGAAGGAAAGCCTCCTCCGGGGTCCCCACTTAAATGGACAATGGAATGTCAAGCCGCTTTCGAGAAGCTTAAACGTTTGTTTGCGGCGGAACCTATTCTTAAACACCCCGATGTAAATTCCCCGTTTGTAATTCAGGCGGATGCCAGTGATGTCGCTGTGGGAGCGGTCTTGTTACAACTCAATCAACGTGGCCAATTGCAACCCTGTGCCTACACCTCTCGAAAACTCACTACGTCCGAACGTGGTTGGGCGATTTGGGAGAAAGAGGCTTTTGCTGTTCGGTGGGCTCTCATGACTTGGCGTCATTTCCTTGAAGGTGCCCCCCATCCTTTCGAAGTTTGGACGGACCATAAAAATTTGGAAGCTCTTACCTCCTCTCGGAAATTGTCCCCTAGGCAACTTCGTTGGGCTCACTATTTCCATCGTTTCAATTTCCACCTTAAATATATTCCAGGAGGCAAAAATTTCATGGCTGATGCGCTTTCCAGATTGCCACAGTATGATGTTTCCAAACTCACTATAGTACAACCCATCATGCCCCTCACTTTGCCAGCTTCTCCAGTATCTACTAAGGACCATGCAACTGTCCAAACTACTCCACCTACTGACCTGATTGCTCGTATTAAGGACGAACTACTTACTGATGATTGGTATTCAGCACATTCTGGTGATTGCACTACCAGAGACGATCTTCCCTGGATTGGCTCGAAGATCTATGTTCCTGCTACGTTACGTCCTTTTGTCTTGCAACGCGCACACGACTCACGTTTAGCTGGTCATTTCGGTTTCGTTAAAACTGTGCATCTTGTCAAACGACAGTTCTGGTGGCCCTCTTTGAAGAAAGATGTTGAATCGTATATTGCCAGTTGCCCCGTATGTGCGGCTTCCAAACGTGCACCGGGTAAGCCACAGGGTCTTCTCCAGTCTGTAGCTACGCCGGAGAGACCTTGGAAGGAAATTTCAATGGACTTTATAGTTGATCTTCCGCCCAGTCAGGGCTATACCGTTATCTGGGTAGTTACCGATCTTTTTTCTAAACAAGTTCATTTTGTCCCCTGTACTAAAATTCCTTCTTCCAAATCTCTGGCTCGACTATTCGTTTCTCATATCTATCGTTTTCATGGCGTCCCACAACGCATCATCTCCGATAGGGGGACCCAGTTTACTTCCCTTTTTTGGAAAGAATTTTTGAGACTGATTGGCTCCGCCCAGAGCTTAAGCTCCGCCTACCACCCTCAGACGAATGGATCTTGTGAGAGGGTTAATTCCGTTCTAGAACAGTACTTACGCTGCTTTATTAATTTTCAACAGGATGATTGGGCTGATCTTCTCATACATGCCGAAGTGGCATATAATAACTCTGTTCACTCCAGTACAAATATGACCCCCTTTAAAGTCATCTACGGGCAGGACTTTGTACCCATCCCCGAACTGCCTCATGACTCGCCCACAGTTCCCTCATTAACTGAATGGACCTCTAGACTGTCTTCTGTGTGGCCAGTTCTCCGGAAAACTTTGAACGATGCCCATGATTCGCACAAAATGTACGCTGACAGGAAACGGGCAGTCCCTCCCTCCTACAAGGTTGGCGATCAAGTTTATGTATCTACCAAAAATTTAGATAACCCCCAGAAATGCAAGAAGTTGGGTCCCAAATTTGTTGGTCCTTTCAAAATAACCAAAATTATCAGCTCTGTGTCAGTCCGTTTGGATCTCCCAAAGACCTACCGGCGACTATACCCTGTATTCCATGTTCACTTGCTGAAACCTGCTCGTACCTCCCATCTCCGCAAACGGTTGCCTGATACACCTGCGCCTACCATGGTGGATGGTCACCAGCATTATGAGGTCCGCGATATTTTGGACTCCAGAATCCGCAGGAATAAGACTCAGTTCCTGGTCATGTGGAAAGATTTTCCCCCTTCTCACAACGAATGGGTGGATAAAGAGCATCTCAAAGCTCCTAAACTGGTACGCCAGTTTTATGCTAAATATCCACACAAACCTTGACTTTTTTCCCTTCTCCTATCTGTTGTTTGTCTGTCCTTCCTTGTCTTTCAGGTGTAGCCTATCGTGTTCCGATTGCTGCCCCGGATTTCCCGCTGTTCCTGGAGGAGGTCCGGATGTCAGTCTCGCTAGTTCCTGCTTCGCTGCCATGGAAACGGGGAGGGTGGGGGGCGTTGGGATGAGTGTGTTCTGCTGGTGGACAATGTTGATGGTTCGTGTTATCTCTTGGTTAACGGACCTGCATTCCAGGATGGTGAAGACCTGCCCACCTGATGTTGGAGATGGAAGCATATTGGACAGTGCTAAGGGGGAGGTTTGGGGATTGGGATGGGCTTAAGCTTAATACTTTCTGTTCGCGCCTAAACTATTCATTCTCAGCTTTACTTGGTCTGTACACTTTTGTTACTTAGTAAAAGTAGCCTTATTCATTTCAAAACAATGACTAAGCGTGGTCTTTCCTAAGCCAACTAAGAAGCAGGCCTGACACCCATCTTCTTTCAGTCTCGGTGAGGTTTTTTGGAAGTGTAAGCACACGGCTGCATAATTCCACTGGCATTTTTCTACAATAGGACTACAGTCATCGCTACGTCACTGTCAACAGCTTGGACTACAAAAAGTTGTTCTGGATCTGGATTCTTTAACACTGGTTGTTCTGTGAAATGCTTTTTTAACCGTTCAATTGCCCACTGGCACTCTAAAGTCCAATCCTGAGGTTCCCCTGGCGGTGGCTTGGTAGGGCCACCCCCTGTTTTTAGCAGCTCCATAATGGGTAGGACAATCTCTGAAAATGAGGGGATGAACTGGTGGTAAAAGTTTGCAAATCTCAGAAAACTTTTTCATATGTTTCAACTTTTGTCTAGGGATTTTTTTTGTGTGTAAGTTAAAATGAATAACTCAAAATAATTTTATTATGGTCATTAACCAGAACAGAACATTAACCTAAAGTGATGCTCTAAATCTGTGTTAGTGAACCTATGGCACGCATAACGAAGTGGCACGCAGAGCCATCGCTCTGGGCATGAGACCCATCATCCATTGCTCTTCCGGGTTCCAGCACACTGGCCAGCTGGTCTTCACAGGACCGCAGAAAGCCAGAAGATCAGCTGCCTGGTGTGCATGCACCTGCTGTGAAGATACATACATCCCTCAGACCGATACGCTCCCACAGAGAGGGCCTCCTCAGGGTGCCGTCGGCTGGACAATGCTGACTGGCGACACCCAGGGGGAGAGCCTTCTCTGTGGCGGGACCAGCCCTTTGGAACGACCTACCCTCTGAACTCCGCACCATCTCCGACCTCCGCCTCTTCCGCAAGTGTCTGAAGACACACCTATTCCAACTAGCTGGCCTAGCGTAGCCTCCAATACTGACTCATAGATAGTTTTAAAATGGGGATTTTAATTCGGTTTTAGCACAGGTTTTTAGTCGAATAAGTTTTTATAAAAAGTTGTATATGTTTGTATGTTTTTTAATATTCCTGTGCGCCGCCCTGGGTCCGTTTGGAGAAGGGCGGGGTATAAATTCAATAAATATAAATATAATAAAATATATGATCTTCTAGTTTCTGGTATGCTCATGTGCTTCTGGCTTTGTGGCTGCATTCATGCCAGAAACTGGAATACCAGGTGGCCAGTGCGCATGTGCATACTGGTAATCTTAAGAGCAGCTGCTTGTCATGTGCAAGCTCATTGGGCGGCTGCTCTTCCGGTTTCTGGCACGCATGGGCGCACGAGTGCACGCTCCCGTTTCAGCACTTGGTGCTGAAAAGGTTCACCGACACTGCCCTAGATAAATCAATACAATTATCCAAATAGATTATTACAGAATACGTGGAATAATGTTTGAAAGAAACTTTGGAGGTCTTCTAGTCCAGCCCCCTGGCCAAGCAGGCGGATCCTTTACCTTTCCAGACAAATGGCTGCCTAATCTCTTTTTAAAAACTTCCAACAATGGAGCACCCATAACTTCTAGAGACAAATCCTTCCACTGATTATTTTTTCTCTCCTTAGTTCTAGGTTTGATCTTTAATGATATTCCACCCATTACTTCTTGTTCTGCCAATTTGAGCAACAAAACTTTCTCACTAATCCATAATGACGATCCAGCCACTGCAATTGGAATTTATGGCTTAGTGCAGGGGTGGGCAAACTTTGCAACTTTAAGTCTGAAGGACTTCAGCTCCCAGGCTTTGCTGGCTGGAGAAGTCTGGGAGCTGAAGTCCTTCAGACTTAAAGTTGCAAAGTTTGCCCACCCCTGGCTTAGTGAGCTGTGTGAACCAGGTCATGATGACTTGCTTAGCAAATTATGGCTAAACAAACCCTGCCTTAGCATGATACTATGTCTTTTTCAGAGCCTCTCCAGTGCACATTGCGACGTGTTCTTAGAGAGCAGAGGGAATTGTTATCTTGCTATTGTACCTGGGAAGTGTTTTGTCCCACAAGCTTTGGTGCTTTGTTGCAGTCTGTGCAATCTCCTGGGGGTTGTCTGTAGACACACACCAGAAGCCAATACCTCCAAGCTGTTGGTAAAGAGATGCTAATAAGCAGACCCAGATGCTTCTTATTCCAGCTTCTCAAACATATAGAACTCTTACATTTGTGTCTTTTACTTTAGTGTAAAAAGTTCCCCTCGCACATGTGCGCTAGTCGTTCTCAACAGATGTGCTAGTCGTTCCCGACTCTAGGGGGCAGAGCTCATCTCCGTTTCAAAGCCGAAGAGCCAGCACTGTCTGAGAACGTCTCCGTGGTCATGTGGCCGCTATGACTAAATGGCGAAGGCGGACAGAACACTCTCTTACCTTCCCACCAAAGTGGTACCTATTTTTCTACTTGCATTTTTATGAGCTTTCAAACTGCTGAGTTGGCAGAAGCTGGGACATGTAACAGGAGCTCATTCCGCTACGCAACGCTAGGGATTTGAACTGCCGAACTGCTGACTTTTCTGATCGACAAGCTCAGCATCTTAGCCACTGAGCCACCGCATCCCTATACTTTAGTGTAAGAAATACTAAATAAAGGAGAAAAGGTGTGTGTGTGTGTGTGTGTGTTGGGGAGGGGACCTAGATAGAGTTGCATGTTTGTGAAAGTCTTTTGGTTCCCATGGCAGACTCCTATTCCTGACCATAGCAGGGCCATGAAACCCTGATGCCAGGTTTTGAAAAAAGCCCTGTGGTTGTTGTTTGTGGTAGCTTCTTTGTAGACCGTAGCACTGGGTACTGGGGAAACTGGCCTTCCTTGGGGTATCTCTGCTGTTGTTATTAAGGAGCTCCTGACAGCTTGTATGAGATTTGAGAACCATCAAAACGTTGTATGTTCTGCTTTTAAATCTGTTTGCTTGAGTTGATAACAAAACTTAAAATCTCTTCATTCACTGGACTGAGGTCCCTCTGGGAAGCCACAGCTGCCCAGTGGCACAGGGATATTTGGAACTGAATCTGCCCTTTGCTACTGTTCCTGGCCTTTGTTACTGACATGGTAAGCCCACACTTGGAATACTGCATCCAGTTTTGGTCGCCACGATGTA
Source organism: Rhabdophis nuchalis (assembly GCA_039707465.1). Lineage (NCBI taxonomy): Eukaryota > Metazoa > Chordata > Lepidosauria > Squamata > Natricidae > Rhabdophis > Rhabdophis nuchalis. The sequence continues at coordinate 26,154,150 of CM077654.1, read as the reverse complement.
AAAAAGATGTTGAGACTCTAGAAAGAGTGCAGAGAAGAGCAACAAAGATGAGACTGAAGGCTAAAACATATGAAGAACGGTTGCAGGAACTGGGTATTAATGAAAAGAAGGACCAGGGGAGACATGATAGCATCTTCCAATATCTCAGGGGTTGCCACAAAGAAGAGGGAGTCAAGCTATTCTCCAAAGCATCTGAGGGCAGAACAAGAAGCAATGGGTGGAAACCAATCAAGGAGAGAAGCAACTTAGAACTGAGGAGGCATTTCCTGACAGTTAGAACAATTAATCAGTGGAACAGCTTGCCTCCAGAAGTTGTGAATGCTCCAACATTGGACAATTTTAAGAAGATGTTGGATAGCCATTTGTCTGAGGTGATGTAGGGTTTCCTTCCTAGGCAGGGGGTTGGACTAGAAGACCTCCAAGGTCCCTTCCAACTCTGCTATTCTATTCTATTCTATTCTATTCTATTCTATTCTATTCTTTTGAAAGCTCCTTCACCAGGTGACCAGCAGCCTTGGGACTTCAACACTTGAAAGCAAGGTGGAATAGCTTTCCTTCAGCTAGTAATGAAGGAAACTACCCTAGTGGAGGAGAAGCCACACATGACCAATCTTCATCAGAGAGCTCCTGTGAAGCTTTGCAGAAGAGGTCAAAGGACATCTGCAGCTAATGGTTGGGAAAACATTTCCAGCATAACATCTTCTATTCCCAAACAGAGAAGCTGAGCTTCTAATGAGCCTTGGGCAAACTCTTTCTTCTGGCAGGTCCACAGTGGCCAGCTGTGCATATCTTTGTAGCACAACCACCAGTAATGATTATTAATAACATTAAATTAAGATATTAACTCATAAGAGCCTCGGTGGACAGTTTCCATCTATGCCCAGCCGTCTTGTCAAATGCCAACCTGCTCAGAAAGGTAGGAATCAGTCCAGCTCATTTTTATTTTCATTTTTACAAAAAGATGGGTACTTTTTCCTTCTTGCCCTGAGCAACTCCCGACTATAATAACCCCCCAGGCTGAGAATGCCCTGGATTTGTGCTCTTTCCCTGACATAACATCAAAGGGTGGAACTGAAACAATAGAGAGTGAGCAGATGTCTTGGAAGGAGAATAAAGAGGGGTGAACAATTTTCCCAGCTTGCTAGAATGTGTTCCAATGAATCTATTGTGTACGGAGTCTTTCACACCCAGTTTAAAATAGTTAGCAACGGTTTGAAAAATAGTTGAGCAAAGGGTTTCAATTAGCTACCCTGTGGCCTTTCTTCCCCCCTTCCAGGATGCTGTGACATCAAGGCTTAACTTGGGACTCAGATGAGAGAAACTGAAGATTTCTAGAGGGCTGATGAGATCAATTATAGATATGGGCTTCTCTTCTGTGGAGGAGGAGACTCACACCATCCATTAGTTCTCTTTTTAGATGTAATGTTTTTATTGAAGTTGAAAAATCGGAAGATGAAAAAAAAAACTAATGCAAACTAAGAAAAATGTGAAGAATATAAAAAAGAAAAAAAACTAGAAAGTGCTGTTGGAAGAAATGTCCTTCTGGGTTCGGCTTCAAGTGGGGAAAAAGACACTGGAGACATGGAGGCTGCTTGGAAAGATGGTTTAATGGTGGACAGGACCACATGGCTTGAGCTCCTGAATAGAGAAGGGGGATCATGTGGCCTGTGGCCTTTCGGGTGTGCTTCAAAGTGTTGATAACCATCTTCAAAGCGCTCCATGGCACGGGACCTAGCTATATGCGAGACCATCTCTTGCCTCACACATCCCTTCGACCAATTCTCTCCCATAGAGAGGGTCTTCTCCGGGTGCCGTCGGCCAGGCAATGCCGGTTGGCGACTCCCAGGGGAAGGGCCTTCTCTGTGGCGGGCCCAGCCCTCTGGAACGACCTTCCCCCCGAACTCCGTACCACCACGGACCTCCGCCTCTTCCGCCAGCATCTGAAGATGCACTTTTTCCATCAAGTCGGCTTAGCCTAGGCCCCTGAGATCACCTAATCAGACTGGGTTTTAAATTAACACGATGTTTTAATTAGGGGGATTTTATTGAATTTTAGCACGGCTTTCTAAATTTAATTCGTTTTTATTGTGAGGCTTTTATGGTGTTTTATGTATTTATATGTTTATATTTAATTTTAATTGCCTGTGCGCCGCCCTGAGTCCCTTCGGGGAAATAGGTGCGGGATACAAGTCTAATAAATTAAATTGAAATTGAATTGAATCATGTGCTTCCAGATGTTGGGTGAGGAAGAAAAGAGGCAGAGATGCTGAAAGTTTTATGCCCTCTCTTGCCTTTGATCTTGAGCTTGCCTTCTGATTGGTTGTCAGATTCCCATGAGGCCATGCAGGGGCAACTTTATAGGCTGTGTTTTGAATCCAGGTTTGGTTGAGTTCTCAGATGCCATGTGGTGAGTTGCTGTGAAAAGCTGATATTACCTTTATTATGTAAAGTGGACTAGCTCAGGTTTTAATGGCTCGTTGACAAAGGGGTTGGGGGCAGGAAGCTGCAGGGAGCTACTCTGTCTTTAAAACATGTTCCTCCCTTTTTCACATCCATATTCTGTCTTTTCAATATTTCCTAGGGTATTTCATTTTTCTGGGAGAGGGATGGGTGATAAACTTTCCACAGTTCAAAGAGAGAGAAAAAGAGGGGGAAAGGGAAAAATATATAAAAACGGGGGGGAAACAAAAGAAAAGTATAGAAGAAATGAATGTTCTCCTTCAATAACTTAACATCTTCTTAATATTTCAACGAACAATCCCTTCATCCCACATTAACTCATCTTTTATCCTTTGGTAAATCATAAAGCCTCTCATGTTTTCATCTTAATCAGTAAAGTCCATTAAATGCTCCCAGAAGCAACAATATATATGTTTTCACTTTAAACAAGTAAAACAACTTCATATTTCTTTCCTTTCTTTTACACAGTACCTTGTATTTTCTCTAAAAATACAAAGGAAAGATACCTTCTTTCTAGCTCTTATATCAATAAACAAATCTTTAAAACCTCATCATTCAAATGTATCAGGAAAAAAAAATCCATTAGGAGCTACTTGAAACAATAACATATTGAAAATATTGATCTTTAATCCCTTCAATTTCCGCCACACCATTAATTATCTGACTAGATACATTATGTATATCATCTATTGTTGGAGAAAGAACTTCAGAATTCTCCATTGGGTGTTGCTTAGTTATTATGTATATTGCATACATAATTTGCGACCGCCTCCTGCCCCATACATCCCTTTGACCGATCCGCTCCCACAGAGAGGGCCTTCTCAGGGTACCGTCGGCCGGGCAATGCCAGTTGGCACTGCCCAGGGGAAGAGCCTTCTCTGTGGCGGGCCCTGCCCTCTGGAACGACCTTCCCCCCGATCTACGCACCATCGTGGACCTCCGCCTTTTCCGCCAACGTCTTAAAACCTATTTATTTCAACAAGCCGGCCTAGCATAACCCCCGTTTCTGACTTTTATAGAGATAATTTTTAAATTTTAGAGTCTTATTAATTTTAGTACAGGGAATATTTAATTAGTTTTTAACAATTTTGTATTTTTGTATGATTTTAATGATGCCTGTGCGCCGCCCTGGGTCCTTTTTTAGGAGAAGGGCGGGGTATAAATTTAATAAAATAAATAAAATAAATAATAAAATAATAATATGGGGTAGGTAGCGGGGTAGGACTTCATATGTTCATGAGCCCTAACTTGACTTTTTCTTTTGACACACATGCATGCACAAACACACAGAGAGACACACTGTTGACAGTACTGAAAGATGTTCTGGCTGGCCAGATGATTGCCACCCTACAGCCAACCCAAATTTAAAAAATCTGTTTCAATTGGGATCAGTGGAAGGATTTATACTGAAAGGAGATGTGGGAGGTCAAACTGTCAAACAATGGATGAAGGTAGCAATTCAGCTAAGCCTTATAACCCCCAACTGGCTGGATTTGCATCAAGCTAAGTTATAACTCATGATTTGCAAAGCATTAGGGCTGAGTTCTCACAATACACCGAGTCACACAGAACAGAATAGTTCTACCTTATTTCAGTATGAAAATCCCATCTTTGAAGGGACCAAGGAATTGAAGAGGCAGATAGAGCTAACCGGAGTAAGAATGGAAATATGATCAGACACTGACAAACAGCCTCCTTAACAAATATCAGTAAATACCAGTCTCAGAAATCTTTCCTCCATGGTGCAACCCTTGCTCCTTTTTTCTCAGCTCCTTATTATAACAAGTATGCAACCACAACCCTTCAGCTATTGACTGAAGTTCTGCAAGGCTCAATTTATGCTTATTCAGAACTCAATTTCCTTAAGATCAATAGAATTGACTACAACAAAAGCCTATTAAGGCATTTCAAAGGACCTGTGAATTTACAAATTGTTCAGGGATATGGGGTCTGCCTACTATGACTCTACCCTCCCTGACCAATATGGTCAGCGTCACCCCTTCCACTCTGACAGTTTTTGCATTAACAGTATTTAAATGGAATGTCTGTGCACACCTGGCTACAAACAATGTTCTGAAACCTACATCTGGATTAACCAACCTAATGTCAGGGTTCCAAATAGCATCCAAAAGTAAATCAGAGTCCAAGGCAAAGAATTCCTCAAAGTTCCAATTGATTAAGAGAGCCATGTTGGTACCTCTGGGAAAATTTGAATCTGAAAAGTTTCCTTATTTTCCCCACCCAGTTGAAAGTTTAAGATCTTGCCCCCACACCCACAGGTCCATCCCATGGTCCAATCTCCCACTGCCCTGCTGGTAGTTCCACCCATCCAGTTCCGGTCAGGTGCAGAGGTGCAGAGACAAAGGATAACCTTGGATTTCTAGAAAGAATTTTGTTATGGCTACATAGCATCTAACTCCTTACAATCCCCCCTCCCATTTTCCCACCATAGAAAATGCAAGACCCAAAAGAAAACATGGCTGCAGCCCTGACACCTCAATTTTAACAGGGTAGGCTTGAAGGAGATCCATGGTTGCAGCTAATTTTTTCTCAATCTTGGCAAGTTAAGATGGATGGACTTCAAATCGGGAATTCTGGGAATTGAAATCCACCCATCTTAAACCTAAACTTGCCAAGGTTGAGAAACACTGTTTCAGACAACAGCTAGGTTTCCATGCCACAAGCTATCCCATCAAATTTTAGCAAATTTTATTCACCCACCCTTGGAACTCTTCTCATGATTTGCCTACCATGGGTTCTACCTTGCAGAAAGAGATTTAAGTCCATAAAATGGAGCTCATTTAGAAACTCTTTCCAGATCTTTGTCTTTTATTCATTTGTTTACTACATAAACTTACAGGCTTGCTCAATTCATCCCTCATCTCGGTGGTTATCAATTAACAGGACAAAACACAACTTAGAAACAGCTACAGATACCCGGTGTCTTTATTTCTCTTCATAGAGAGCATCACACATCCCATGCTTTCTTATTATGAGTGGTTCCATGTCTACAACAGGTACCCACCCGGGGTGGCTAGTCTGGGAATGGGCAGGTAGAAAAAAAATTGAGCTAGCTATTCAAATAGTCACAAATCACCTATGAGTAGATTAATCTGAACTTAATCAAGAATTAGCAAAGAAAGAAGGAACCATGAGACCATTCTGGGATTCTACTTCACATGCACTAACTTTCTGGTTTTATAAACCTGTTTATCATTTTTCCTCTAAGTTAGACAGGTACGTCAAGGTTTTCATTGCCTCTCAATTCTTCTTTTGCTTCTCACTGATTTTGCATTTCAGGTTTGACTGTGGACTGAAGATAGACGTACAGTAAGTACGTCTATCTTTCTTATTACTATTATTTCTTATATGAAGCTTATTGCTGCAAATTCTTTACATTGGTTCAAGATACACTCTTGCAAAACTTTATACCTAATGCTGTTTCTCTTTCTAGACATTTCCCCCACTGGATGACGCTGCTAGAAGGCCAAAGATCACCATTATTGCACAAAAGTCAACAAGGTAATTTCTCCTAGATTGGAAACAGTAGTTTGCTTGGAAGTGGGTTAGTGTCACAAGCTCAAACAAACAAAAGCTTCTGCTTGCAGGTTGCCTGAATGGGTAGAGTACTCATAGAGCAGGGGTCTCCAACCTTTGCAACTTAAATCTGAAGGACTTCAGCTCCCAGACTTCTCCAGTCAGCAAAGCTGGAAGTCTGGGAGCTGAAGTCCTTCAGACTTAAAGTTGCAAAGGTTGGAGACCCTGTCATAGAGAACCTCCTGCTGCTGCTACTACCAGTTTGGCTGACCCGGGAGCAACTCACCTCTAGCCTGAAGCTATTGCAATTGCAATTCTTGGTAATGACCTGCATGACATTTCGGTTTGGAGAACCTTGATGACCAAGAATAGATGCCCATGTTTAGAGACCAGATGGTATCTTTGAGTTGATGCATTTTCCTTTGCTGAAGCCTCTCTTCCTCCCTACAGCTCCTCCCCTGATCAAAGAAGAAACGATCTCTGGTTTCTTCACATGGAGAAAATGTCTATTCGGTTACGCAAGGAATGACATAGAACATCTTGAGTGTCAGAACACGGTAGAGGAGTTTCAAGAAGGGAAGGGAGCCTCTCTTCAGTCCGTGATGAGGTGAATGGGAAATCCTTATAGAGGCAGTATTTGACTTACAACCATTCATTCAACAATCATTTGAAATAGCAAGGCAATGAAAAAGTGTTATGCCCAATCTTTGGAATTCCTTTCCGTTCTGGTACCTTTTGCTTTGTGACTGAATCACACAGCAACAAAAAATTCTGGTCCCAATTGCTGTTATAAGTTGAGGACTGCCTGTAGATCACATTTCCTCTGTGGACTGGGGATTGTCAAAATCACAGGCCAAGAATGAAGAAAAACCCAGGATAATAATGCATTAGAAGATGACACTAGGCTCCCAAACCAGGGAAGACCAATTGAGACACTTCTAAGCAGTTTTTTTTGTTCCTCGTTTATAGACTGGAATCTTGCCAAACTAAAGGATATTACTTGCACCATTAAGCATATATTTATTTATTTATTTATTTTATTTATATTTATATCCCGCCCTTCCCCACAGAGGACCCACAGCAGCGCACAGGAAATTTAAAAATATACAAAAATACAAAAATAAATACATAATTTAAAATAAATATTAAATTATCCCGATCCTATGCTAAAAACCAAATTGTTAAAATACCCAATTTAAAACTTTCTAAAAGTCCCCGTGGGAGGTTAGGCTAGGCCGGCTTGTTGGAAAAGGTATGTCTTTAGACATTGGCGGAAGAGGCGGAGGTCGGTGATGGTGCGTAATTCAGGGGGTAGGTCGTTCCAAAGGGCAGGGCCCGCCACAGAGAAGGCTCTTCCCCTGGGTGTCGCCAGTCGGCATTGTCCGGCCGACGGCACCCTGAGAAGGCCCTCTCTGTGGGATGTATGGGGCAGGAGGCGGTCTCGCATATAACTAGGCCCCGAGCCATGGAGCGCTTTAAAGATGGTCATCTACTACTAGGAAGAAGCCATCTCCCAGGCAAATGATCTCAACTACACAGCCTTTGGTTCTTCTGGGATGCAATTCCCCCCTTCTGTGAATCTAGACAACGTTCGATCACAGATGAGGAGAAAAGGCAGAGAGAATCACTGCTTCGAGAAAAGATTATCTGATGTCAGGTTCAGTGGTGGGATTGAAAATTATTTACTACAAAATTAATGGCACCAGATAAGAAAGGGGTTGGAAGAGACGCTAAATCAAAGGAGGGATTACAAAAGAAAAACATAACAAAGGTGGATTATGTTTAATGTTGCATATTTTAATGGCAGCAAGACTGGTTTCGCCCAAAACTGGAAAGACAAAGAGATTCACCCGGAACAAGAAATAATAAAGAAGATACTGACGGGCGCAGAAATGGACAAGCTGACTCTAGAGCTCAAAGACAAGGATGAGATGGAATTCCACGAAATCTGGGACAAATGATACCGATGGTTAGAAACGAGGGGAAAAAGTCGGGACAGAAAAACACAGATGACTTAAGAACTGGAAAATATGGTATTGATATTGTACGATAGGTAGGAATTGGATATGCATATGTACTGATTGTAACTATATAATGAAATGAATTAATGGGTAGGTAATTTGACTGACTATACTGTACATGCCTATGTAATGGATATAAACTGTTATTGCTGTAAGATCAAAAAAACTCTAGGGAAATGACTATGCCAAAAATGTCACAGTATGTCCAATGTTTTTAATGTTTACCTAATAAAAACCTTAAAAAAACAAAAAAAATATCTTTATTACCAGTTCTGGGGGCATGGCTTGGTGGGTGTGGCTTGGCTTGGTGGGCGTGATGGGAAGGATACTGTAAAATCTCCATTTTCTCTTCATTCCAGGGGAAGGTTACTGAAAAATCCCCATTACCTCCCGATCAGGTGGGACTTGGGAGGTAGAGAATAGATGGGGGCGGGGCCAGCCAGAGGTGGTATTTACCAGTTCTCCGAACTACTCAGAATTTTTGCTACCGGTTCTCCAAAACTGGTCAGAAACTGCTGAATACCACCTCAGGTCAGGTTTTACTCTAAGAATGCAAAAGAATCAAACCAGAATTAAACCAGCCAATATCCAGATGTGTTGACACTCAACCTAACATTGCAACTCAACAGGAAGGTGCCATGTTGGCAAGGTCTGCCGTAGAACTATGTCCTTCCTTTTCAAAAGACTTTATAAAGAGGTTTCCAAAGACTCCAATACGTTCGGAATTAGAGCTCGGATATAACAGGGAATGCAATACGGCTGAAATGTCAAGGAGAGCTTCAAGCATTTGCAAATACTGTCCAGATTTACAAGGAGCAATTCTGCTCTTAGCCAGGTCAGAAGCTGCCTGAGTTGTAAAATGATGATTGGCTCTGCTATAAATACAGGTTGCTGTTTTAGCCAATCTCCAGTAATTCTCTGCCATTGGTTCAACTGCCTACATAACTAACAAAACTGTGACCTTTATTACTGTGTGTCTTTTTTTATAGAGTCTCTCCATTCCTTATTCTAAATCAGATCACTAAGATAAAATAGAGTGGTCAGTGCAATATATTTTTCACCCTCCAAATGAAATAATATTGCTTGAGGGGAGAGGGTGGAATTCAATTCACAGTGCACGGCCCATCTTTTCTCTACCCACCTGACCAGTGAATGTCTTTGCTTTCTGGTGCAGACCAGAGGTTTCTATTTTAGGAATGCAGCCAACAGCTAAGGAGAAAATTCATCCTTAATCATGGCCAACCGGCATAAATTTGGCAATTGTTCTGTTTTGTTAAGATAACCCCAATTTGTCTGACTCAAAATAGACCTTTCAGAAAAGATAGTTTAATAGGGGAGAGCTAGCCAGAGTCAAGGGTCTGAGTTACTTTGCCCGGGCTAGGAAGATAATAAAGATAATAATAAAGATAATAATAAAGATGATGATGATAATAATTCCTAGGTCCTTGGTTAGGACTCGAGCTGTTGAGTTTCCCAGCAGTCCCAAAGGCTGTGAATCTCGCCAAAGATTAACTAACAACAACAGTAATAATAATAAAACTCAGTTGGCTGAGTTTCATGTTTCATGAATAAAGTAAATAATAATAAATATATTTTAAGAATGTACTTGGTTGAGATCTAAGATGCTGGCAGCAACCCGTATCAACCGTTAGCACCAGCCAGTGGTATTTGTGATGCATTTTTGAATGTTCAGTTGACTGAGTTTCATATTTAATGAATAAAGTATGATAAAAATAATAATAAAAATAAAATTAATAATAAAAAACAGAACACCCCAAAATTAACAGTTGTCTATAGGAAAGACAAAAAAGTCTGGATAGTGGATGTAGCAGTGCCTGGAGACAGCAAAATAGAAGAGAAAGAACTGAGGAAGATAACAAAATACAAAGACCTCCAAATAGATATAGAATGACTAAGGTAAAGGCAAGCAACCAATAGTAATAGGCACCTTGGGTGCAGTCCCAAAACAACTGGAGCCCCACTTGAACACCATAGGAATTGACACATTTGCAACCAGTCAATTGCCGAAGGCGGCTTTACTTGGAACTATTTCCATCCCATGATGATATCTGTAACACTATCAAATATCCAGATTTGCCTATCCCAAGTCTTTGGTAAGGGCTCAATAGGTAAATAAAAATACCAAGCCCAGACTGAACATCTGGCTGACTGTGTGAATACTAATAATACTAATAATACTAATAATTCCTATGTCCTTGGTTAGGACGCGAGCTGCGGAGCTACCAACCAGCCCCAAAGGCTGTGAATCTCACCAAAGATTAACCACATAATGATGATGATGATGATGATGATGATGATGATGATGATGATGATGATGATGATAATAATAATAATAATAATAATAATAATAATAATAATAATAAGAAGAAGAAGAAGAAGAAGAAGAAGAAGAAGAAGAAGAAGAAGAAGAAGAAGAAGAAGAAGAAGAAGACTTGAACATTCTGACTCTACAAAAAAACCACCCTACTTGGGACAGCTTATATATCCTCCAACATTACTTTAGCAGTTCCTAGGTCCTTGGTTAGGACTTGAGCTGTTGAGCTACCAACCAGCCCCAAAGGCTGTGAATCTCACCAAAGATTAACCACATAACAACAACAACAACAACGACAACAACAACAACACTTTGAAGGGAGACCTCTGATAAATCCCAAAGCTGAAGACTAGACTGGGATGTCAGAGGACATCCTGGAAGAAGGAATGGAAATCCATTTTTGTACTATAATCAACAAATCACATTTATTTATCAAAAATCTATCTTACTGAAATCAGATGCCCCTTGGTGTCTTATACATAGGATAACAATATATGACAAGTTAAAATATCAAAAGTGTGATGAAAACTTAGCTATAACATGAAACCAAATAACATAATACCAAAAGACTGTTAAAAACAAGATGAAACATACACAAGATAGAAGAATAAAATAGAGGAGAAAATGGTATCTCACATAAGTTTAAAAGAGGAGCCTTTGAAAGAATGTAATCTTCAGTATCTTCTTCATGAAGATAACCAAGTGTCAAGCTTATAGGTCAAAACCAGTTCCAAACACAGGAATTTTTAAGTTAGAAAGGTAAAGATTCCCCTCACATATATATGCTAGTAGTTCCCAACTCTAGGGGTCGGTGTTCATCTCTGTTTCAAAGCTGAAGAGCCACCGCTGTCCGAAGATGTCTCCATGGTCATGTGGCTGGCATGACTAAACGGCGAAGGCCCATGGAATGTTGTTACCTTCCCACCAAAGGTGGTCACTATTTTTTCTACTTGCATTTTTTACATGCTTTCGAACTGGTAGGTTGGCAGAAGCTGGAACAAGTCACGGGAGCTCACTCCGATATGTGGCGCTAAGGATTCAAACCTCCAAACTGTGACCTTTCTGATCGACAAGCTCAGAGTCTTAGCCACTGAGCCACCGTGTCCCTACTCATTTTTTAAGTTACTGGGCTTCAAATAATCAGCTCCATAAGGGATGTTTCTATGGTCTGCAGAGTATTTTCTTTGCTGGTTAAGGCAGCAGGAAGGAATAAAGGATGAAGCTGATACCAATCAAGAAGCATGTCCAGCCTCCAGAGCTTCACAGTCAGAGTTCCATCACTTAGTAAATGTGTATTGTAGTTGCCATCGTGACTTTTTTGACCCCATTAGGGACACCCTGAAGCCAATGAAGTAAGAGAACAAGGGACTGTAAATGCTGTTAAGTGCAATCTACAGGTAGTCCTCTACTTACAACAGTTCATTTAGCGACCATTCAAAGTTACAACAGCACTGAAAAAAATGTGACTTATGACTGTTATTTTCACTGTGGTGACCTTTGCAGCATCCTCATGATCATGCCATCAAAATTCAGATGCTAGGCAACTGGTTCATGCTTATGACCGTGGCTGTGTCCCAAGGTCATGGGATCATCTTTTAAGGCCTTTGGACAAGCAAAATCAATGGGGTGGCCAGTATTACTAACCTAATCAACTGCAGTGATTCACTTAACACTGGCAAGAGAGGTCGTAAAATGGGGCAAAACTCACTTAACAAACGTCTCACTCAACAACGGGAAACTTGAGCTCAATTGTGGTGGTGAGCCAAGGACTGCCTGTATTATCCATTATCTACTTGCAATTCCAGGAGTTGCTGGTTCCCAGATAAGCTCTGCATCCTGGCTTGTGGCGCTGTGGCTGGCTTGCAAGAAGCCAGAACAGATTCTGTTACTCTGAATGCATGATTAACTCTCTATCTTTCTCTGCCCAGAATGAAATGAATTGGAAAGAACTTTGACCTGGATTGGAGGGCAAGAATGAACAATTATACTTCTGACTTCACAGGGATGCAAAACTAGCAGTGTATTGTGTGTTTGTGTCTGTAGATATCCATGCATAGACATGCATAGACACACATGCATATCAGGGGTGGGTTTCTTCTGGCATTACTGCCGGTTGCATGAGCAATTTGTGTGCGCAGTTGCCTGTAAATAGGAGAACGTTAAAAATGTGGAAAAAACCCCATGCTGTAGAGATGGGGAAACCAGTTCGGTGCTGTGACAAGCCTGCCAGTTGCCATTTCCACTACCAGTTCGCCCAAATTGGTGCAAACCGGTAGAAACCCACCTCTGATGCATACACACACACCTCCCTCAAAGTCTGAGTTATTTTCTGTCTCTCTTTGTTGTAACATGGAGCATATAATCACCCCAGAGTTTCAACCTGCTGATTTGACTACCGTAATCATAATCATTATAAAAATAAGAGAGGAAAAGAATTTATAGCATCAGCTTCATTTGATTGGCAGTATAGGGTTTCTTGGAGCAAAGGGGAGCTAATGTTTGGGGATTGAAAAGCAGAACCCAGCTGCTTTCTACAATGCATCCGGGATCCTTTCTTACTTTCCCCATAATCCCCCTATTGCACTCCATTGCAAGCCTCCATATCCTTTGTATCTTGCGAGGAGGCCCGGGTGATGTCATCCTCCTACTAATATATAAACCAGCATATGGCTCTCCTACATAGGGAGCAGATCCCTGCCCAACCTTTGCTTTAAATAGCTGTGCTTAAATGGAGACTTCCTTGCTTGCTGGGGTGGCTGTTTGCCAAGTTGAAGCAAAGCAAAGGGGAAAAGAGCTGGGTTACAGGCTGTGGGTGGTGAAAAAAAGGTAAGTGAGGAACTCAGCCCTAATGGAATATCAAGATAGCAGGTGCACTAACTGTCAGACCTGCAAGCCATCTTTTCTTTTTGGGTCTCAGACATGCCACCCTTTCTACTGTGGGAAAATGGGAGGAGGGAATTATACAGAGTTGGGTGATGTGTAGGCATAATAACATTCTTCTTAGAAAGTCAAGGTCACTTTTGTTTCTGCATCTGTGGATGGGAGGAATCTGTGTTCGTGGCAGTGGGAGATTGGACCCATGTGATGGACTTGTGGGTGTGGGGGCAAGATCTTGAACTTTCAACCGGGAAGCTTTCAGATTCAGGTTTTCCCAGATGTGCCAATATGACATCTCTAAGAAAGTGGAACTTTGAGGAAACTCAAGCCTCGGAGTTTTATTTCATTGGGGGTGTTTTTTTTGGAACCTGGACATTGTCTTTATACTTGCAATTTCCCCTCCAGCAAATTCAAAGTGGATTTGGACAAGGAGTGGATTGTTTTCAAGGAAAACTCTTCTGCTCCTTCCAAGAAATTCAGTTTAGTTTTGATGGGGTTCATGAACTTTCTCGATGGGCTTTGGTGTGGTTTTAGGTTAATCCCAGAGATACCTAGGTCAGAATTCGGAATGAATTCAAAATGAAGCAGAAGCTGGGCAGGCAGGGCTCCAGTAGAATATTAGGAAACCTGGTGGAACTCAAAAATCATTTTCAGGAGAAGACAGTTTTAAGCAAGGGTTGATGCATCTTGCTTGGCATGATTATATTAATATTCCGGACCTGATTAAGGTAGGACTGGCATGTGATTCTATGGGTTGTGAGAATGGAATTATACCCATCGTCTCATTTTCTGAGTCGGCCCAGTTGACTGAACAATCATTAACCCATGGCTTGGCTTCTCACAACAAAGTACAGGCTCTTGACCCTTCGACCTGTAATAAATATTTCAAGAAAAAGAGAGCAGCACTGGGCAAAGTTTAAAAAATATCATAGAAGGATTAGCACATTATTACAAGTCCAGAAAGAATAAAAATGTCTTAGCCTGGAGCTGAGAAGATGTAAAGATGGTCAGGAGCAGAGAGTTGGAACTATCACTCATAGGGCTTTCTATGAAATAAGGCTTTCTCCTGGGTAGCTGCAATGGTGTGTGGGAAGGACCTTGAGAGACAGAAGGAAGAGCTGCAGGCTAGGCTGTCATTATTCTACGATGCATTTTCTATTGTGAGAAAATGGGAGGGGGGATTGTATGGAGTCACATACTATGTAGCCATAACAAAATTCTTTCTAGAAAGCCAAGGTCATCCTTTGTCTCTGCACCCCTGCACCTGACCGGAACTGGATGGGTGAAAACTGCCAGCATGGCAGTGGAAGATTAGACCATGGGATGGACTTGTGGCTGTTGGGGCAAGATCTTGAACTTTCATCTGGGTGGGGAAAACCGAGAAACTTTCAGATTCGGGTTTTCCCAGATGTGCCAACATGGCTCTCTTAATCAACTGGAACTTTAAGCAATACTTTGCTTTGGACTCTGATCTACTTTTGGATGCTATTTGGAACCCTGACATTGGGATTTTAGTTACTCTGGTTTCAATTGCCTTTTAATATATTTATATACAGTTTTTATGCTTTAATTGTACAGCACCCAGAGTTGCTCTGTGAAGAAGATAGGCAGTTTCTAAATTACATGCATACATACATGCATGCATGCATGCATGCTACAGGAACTGGGTATGCCTAGTTTAGTGAAAAGAAGGATTAGGGGAGACATGATAGCAGTCTTCCAGTATCTCAGAAGTTGCCACAAAGAAGAGGGAGTCAAACTATTCTCCAAAGCATCTGAGGGTGGAACAAGAAGCAATGGGTGGAAACTAATCAAGAAGAGAAGCAACTTAGAACTGAGGGGAAATTTCCTGACAGTTAGAACAATTAATCAGTGGAACAGCTTGCCTCCAGAAGTTGTGAATTTATTTATTTATTTATTATTTATTCGTTTATTCGAATTTATACCCCGCCCTTCTCCTTGTTAGGACCCAGGGCGGCGCACAGGCATTATTTAAAAACCAAAATAAATACAATATACAACATTAAAATATATTAAATTATTTACCCGTGCTAAAACCCATACACTGGAAGTTTTTAAGAAGATGTTGGATATCCATTTGTCTGAAGTGGTGTAGGGTTTCCTGCCTGAGCAGGAGGTTGGACTAGAAGACCTCTAAGGTCCCTTCCAGTTCTGTTATTCTATTCTATTCTATTCTATTCTATTCTATTTTATTCTATTCTATTCTACATACATAAATTGTCTGTGAGATTGCTCAGCAGGATTAAACCATTAAATTTGGCAAATTCAAACTACTGGGTAGTGTGAACACAAAACATTGTTTTTGAACATGTTCTGATCACAGTTCAAGATTCTGGTATTAAGTTACAAATCCTCTTGCCATTTGGGGAGAAGCAACTCCTCTTTCTGTGGTGGAATGTGGTCTATAGTCTCAGGAGGAAGGGGTTGCATCCCACAGGGCAAAGTGAAAGCAGAGCTTAGAATGTCTGATAGCCAGGAAGAGGGCTAAGACTGACCTTCCCCAGCAATTCACAAAATGGTTATTGCAGACAATTGCTTTAGTCTGGCAAGAGTCTGTTAGAAATAAGGAACAAGTCAAAAGTCATTCCACAGGTTGCTTCGGGTTCTTTGGGCCTGACATTTCCTTATGTCATTGGACATTGGAAAATCTGCCATTGGAAGATGTGCCCTAGATATTCTCTATCATAGGATTCGGGTGGCATCTTCTGCCAGCTTTATGTGGTAGCCTGGAGAGGAAGCACACCCAGAAGTGCTAGTTCTAACAGATTCTTGCAAATCTGAAAGGGCATCTCTCCCCCATCACTTTTAACATTTAGGGAGGATCTCTTCTGAGACTTTCCCCTCCCACATTTATCCCACAGACTCAACTAATACTTGCTTTAGAGTTGCCTATTTCAGTGTTCCAAAGAGCATCCAAAAGTAAATCAGAGTCCAAGGCAAAGTATTGTTCAAAGTTCCAATTTATTAAGAGAGCCATGTTGGCACATCTGAGAAAACCCAAATCTGGTTTTCCTCACCTAGTTGAAAGTTAGAGGTCCTGCCCCCACACCCACAAGTCCATCCCATGGTCCAATGTCCCACTGCCATGCTGGTAGAGATGCAAAGACAAAGGATGACCTTGGCTTTCTAGAAAGAATTTTGTTATGGCTACATTGTATGTGACTCCATACAATCCCCCCTCCCACTTTCCCCACCATAGAAAATGCATAGTAGAATAATAGAAAGTGTGGCAGGCCAGAGATCCACAAGGAAAGATGGCTGAAGGCCTGACACCCAAGTTAAAAAGGCAGTGGGAGGACCTTCAAGGCACTAAGCAGCCCCACGGCTGAATGCTCCTCTATGAGCCCCAAGTGAGGCAGAAGAGCCAGCTCTTCAGACATTTCTGGAAGGCCAGGTGAGTGGGGAGAGGGTACCTTACCTGAGTGGAGAAAATGTTCCAAAAGGTGGGGGGCATAGCAGATTACTTGACTGACAAGTCAGGTCTCCAACCTGCCTCCGCTGCCTGACTGGGTGGGGCAGGTCCAATGCAGTGGGGCACGGGGCCACAGATGTGAAGGACACTTCTTCAAACAGTGCAGCCCCCCCCCCCACTTATTTCTGAAAGCCAAGCAAAACTCCATTGCTTTGATTCACTGGGCCTCGTGGATCTCCTCCGCAATTCCCTCCTGTGTGTAGCGGAAGAGTTTTCCGCTACAAGCTCTCTGTTTATGCAGAAGCCTTTTCCAGCTTCTGCAAGTGATAAAGCAGGCAGCGTGGAGCCGTTGAGCATTAAGACGAGGTGATGTGAAGCTGCCCTGCCTCCACGAAGCGAGTGGTTGGTGTCTCTGCAGCACGAACCCGTTTTGTCGAGGCAAATCTAAGCCATCTCCCAGAAGGCTAGATGAGGTTGGAAAAAGAGGTAGATATTCTTGGCTAATTTTAGATGACACAGAAGAGGAGGGGAGCACAAGGGAAAGGTGGAGAGAAAGAATCACGCTGGTAGTGCCAGATTAAATATTGTGAGTTATAAATAGGTTCTCAGATCCACTTGGGTACCGTCGATCTTGCTTTTTGTGACGTTTGTGATTCAACAGGGCCCCCCCAACTGGCCCAGAGACCTTTTCTTTGGCCAAGAGACAGATCAATGCATGCATATTTTCACATTTGTTGGGGCCAAATAATTGGTGAGTGTTCCCCCCTTTTTTCCCTGGTAAATATATGGTGTATTTGTTGTTAGTTGCAAAGTCATGTGCAACCCATTACGATCCTATGGACAACGTTCCTCCAGGCCTTCCTGTCCTCTACCATCCTCTGGAGTCCATTGAAGCTCACGCCGACTGCTTCGGTGACTCCATCCAGCCACCTCCTTCTCTGCCGTCCCCTTCTTCTTCTTTATATTATATGCGAGACCGCCTCCTGCCCCATACATCCCTCAGACCAATACGCTCCCACAGAGAGGGCCTCCTCAGGGTGCCGTCGGCCGGACAATGCCGACTGGCGACACCCAGGGGGAGAGCCTTCTCTGTGGCAGATCCAGCCCTTTGGAACGACTTACCCCCTGAACTTCGCACCATCTCTGACCTCCGCCTCTTCCGCAAGTGTCTTAAGACACATTTGTTCCATCTAGCCGGCCTAGCGTAGCCTCCTATACTGACTTTTAGATAGTTTTTAAATTTGGGGATTTTAATCTGGTTTTAGCACAGGTTCTATTGAATTAGTTTTTTTAATTTTATATGATGTTTTGTATGTATTTTAATTTTCCTGTGCGCCGCCCTGGGTCCGTTTGGAGAAGGGCGGGGTATAAATTGAATAAATATAAAAATATTTTGCCTTCCATCGTTCCCAGCATGAGGCTCTTCTCCAGGGAGTCGTTCCTTCAAATTAGGTGGCCAAAGTATTTTGAGTTTTCTCTTCAGGATCTGGACTTCTAAACACAGTCAGGATTGATGTAATGGCTCCTCTCCTAACTTAAGAAAGAAAAGACTCTTGAAACAGGTTATTTCAAAAGGAACCTTTAATTAAGCAGAATGGTAACCATTAGAGGCAAAACAGCATAATCTTTAGGCTATGCAAGTGGGATTAAACTGATAATGACCCCTCCCCTTTGTCAGAATGCAGATTCTGGCCAATACACAAGTGTGAAAATGTTTCCTTGACTTTTCTGCCCTAAGAGCGAAATAAACCACGCATTCCCATCACTATCTCTAGTTTGACATTAGAGTAAGATATCCCACATGGCCATCATGAACATTCCTCCAGAGGTGCTGGGACCACCATCCTTCCAGCGACAGGAAACCAGTTGTAAATCTCAGTTGTTGTAGGTACTGCTAGTAATTTAATTCCGAGGCCCCCCCCTCCTCCCAATTGAATGGCAGTATCACGTAAGGGATCTGACAGTTGATCTTCTTTAGGACTGACCGATTGGATCGCCTTGCAGTCCAAGGGACTCTCAGGAGTCTTCTCTAGCACCATAGTTCAAAGGCTTCAATTCTTTGGCTCTCAGCCTTTCTTATGGTCCAACTTTCACAGCCATCCATTGCAACTAGGGAAACAATGTGTAAACACTGCCTTATAATTGGCAGGAAGCCTCTGAAGATATTTTCTACCAGGGATGAAATGGAGCTGAAAAGAACCAGCTAATTAAATTCCACTAGGTAGTTTATCCTGTGGTTCCACCTTACCGGCACCAGGAAATCCAATCCAAATTTAGAATTTGACATCTCTAAGAACACAAATGTATAAACAGTTCAGAGTTAAATGTCTGGCAGATACGGGAGTATTTGATCACAGGGAAATCTCGGGAGGAACCAGACTAATCAAGAATAGTCCCTAATGTCAAACATCCTTCCAAATTATCCAGTGCTTAATGATTAAAAGGATTTTATTGGGATACTTCCATAGCCAAACCTTTAAAAAAAACACATTTTCTCTCCTCCATCTCTCCCTGGGTTGGTTTGATTGTTATTATTTCTATGGTTAACTGTTTTAAATCTGAATGATGAAGGTAGGAATTGCTATCACTCAGCTTCCAGTGGAGCTGTTTCTAACACACGTAAAATAAAATAAATAGAATAGATTCAGGGCTTCCGAACATTTCCAACCTTTTCTGAGTTCATTAGCATGAACTGAGAATCTCCCTACAGGAAATCCATCGAGTTATGACCGCAGCGAGCCTGCCCATCACGGCGGTAACTCACGATGATTTTAAAGTGGGTCATCATGTGATCAAACCAATTTTACACCCCCTTTTTTTAAAAGGGTGGTTTGTTATGAGCACAGTTTTGTTGAAAGTAAAAATGCAAAATCATAATAAAAAGGGATTGTGGTGGTTGTGGTACACGACAAACAGTTGTGAACGTGCCTGGTTGCCAAGCACTCAACTTGTTGACACATGACAGTATTGGGGAGAAGGAGAATGATTAGAACTTTGGATCCAGGGTCATAAATACCCCCCCCCCCCAAGTAGGTCCATCAGAACTTCAAATGGTTGCTAAGTGGCTGGTCATAAGCCAAGGATTACGTATATAAGCATTTTAAAATAAAACGATGATCGCATCATCCTTAGGGGTGTATGCCCCCCTCTCCTATTCTTTAACTGAGGAAGAGATCGTGGTTGGACCCCTTTTTCCCTCTCTCTTCCCCAGGCATCAGGAGTACCTTTAGGGATGCTTGACTGTCAGGCCTAGCAACACCTAAACCTCTAAATCAGGGGTTCCCAAACTTGGCAACTTTAAGACTTGTGGACTTCAACTCCTAGAATCCTCCAGCCAGCATAGCAATTTGCCAAGTTTGGGAACCCCTGCTCTAAATAGAAATGATCCTCAGCTCCAGTTATTCAGAAATGTATATTTTTATTAGAAGTTAAGCAGGGGTGGGCTGCTGGGGGTTCACACAGGTTCGGGAGATCCTCTAGCAAAGATTCTGTGTGATTCGGTGAGCTCCCAAATCCCACCTTTGGCTGGCCTCGCCCACCCTGCCCCACCCCTCCCAGAAGTCTCCATGCCACCCATGCATCATGCGAGGTAAGCGCAAGGCCCATGTGGAGGCTCGGGGGGGGGGGGAGGTTACAGGCCTACTGGAGCTTCTGGAGGTCTAGGTACAATCACGGGACCAAAGGTGACCAATTATGTAGCTGAAGCCACCAATGTGCCATTAGTTGTGACTTCTCTGCATGCCTCAGGCCACAGCACTTTTGCTGCTACTGCTGCAGCTCTTCATGGCCAGCTTGGCTCCTTTCCTTGAGCATTTCATGACAGGGTCCAAAGAAGCTGTGGATTGTCCTCGCCATTTCCTTCCTCTCTGCTCATTGCCCATCCTTGATCAAGCCGAGTGGATTTTAATGTTTCTTATTCAGAGCTCCTTGCCTCTAGCCAGAAAAGCAAGCGAAGTATCTAAGCAACCAGCACGGATATTGGAGCTGATGCCATTGTTTGCAGCAGGCGCTTGCAAATGACTGCACACACCAGCATGCCAGAAGAAGCTTCTGAGTATGACTAGACAATGCCTCC
Source organism: Rhabdophis nuchalis (assembly GCA_039707465.1). Classification (NCBI taxonomy): domain Eukaryota; kingdom Metazoa; phylum Chordata; class Lepidosauria; order Squamata; family Natricidae; genus Rhabdophis; species Rhabdophis nuchalis. The sequence continues at coordinate 26,133,412 of CM077654.1, read as the reverse complement.
TCCTGACACCACGTGCCACCGGCAATTATTTTTAACTCATCAGCATCATTCTACCATAACAGAAGAAAATAAACCCTCTAGGGTTGCAGCATTATCAAGGAGATCACAAACAACAATGCTCGATCTGACCTAGCAGAAGGTGGATGGAGAAGATAAGGGTCAAAGTGGCTAAATCTTTGCTTGGATGGTGGCTTGTTGTGGTCTGGAGCAGGGGCAACACACCTAAAAGAGCATAAGTTCAGTCATAGGATGTGATGGCCATCTTGCCTTTTTGACTCCTACCTATGTGGAGATGCCCTATAGACTAAGGTAAGGTTTAATGGGTGAACTAAGGTAAGGTTTAATGAGGACACGGTGGCTGAATGGCTAAGACACTGAGCTTGTCGATCAGAAAGGTGGGCAGTTTGGCAGTTCGAATCCCTAGCACCGTGTAACGGAGTGAGCTCCCGTTACTTGTCCCAGTTTCTGCCAACCTAGCAGTTCGAAAGCATGTAAAAATGCAAGTAGAAAAACAAGGACCCCCTTTGGTGGGAAGGTAACACCACTTACCTACCCAGAGATGCCCCAGCCAAGAACGTAAATAATTCTTTTTCAGTGACTGCCTTGTTTAGTGACCATTATGGAAGCGATGAAAAAGTAACTTGGCGAGCAGTCCTCACCTTTGTAACCTTTGCAAGGTCTGTAAAGTTAAAAAAAAGAAAGCGGAAGTAAGATCATAACCCCAGTCGCGGTTTCATTCATTGACCGCTCCACATAACCACCAAGTTGCCAGTCCCAGTCATGGCCACTAAATGAGCATTACCTCTACTAGCTCTACAAGCCAAGATTTGCAACAGGCAGAGAGAAGGGAAAACAAGGGAGAAACTGAGGAATACCTGTTTAAAAATTATAGGGCAGTGATGGCGAACCTTTTTTGGCTCAAGTGCCAAAAGCGGGAGAAGCACAGGGGGCTTGTGCACAGGCCTGCCACCCCCATAATGCTATGCGCATGACCCCAGCATGCATGCATGCACGACCAGTGCTCCCCCACCTTTTTGGTGTGCTTTTTTCGCCCTCCCCAGGCTCCAGAGGCTTTCTAGGAGCCAGAGGAGGGTGAAAACAGCTGCCGCTGCCTCCCCCCCCAAGGCCCTCCGGAAGCTTCAAGTGCTTCCCTGAAGCCTCCGGAGTGTGAAAAAACGGCCCTATGGGCAGACTGGAAGTTCAGGAAACGGACTTCCGGTTTGCTCGTAGGGCTAGTTTTAGCCCTCCGGAGTGTTCAAGAGCCTTTAGGAGGGCGAAAAATGGCCTCAAAATAAAGCCGAAGTCAGCTGGCCAGCACGCACATGCATGCTGGCCAGCATCGGGCAACGCCTTGCGTGCCCTGACAAATGGCTCCACGTGCCACCTGTGGCACATGTGCCATAGGTTTCAACATCACTGTTATAGGGCTTAAGCAGAGAAGAATAACAATTCTTCAAATCACAGTTTTAACATTTAATGGAAGGCAAGAGGAATATATTTACACACACACACACACACACACACACACACACACACACACACCACTACCAGCTTTCTAAAGCAGGGGTCCCCAACCTTTGGAACTTTAAGTCTGAAGGACTTCAGCTCGCAGACTTCTCCAGCCAGCAAAGCTGTCAGTGTCAGGGCCTGGGCCAGGGGTCCCCAACCTTTGCAACTTTAAGTCTGAAGGACTTCAGCTCCCAGACTTCTCCAGCCAGCTTTGCTGGCTGGAGAAGTCTGGGAGCTGAAGTCCTTCAGACTTAAAGTTGCAAAGGTTGGGGACCCCTGTTCTAAAGCACTTAATTCTGTCTCTCGTCAGCTTTCCATCTCTCTCTCTGGATCAGCCAGGAGGGTGAGAGCAATTTTTGAAAGAGCCCTTTTGCTTTGGAAGGAAAGGAAGCTGTGCTTGCATTACTACATGGATTTTCCTTCTCTCTCCGCTTCCTCAAATTTAATGGATCCCAACTGCGATCTGCCTGGTTACCATCTATAGTCCCCCCTGCTCTAATGATCCAGATTATTTTCTTTGCTGTAAATGAAAGGTCAGAGGAAGAAAAGACACTGCTGGATTCCGTAAAAACAATGTCGTTGAGTCCTTCCCTCCCTCCTCCTCCCCCCCAGGATAAATGTACAAAGTCGCTCGGACCGTGTTTCCTCCCTGGCCAAAGGGATATGAACGTTCCCTAGGATACTTTGTCATGAGCTCTAGTTGTGGTATCGGTTACATGCGTAGGACAAGGGACCCCATGAAAAATGAGGCACTTTGCTCTTCACGGCCTCCACTCAAAATCAAATAATTCAGAATGGGCAAAGTACTCACGGAAGGAAGCCAAACAGATGGGCTTCATCGGTAGAACTCACAGTTGAAACGGGAAACCATTCCTACAAATGGAGAATGGCATTAGAGCATTCCCCCCCCCCCCAAAGGTAAGTACATTTGTGGGAAGTTTGGGGGTTCTGCATTTGGGCTACTCCTGAGGAGTTTCTGGTGAATGTTTGAATGGAATCCAATTTCCGAATTGAACGGCTGAGTCTGTTCAAATCAGTGGATTAAATTGGGGTGGGAGGACCTCATTTGATGCTGATGATTGGGTGGTGCCTGCACATGCACAGAGACATTTTTTTTCCATGAATTATTTCAAATGGTTAAATTGACTGAACAATTTACTTTAACAGATTTAACACATTAACAGAGTCACAGAATTGGAAGGGACCTTACAGGTCATCTAGTCCAACCTCCCACTCAAGCAGGAGACCCTGCACCATTTCTGACAGACGGCAGTCCAGTCTCTTCTTGAAAGTCTCAAGTGATGAAGCTCCCACAACTTCCAAAGGCAACTTCTGTTCCAATGGGTTGATTGTCTTCAGTGTCAGAAAGTTCCTCTTGGTTTCTACGTTGAATCTCTCCTTGTTCAGTTTCCATCCATAATTCCTTGTCTGGCCTTCAGGAGCTTTGGAAAACAGCTTCACCCCCTCCTCTCCATGGCAGCCCCTCAAATATCGGAAGACTGCTATCATGTCTCCCCTGGTCCTTCTTTTCATTAAACTAGACATACCCAGTTCCTGCAACCGTTCTTCATATGTTTTAATCTCCAGTCCCCTAATCATCCTGGTTGCTCTTCTCTGCACTTTTTCTAGAGTCTCAACATCTTTTTTATAATGTGGTGACCAAAACTGGATGCAGTACTCTACTTTGGAGGATCTGATCCAAACAAAAGCCCATTTTGAATTAGATTGCAAATCTTATTGAATTGACAGCTCAGATCAGATTTTCCCTGTTTTGCATATACCTAGAGACATTCATAACTGGGGAGTACATTGCTTTGGATTCTCCATACATAACAACTGTCTACTATATTTTAAAATAGTGGAGTTTTTCCTAGGGATTACATGGCAGAAATCCCAGGAAAAGATTCCTCCCCAATTATTTAAATACTTCCAAATTATAAAATCTCTAATCTGAGGGTATGAAAATAAACATGTGCCTCCTTAGTATCTATAGACTTTCCTTCTTGCTGTGAGTTCTGGTCCCGCTTTATGCATGAAAGCCAGCTGGATGACTTTTATTTTATTTATTTTATCAAATTTATACCTCACCCTTCTCCTTGTTAGGACCCAGGGCGGCGCACAGGCATTATATAAAACCATAAAATACAAAATACATCAATTAAAATATATTAAATTAATTACACCCGTGCTAAAATCCATTGTTAAAACCTTGCCGAATTATAATTTATATTTAAAAAGTCAGAAGCGGGGGGATATCCTAGGCAGGCTTGTTGGAATAAGTACGTCTTAAGACATTGGCGGAAGAGGCGGAGGTCCGAGGTAGTGTGAAGGTCGGGGGGTAGGTCGTTCCAGAGGGCTGGGCCCGCCACAGAGAAGGCTCTTCCCCTGGGTGTCGCCAGCCGGCATTGCCCAGCCAATGGCACCCGGAGAAGGCCCGCTCTGTGGGAGCGGACCGGACGAAGGGATGTATGGGGCAGGAGGCAGTCTTGTATATAGCTAGGCCCCGAGCCATGGAGCGATTTAAAGATGGTAGTCAACACCTATTTAAAGATGGTAGTCTGCTGAACCAATCAGCAGAAAATGGTGAAGAGGGTGAACACAGCAATGCAATCAAAGCTCTATCTGAGTCTTTTTGTGCATTGCATCATCAATTGATCCATCAAATGTTGCCATCCTGGATGTTTTTGGGCCACAATCTGTGGTGGAATGTAGCCTGGATTTTCAGGAGGGAAGTGATGCATTCCCAAGAGGCAGAGAAGTTATGAAAGTTTGCTCGGAATAGAGTAAAGAAGGCTCCTCCCTAATAATTCCCATCACCCCACCTAGACAGAGGGAGAGAGAGTGACACACAAACACACAAATAGAAGTCCCTCTCTCTCACACACACAAACACACACCCAAGGCAGCCACATCCCTTCACTAACCTGCTTTCTACCCCCAGGAGCATAACAAATTAAAGTTTAATTTGTATTGTTTAATGGACTGCTAAATTGGCATGCCCACCCAGTCACATGACCACCGAGCCATGCCCACCCAGCCGGTGCAGGGCCCCAACAGTCTGAAGGACCCTGAAATGGCTCCCACTTTAAAAGGTTTGAGGACCCCTGGTCTAGACAGCCTTGAGGTTACATGTTTCTTTTATGGCAAGCACATCTTCCATAGAAGTATAAGCTACTCAAAGGTACTATTTTGGCAATTGAGAAGGAAGTCTCAAGAGGAGAAGGGGTATCAGGGTCTTCTGGAGAATTCATCACTAAAGGATAATGTTTAAAACCTTCTCTGTAGGCTTATTGATCTTAAAGAATGTTGAAGGAATGTGACCTTGGAAAAACATTTGGCATCAAATCACCTATTTATTTTATTTTATTTTATCGAATTTATACCCCGCCCTTCTCCTTGTTAGGACCCAGGGCGGCGCACAGGCATTATTAAAACCACAATAAAACAATATACATCGTTAAAAACATATTAAATTATTTAAACCCGTGCTAAAAAACCCATTTAAAACCCTGCCTAATTACAATTTATACATAAAAATGTCAGAAACGGGGGCTATGCTAGGCCGGCCTGTTGGAATAGAAATGTCTTAAGACGTTGGCGGAAGAGGCGGAGGTCCGAGGTGGTGCGTAGGTCGGGGGGTAGGTCGTTCCAGAGGGCCGGGCCCGCCACAGAGAAGGCCCTTCCCCTGGGTGTCGCCAACCGGCATTGCCCGGCCGACGGCACCCGAAGAAGACCCTCTCTGTGGGAGCAGATCGGACAAAGGGATGTATGGGGCAGGAGGCGATCTCATATATAGCTAGGCCCTGAGCCATGGAGCGATTTGAAGATGGTCGTCAACACCTTGAAGCGCACTCGAAAGGCCACAGGCAGCCAGTGCAGCTCGCGCAGGAGAGGTGTTATGTGGGCTTGCCTTGGGGCACCCAAAATCACCCGCGCGGCCGCATTCTGTACTAACTGTAGCCTTCGAGTGCACCTCAAGGGGAGCCCCATGTAGAGAGAATTACAGTAATCCAGCCGAGATGTCACAAGCGCTTGAGTGACTGTGCGAAGGGCCCCCCGGTCCAGTAAGGGGCGCAACTGGCGTATCAGGCGTACCTGATAAAACGCCCTCCTGGCCACGGCCGCCACATGGTCCTCCATGGACAGCCGGGAATCCAGGAGGATGCCCAAGTTGCGCACCCTCTCCACGGGGGCTAGTTGTTCTCCCCCAATGGCCAGTGTTGGACTGGCTGAACTGGGGTGCCGGAAACCACAGCCACTCGGTCTTGGACGGGTTGAGCTTGAGTTTGTTACCACCCATCCAGACCCGTACGGCCTCCAAACACTGGGACAGCACCTCAACGGCATCGTTGGGGTGGTTTGGGGTGGATATGTACAGCTGAGTGTTGTCAGCGTACAGGTGGTACTCCGCCCCAAAACCACGGATGATCTCGCCCAGCGGCTCCATGTAGGTGTTGAACAGAAGTGGCGAGAGGACCGACCCCTGAGGAACCCCACATGTGAGGGGCCTCGGGGACGACCTCTGCCCTCCTGCCAACACCCATTGCGACCGACCAGAGAGGTAGGACGAGAACCACCGCAGAACGGTACCTCTCAGCCCCAACCCCCCCAACGGTCCATAGGTTCACCATGATGGTGAAGCTATGGCACGTGTGCCACAGGTGGCACATGGAGTTATACTTGATGGCATGCCAGCTGTCAGCTCCCTTCCAGACGGCCAGGGGAATGAACTTCCAGTGGGCCCGTTGGGGCTATTTTTCACCCTCCCAAGGCTCCGGAGGCTTTCCTGAAGCCTGGGGAGAGCAAAAAACAGTCCCAACAGGCTGACTGGAAGTTCAGAAACAATCCATTTCTGGTTTCAGGGGGGGCGGGGGAGGACTCCTGAGATTGGGGAAGGGGTTGTACATCCATGCACAAGTGGATGGGAAGATTGAGTGAGCATGCACAAGTGTGATAGCGCAAACACAATTTAGACACACCGTAAGAAAAAGGTTCGCCATCACTGGCCTATGGTATAACACAAGACACATTTTTCACTAAACTGGCTACAGCAGTTCTTTCCCACACATTGGGGCTAAAAGGCAGCCTCTCTTTCAACAACTCTGGATACAACCTCCCAAAAAAAAACAGAATGAAAACTTTTGAAAAGTTTTCTTCTTCCAGGAAGGCCAAGCAAAGCTTTCAGAGTTAGAAAAATGGAGAATTTGGATCAAATACATAAAACGGAGAACAGGTGGGAGATCTGCTTATTAAGAATGCTGTTGTTGTTGTTCGTTGCAAAGTCATGTCCAACCCATCACGACCCCATGGCCAACGTTCCTCCAGGCCTTCCTGTCGTCTACCATCCTCTGGAGTCCATTTATTTATCCTCTGGAGCTTTTAGAGATTCCAGCATTTAGATGGCTGGCTTAAACATTCCCTTTTAATATTATAATTTTCGGGGGCTGAGATAACTTCCCAAAGCCGTATGGTTTAGCAAGAATCAAACGTTTGCTGTGAATTGCAGTCTCCCATCTGGTGGACAAAAATCGGGATGTGCTGATAGCGATTGGGAACAGTAGGGTCGCTGTTGACTAGGTTTCCCCCAAAGGCTATCGTTGTCTTACAAACGTGAATTGTGCCATTAGTGCCAAGCTGAAAATGGATTTACTGTTTTTTTCCCCCAAAGATTCTCAAAGCTTTCTGGCAGGGAAACAGAAAGACTTTATCATCCGCCTCTGAGTTTCTATGGCAAGACGGGAATGCCGATGACCAACGCCTGGGCAATTAACCAAGCTGATCAAAGCTCATGATTTGTTTCACAGCTTCTATTTCTTTCACCCATCCGGGATTCACACAGAGTGTTTTGACCCACATTTGCCAGGGCCTGTTGCTTGGCCTTACTTGCCATTTCAATATAGAAGTACACACACACACACACACACCACGTCAAAATGGTTGGCCTGACTGTATTGTCATATGCGGTGGTTCAGTGGTTCAGTAGTTATCTGCGGGATCGCATCCTACACCATACATCCCTTCAGCTGATTCGCTCCCACAGAGAGGGACTTCTCCAGGTGCCATCCACTAGGCCAGGGGTCCCCAACCTTTGCAACTTTAAGTCTGAAGGACTTCAGCTCCCAGGAGCTGAAGTCCTTCAGACTTAAAGTTGCAAAGGTTGGGGACCCCTGCACTAGGCAATGCCAGCGGGTGACGCCCAGGGGAAGGGCCTTCTCTGGCGGGCCCTACCCTCTGGAACGACCTACCCCCCCCCAAACTTAGTTCCATCACGGACCTCCGCTCCTTCCGCCAGCAATTAAAAACTTACCTTTTCCAACAGGCCGGCCTGGCCTAACCTACTGTACTTAGCCTTGGTTAATAGAGAAATTTTATATTGGGTTTTATGGTAATTTTAATGGGGAGATTTTAGCACAGGGTGTTAGTTTAATATAGTTTTAAATATTTATGTATTTATTGTGATATGTTGTGTTTTTATATTTCCTGTGCACCGCCCCGAGTCCCTTTGGGGAGAGGGGGCGGTTAATAAGTCGAATTAAAGTAAAGTAAAGTAAAGTAAAGTGGCTAAGATGCTGAGCTTGTTGATCAGAAACATCAGGAGTTCGAATCCCCAGCGCTGCATAACAATGTCCCAGTTTCTGCCAATCAAGCAGTTCGAAAGCATGTTAAAAATGCAAGTAAAAAAATAAGAACCACCTTTGGTTGGAAGGGAACAGTGTTCCGTGCGCATTCGGCATTTAGTCTTGCCGGTCACATGACCACAGAGACGTCTTCGGAAAGTGCTGACTCTTTAGCTGTGAAACGGAGATGAGCACCTAGAGTTGGGAACGACTAGCACATATGTACGACGGGAATCTTTACCTTTATTGTCATATTAAACATTGGCTACAGCTTCTTGTTCTGCAGTAGAAGCTGTACCCAACTTTGGGCTAACATGCAGAAGGAGACCAAAAGCCGGGACCCATAATCCCTGAGGGAATGAAATGTGGAAAACTTGTGGCTGCTTCAGCTGAAGAGTTGCTGTGGCTACATGATCCTCATTTTCAGTGTTCCATGACACTTTCCCTCTTTAAACATTACATTAGATTATGGAATAGATAGATAGATAGATAGATAGATAGATAGATAGATAGATAGATAGATAGATAGATAGATAGATAGATTTATTTTTCTATACCGCGTCCTCTCCCCAGGGGGACTCGGAGCTGTGCACAGGGAAAATTAAAACAGCATAAAATATATACATAAATAAATACAATAAAAACAAATTAAATCAACTGTCCCTGTACTAAAATCCCCATTTTAAAATTAACATTCCCTAACCCCTGAGGTAGAGACTAACCTAGGCCGGCCAAGCAGAAAAAGTGAGTTTTGAATGAAATACAAAATACAAAAGCAAATAGGAAGACACAGAGGGGGGGTGGGGAGTGTTAAGGATATCTCTGTTAGGAGACCCAAAAATGGTGCAGCAGAATGTAGCAAGAGATATGTTGCTAAGTATCCACACTATCAGTCACAGACACGGAAGGTAAAACAAGTCGACTTTTACTTGCATTGGAGAAATAAAGTAAGAGACACTTCTTCACAAACAAGTGATAAGTAGTCCCGAATCATATACACAGTCTATTACTCAAACGTTGGCTTACAGTTGCTCAACTCACGATTCACTTCGCTGATCAATAACCAACATACAGAGCAGCCATCCAAGGATCAGCCTCTAATTCTGGCTCCCTCTTATGGCTGATTGAGGAAACAGCAGCCAATCACATCTCACTGTAGCAGTTAAAGTTACAGATACAGATATTCCAATCATGGCTTATATATATTGCCAACCCAACACTAGGATTACATTCCTAACAGGGAGGGAGGGAGAAGGGGAAAGAGAAGTGAGGGGGGATGGGGGTGGGAGAAAAAAATGTTGACTTCCAACTCCCTCTGTTGCAGTAAAAGAAAGCATTAACATCAAACTACAACTTTTTGCATTTCCAGAACAATATAAACTAGCCGTTTCTATAAAAAGAAATCAATCTAAATGGTAAAACCCAAAATCAAGGTTTAATTCCCCCCCCCCCCCAGGACTGGTGGCAACTAAACTACTTGTATTCTTTTCTTTAATCAAAATGGCCAATGTAGCCATTGATGGCAACTCCATCCGCTTCTATAGCAGTGATGGTGAACCTTTTTTTGGCTCGCGTGCCAAAAGTGAGGGGAGTGGGGGGGGGGGGGGTCAGGCCACATCCATAATGCTATGCACATGACCCAGCGCATCTGCGCCCCCCTGTGTGCATGTGCGCATGACCAGCACTACCCCCCCCGGTTTTAGCGTGCTTTTTTTGCCCTCTCCATGATCCAGAGGCTTTTTAGGAACCTGGGGAGGGCGAAAACAGCCTCCCCCACTCTTCAGAGGCCCTCTGGAGGCTTCGGGAGCTTCCCTGATGCCTCTGGAACATGAAAAACTGGCCCTACTGGCGAACGAGAAGTTTGGGAACGGACTTCCGGTTTGCTCGTAGGACCGGTTTTTGCCCTCTGTAGCCTTCAGGGAAGCCTCCTGAAGGCTCTGGAGGATGAAAAATGGCCCTATGAGCAAACCGGAAATCCCTTCCTCAAGGAAGCCTCTGGAGGGTGAAAAATGGCCTCAAAAGAAGTCCGGTCAGCTGGTGCGCACTGGAGCTGATAGGGCAACGGCTCGCATGCCCTAACAAATGGCTGCATGTGCCAGCTGTGGCATATGTGCCATAGGTTTGCCATCATGGTTCTATAGCCATCTGTCCATGTGTGGAAGGGAGAGAGGGAGGGAGGGAGGGAGGGAGGGAGGAAGGAAGGAAGTTTCATACATCCTTCCTGGTCCGTGCCATCTTTGACTCATGTATCCCTTCCTGTGCACCCCCATGCACCCTTCCCAACCAATCCCCCAGTGCCGACACTCATATCACCTCCTGCACACTTCCAAGCAACACCAGGCATCACACTACTTTACACACCCTCCCCAACTTGTACGACACCTCTTATACATTCCCACAAGCCCTTATTGACTCACACTGTGCCATCCCCATGCCCTACCCAAACTGTGTGGTATCTCTCATACATCCCTGTGTATCATTTCTTGATCTGGACTACACTGTTTCTTCCCCTACTTGGCAGCAACCACAATTTCCCCCAATTTAATTCCATTCACCATCATGGTTTCCAGAGTTTGGACACATTTTGTAGGTTACCGCAGGTTTCTTGGTTCATACATAATGATGTACCCTTTCACCCAGTTAAAAGTCATGACACTGAGATTTTAGTAATACGTAGAGAATAACTAATAACTAATAATGTTGTTATCCCTCAGATAGCTCCAATAATAAAGGGGAGGTTGTATATACAAGGGAAAATAAATAAATAACGGTATCGCAAGACATCTGTTGTGTCATTATTTGGGGAACATGTTCCACCCACAGTCCTCCTCCCCCAAAAGTTATTTTCTGCCTGAGAGTTCAAAGCAAGGAATGTTTAGCTATTATCTCACACTATGGATGGATCAAATCTCCCACTTCCAATTTCTTTCATTTCTTTTCTATTAAAAAAAACAAAACAGGACCATCTCAGTAGTCTGGGGAAAAAAAGTGTACACCGTAATAAGTGTCCCCAAAACAAACAAACTAACTAACTAAATATATTCTCACTTTATCTGCACCAGCCAACTTGGGTGAGGGGAGGTTGGTGGGCGTGGGTGGGTAGAACTGGTCTGTAGGAAGCCACTCCTAATCCACCCTTCGAATACTATGAATTCCTCCAACCCAATGGTGAAATTCAATTTTTTTTTAATATCAGTTCTGGGGGTGTGACTTTGTGGGCATAGCAGGAGAAGGAGACAGTGAAATGTCCATTCACTCCCCACTCCAGGGGAAGGATACTGCAAAATCCACATTTCATCCTGACTCCAGGGGGAAGGATATTGCAAAATCTCCTTTCCCTCCCCACTCTGGAGCCCGCCAGAGGTGGTATTTGCTGGTTCTCTGGACTACTCAGAATTTCTGCTACCGGTTCTCCAGAACCTGCTGAATTTCACCCCTGCTCCAACGTCAGCACCCTTTAAATGTGTACGGTCATATGGGAATGACTCTGAGAGACAGAAGGAGGAGCTACAGTCTCGAGAACAGACAGACCTACGGCAGCTGAGTCCATAGAAGGAATGAAAGCCTGGCAGAACATCACAGAAGACATCATAGTAGAGTATAGTTATTGTCATTGTACATCATGTTTACAATGAAATTGGTTTTAGCCTCACTGGGGCAATCCATCACAACAAATACAAACAACATAAATAGTATAAAGAATAATCCCTATGCAAGTAATTAGTGGGGGTGGGGGAGAAAGAAAAAGAAAAACTAGTATACATTTCCATATGTGTGTGGAGTGATTGTGGTTGTGTTTATCATCCCTACATTTTCTGGACTGTAAAGATTGGGAAGGTTTTCATAGCTGTAAAATACCAGGAGGTTGTTTTTTTTAAAGAACAAGTTGAATTGAGACTGGATATTTGGACACATCATACGGAGCAGATGATACAAAGCAAGCAAAGACCCTAATCTTTTAATTTTATCTAATTTTAGTGCATTTAAAAAACATAATTATTAGAGATGTATGTATTTCATTACGGTGCTCTCTCGCCTAAAAGATGTATTAGAGCAGGGGTCCCCAACCTTTTTTGCACCAGGGACCGGTTTCATTTTAAAGAAAATTCTGCGGACTGGCTGGCGTAGAGGAGAAGCGGGGGGGGGGGGGAAGAGGTGGTGCATGCGCACGCGGGGGGAGTGGGAACAGGCGGCGCATGCGCACGCGGGGGAGAGTCGGCTCACTCGGCCCTCTAGGGCCTCCAACAGTGTGAACGGCCGCGCCTGCACTCTCCTGCATCTGGTGCGCGCTCTGCCCAGGGGGCTGCCCCCTCCTCCCTCCTCCTCCTGTCCGGCCCTGCGGCCCGGTTCCTACCAAGCCACGGACCGGCACCGGTCCGCGGCCCGGAGGTTGGGGACCCCTGTATTAGAGGATTGATGATGGCATTCAACTTTGAGGAACTTCAATATTTAGTTGAAGGGCAAGAATTCCATGCTCTGATCATGAAGATGTACATCGCGTAAGAAAAATAAAAGACAAGGAAAGCAACAGAACTCTCCTGCCCATTACTAGCCCAGAACAAGTCTAGTTGGACGATCAAGAGCTGTAAGGAAAGGCAGCAGCCTCAGAGTTCCTCTTCCACACTTAGCAACAGAGCCGGACGAAGCTCTGATTTAAAAATTCAAGTCAACAGCGATTCGATCAAATCATCCCTTTGAATCACATCTTCAAATTGAATTGTCAAATCGACTCAATGCATGAAATTGAATCAGGTACTTCTGAAATGAAACGAAAGTTCAATAGACTTTCGTGCATGTGCTGACACACCGTTCAGCTCAAATCTCATTAAATGGAATCACGCATTTCAGTCGGACCTTAGATGAATCCCATCCCTCTGGTTCATGTCTGGCCCCAGCCAGACTGTAGGGACTGTGATGAATTGGTGGCCATCTCCCTCTGTAGGGTGAGATGCTTTGAATTTCTATTGAGTAGAGAGAAAATTATGAATTTCCATCCAGATGTTTCAACACATATTGGGGTATGACAAATTGGTGTTCTCTGTTAAGCTCCTATTTTGATAGCATGTGTCTTCCTTTTTCAAACCCGCCATCCTGTGCCCAAAGTTTGGGAAGCCAGGCTCTGCCTGTCACAAGCCAGGACAAAGGGGGAGTGATGGAGGAGTAACATCTCCTTAAAAAACTTTGGTCCATCTGGCCCGGCTGGAGCACCTCGTAAGGGCCCCTTTCCAGGGTTACAGGAGAAGACGGTCAATGGTTTGGAATAATAATAATAATAATAATAATAATAATAATAATAATAATAATAATAATAATAATAATAATAATAATAATAATAATAATAATAATAATAATAATAAATTTAATTTATAGACCGCTCCCTCTCCCCAAAGGGACTCAGGGCGGTGCACAGGGGAATTAAAAAACATACAAACATAAATACATCATAAATATATAAAAATCAAATTAAACAAGTTATCCCTGCGCTAAAAACCCAAAATGCTAAAAACTAAACCCCTTAAAAACCAATTAAAACAATAAACAGATGACTAACCTAGGCCGGCCAAGCAGAAAAAGTGCTTTTTTAATTTTTGACGGAAGGAGCGGAGGTCCGTAGTTGTTCTAATTTCGGGGGGAAGGCTGTTCCAGAGGGTCGGGCCCGCCACAGAGAAGGCCCTTCCCCTGGGCGTCGCCCACTGGCATAGCCTAGTGGACGGCACCCGGAGAAGTCCCTCTCTGTGGGAGCAAATCGGCCACAGGGATGTATGGGGCAGGATACGATCCCGCAAATAGCTAGGTCCTGTGCCATGGAGCGCTTTAAAGATGATGACCAACACCTTGAAGCGCACCCGAAAGACAACAGGCAGCCAATGCAGCTCGCGCAGGAGCGGTGTTACATGGGAAAACCTAGAGGTTCCCATAACTGCCCGCGCGGCTGCATTCTGGACAAGCTGAAGCCTTCGGGTGAACCTCAAGGGGAGCCCCATGTAGAGAATATTACAGTAGTCCAGTTGGGATGTCACGAGGGCATGAGTGACCATGCAGAGGGCATCCCGATCCAATAGGGGACGCAACTGGCGTACCAGGCAAACCTGGTAAAACGCCCTCCTGGCCACGGCTGTCACTTGATCTTCCATGGACAGCCGTGCATCAAGGAGGACGCCCAAGTTGCGTGCCCCATCCACAGGGGTTAGATGTTCACCCCCTATGGCCAGTGATGGATCAACTGGTTGTACCGGGATGCCGGAAACCACAGCCACTCGGTCTTGGACGGGTTGAGTCTGAGTCTGTTGCTTCCCATCCAGGCCCGCACGGCTTCCAGGCACTGGCACATCACCTCTACGGCATTGTTGGGGTGGTTTGGGGTAGATATATACAGCTGCGTGTCATCAGCGTAGAGATGGTACTCTACCCCAAAACCATGGATGATCTCGCCCAGCGGCTTCATATATGTGGAAGGCGGAAGAGGGCTGTAGGCCCCAAGGGCAGATAAAGCAGCAGAACCATCTTCTAGGAGAAGGGAAACTCTAATGACAAACCTCCACTGCCTTGTGGCTCTATCCACTACTGGAAAGGGCTTCAGGAGTCAACCTCCAGGCAGAATCTGGAGCCGGAGTCCAGGAAGCAGTTCGTGGCTGTGTACAACCATGTTCTGGTAACTCCTGTGACACAGCTGGAACCCATCGTATCAACTCTGCCATCCCATTGGACTATTTCAGCAACATGGAGAGGGGGGATCTGCTGCTTGGGTCACAGTCTATCCTCCATATTAATCTACCCAGGCCTCATGCTCTGGAGAGGACACTCCAGCTTTGACCTCTTTCCAGAGCACAGAGCCTAGTCTTTTGAGACTGAAGGATGCATACATAGTTATTGAACGTTTGATGTGGCTGAGCAATCTCTTCCTGCTTTACCTAACCTATAAGCACCCAGTGTGCTCACATGGTCATTCCATGAAGTGCCAGAAGAGAGAAAAGGACTTGCTCTGTGCAGGACTTTTTAAAGGTGAAAACAAGCAGGAAAAGATGACTCAGACTCTTTAAAACTCAGTCCATTCTCAAAACAGCAATGACATTCCCATCTGCTCCCATCTGGTCTGGCATTTTTCTCCCCCTAATGTGGGGAGATTTTTTTAGGGAAAGAAAATGGTCTGGAAATCTGCCTTTCCAAATTGGGTAGCGGAACAAAACTATTGAGAATCCACGCATCCCACCAGCATCTGCTGATGGAGGAGGACTCTGTTTTCTTGAAGAGCCTCAAATGTGGATTCTGTGGCAGGTAGGATCAGCTAAGGATTGAGCAAAGGTTAGAGTTATTTGTTTGAGATCTCTCATCCTTCAGATTCTGGATTTTCCTAATGTCTTCATCCTTTTAAATGCATCTTCTCGTTGCCTTGATCTATTGGTCCACCCACAGAACCCTGGCTTCAGCAATGGTATCATCTTTTCTTCACTATTGGTTCGGTAGCGCATACGTCTGGGCATGCACAGAAGTTACTATGATGACGTCTGCGTGGGTAGGCGGAGCCTCACGCCACCACTACTGGTCGCCTAAACTGGTGCAAACCAGCAGAATGCCACCTCTGTCTGGCTTGTTCACTCTGTAAAAGGGAACACATAAAAGAGGCATGCCTTTCAGAACTGTGTCCCAAGCTGTAGTAGAATATGAGAATATCCTTGGAAGGGTGGAAAGAAGGAGGAGATACTCCTGTTAGTTGCAAGCAAGCAGCTCCATTTATGAAGGAGGCAAGTCAGCAACTTTATAATGTTTTACTACATATATTACAAGACTCTCCCCAGACTGCTTGCCTTCCCTATGGAACAATCAGATAAGGTTTTATGGAACTTAGGGAGGCCAGGCTTGTGGTTCTTCTAGGACTCAAGACTAGTTCCTTGCTTGACACCTCCTCCCTGGCTGGGAATTTCCCAATGGCTACCTAACAGTGGTGGGATTCAAAAAAAAATTACTACTGGTTCTGTGGACATGACTTTGTGGGCATGGCATGGCTTTGTGGGTGTAGCAGGGGAAGGATACTGCAAAATCCCCATTCCCTCCCCACCCCACTAACCTGATTTCCAGCTCTGTTCTCCTGTTCAGGGCAACAAAAGAAGATCAGCTGGGAGGCTGCAGGGGTGTGGCCAGCCTATTTGCCGGTTCTCTGAACTACTCAAAATTTCCACTACCGGTTCTTCAGAACCTGTCAGAACTGGCTGAATACCACCTCTGCTGTCTAGGGAATAATCAGATAAAAAGGCGAGAAGTTGTCAACTGAATACAGGGCAAAAGAAACTTAGGTAAAGTACTTGTGCTCTCTCACGCTGATGGTTTTCTTGCTGATGTTTCTTTATCAAATGAAACATAGGTAATGTGCACTGATGTTGTTACCTAGTTTGGTAAAGAAATGTCTGCAAGAAAACCACCAAGCTTAGAGAGCACCAAGCACCCCACAATTCAACCCCGAGCCACAAACACCCTCTTCTATCAGTATTTAGAAAGCCTCCACCCCAACTTATAAGGGCATGATGGCGAACCTATGGCACAGGTGGCACACGGAGCCATATCTGCTGGCATGTGAGTCGTCAGCTCCAGCACTGCATGCGTGGACCCAGACTGGAGGGCTGGGGGAGGCTTTTTCCACCCTCCCCAGGTTTCAGGAAAGCCTCTGAAGCCTGGGGAGGACAAAAAAATGGCCCAACAGGCTTAACCTTTGCCCCTCCCCGGAGGAAATTTCCTCCCCCCCCCCCGGAGGAAATACCAAACTCAGCTTTGAGGCCAGCAATGTGGCGCCTGTGGGGGGAGCGTGTGGGAGGGTTGTGCATTTTTGGCACCCAACAATAAAAAGGTCAGCCGTCCCTGATATCGGGTGATATCAAGAGACCGTGGAAGATTTGGATTTTGAGCAAGATTCTGTACCTTCTGTTAACGTGGCCTTACAATAAAGTAGAATTAGTTCGTCTGGTGGTGTTTCCTCTCTGGCCTACTTGGGGGACTGACCCAACCCTTCGCAATGTTCCTTCAGAGCGGTTTGGTTGGTTAGTCCTCTGATTCTTTGCCATTTGCACTACGCTTGCTTTGTTTAATAAAGCATTTGAGAAATGATGTTGCTAATTAGGCCAAGCTGATTTTAATGGCATGTTCACTTGCTCCTGGCTTTTTCATCTGGCTTAGAATTGAAACATTTGAACTAATAGAAAAGGGAGGCTTTAATTTTATATATGACTGAATATCCTTTCCTCCTCCTCCTCTCTCTCTTGATTTCCACCAGCCTTGAATCTGCTGTGAATGAGGTCAAAGGATGGAGACCTTCACTGGCACACAGAGACCCTGGGGCGAATACTATGGAAATTCATTTCCCTGCATTTCCCAGATATGGCAGGTCAGTTAGCACAACAAACCAATTTGGATCATATGTTTTCCGAGGCAAAAGCAAGAAACGAATATCAAAGAAGCACAAAGGGTAGATGGGGCCTTAGTTAGCTTCTGGTCCTTTCTCCGCTTCTTGGGTTTGGGTCCTGACCTCTGTCATGTCAAGGCCACGAGGTTAGAAGCTTTTTGCATTGAAGTTAGATGCTCAGCGATGGGAATTGCATATGAGCTGAGATGAAGCAGAGGGACTGGAGTCAGCCCTGGGAACAGTCAAGTCAAGCCAAGATATGCTACACAGTGGAGTCAAACAAGATCTCACCCAAGCTATCATAAGCCAACCTGGTTTATTGAAATCTTTTACTTGAGAACGAGAAGGTATTCTCAAACAACGTACCTGTCAGGCCTGCATCCATCTTTTCTTTGGGGTCTTTGGTCTACCACACTTTCTATTATTCTGCTATGCATTTTCTTTTGTGGGGAAATAGGAGGGGAGATTGTACAGACTTAGATGCTATGTCGCCATAATAACATTCTTTCTAGAAAGCCCAAAGTCATCCTTTGTCTTTGCACCTCTGCAACTGGAGGGGTGGAACTGCCAGCATGGCAGTGGGAGATTGGACCATGTGATGGACTTGTGGGTGTGGGGGCAAGGTCTTGGTCTCTGGAGGGCACGGGATAGAGGTTATTCCTCTATCCTAGTCCTATTAGACCTCTCGGCGGCTTTTGATACCATCGACCATGGTATCCTATTGCACCGACTGGGGGGGGGGGGCTGGGAGGCACCGTTCTGCGGTGGTTCTCGTCCTACCTCTCTGGTCGGTCGCAATATGTGTTGACGGGAGGGCAGAGGTCGACCTCGAGGCCTCTCTTATGTGGGGTTCCTCAGGGGTCGGTCCTCTCGCCCCTCCTTTTCAACACATATATGAAGCCGCTGGGTGACATCATCCGTGGTTTTGGGGTGGAGTACCACCTGTACGCTGATGACACCCAGCTGTACATATCCACCCCAAACCACCCCAATGATGCCGCCGAAGTGCTGTCCCGGTGTTTGGAAGCCGTACGGATCTGGATGGGTGGTAACAAACTCAAGCTCAACCCTGCCAAGACTGAGTGGCTGTGGTTTCCGGCACCCCGGTTCAGCCAGATTATTCCAACTCTGGCCATTGGGGGCGAAACACTGGCCCCCATGGAGAGGGCGCGCAATTTGGGTGTCCTCCTGGATTCCCGGCTGTCCATGGAGGACCATGTGGCAGCCGTGGCCAGGGGGGCGTTTCATCAGGAACGCCTGATGTGCCAATTGCGCCCCTTACTGGACCGGGCTGCACTTCGCACAGTCACTCAAGCTCTCGTGACGTCCCGACTCGACTACTGTAATGCTCTCTACATGGGGCTTCTCTTGAGGTGCACACGAAAGCTACAGCTAGTCCAAAACGCAGCCGCGCGGGTGATTATGGGAGCCACTAGATGCTCCCACAATTTACCGATCCTGCGCGAGCTGCATTGGCTTCCTGTGGCCTTTCGGGTGCGCTTCAAGGTTTTGACGACCATCTTTAAAGCGCTCCATGGCTCGGGGCCTAGTTATATGCGAGACCGCCTCCTGCCCCATACATCCCTTAGACCGATACGCTCCCACAGAGAGGGCCTTCTCAGGGTGCCGTCGGCCAGACAATGCCGACTGGCGACACCCAGGGGAAGAGCCTTCTCTGTGGCGGGTCCAGCCCTCTGGAATGACCTACCCCCTGAATTACGTACCATCACCGACCTCCGCCTCTTCCGCCAATGTCTTAAGACATATTTGTTTCAACAAGCCGGCCTAGCCTAACCTCCCATGGGGACTTTTAGGTAGTTTTAAATTGGGTCTTTTAAAATTTGGTGTTAGCGCAGGATAGGATTATTTAATAGTTTTTAAATTATATTTATTGTATTTTGTATGTTTTTAAATTTCCTCTGTGGAGAAGGGCGGGATATAAATTTAAATAAATAAATAAATAAAATAAAATAAATTTCAACTGGGTGGGGAAAACTGGGAAGCTTTCAGATTCGGGTTTTCCCAGATATGCCAACATGGCTCTCTTCATAAATTGGAACTTTGAGGAATGATTTGCCTCGGATTCTGATTTAATTTTGGATGCTATTTGGAAGGCAGTACCATAACTTTCCCAATAGAGCTGCAGCACATAGACTGGGCCTTTTTGATGTTTTACATGTTTTCGATTTGCAACTGGTCACTTAGCAATCATTTGAAAACAGTGAACCCCTCAGAACCTACTTAGGATCTAGTTTCAATTTTATGACATAGCCACCCACATGTCATGACTGTGTTATGGAGGCTTGGCAACTGGTCAATGTTTACAATCATTTGCAATGTCCCAGTCATGTGACTACAATTTACAATTATTTTACAGAGTTTAATTTTCAGATTCTGGCAAAAAGTAGCCCATAGTGAACAATGGGTTTGCTTAATAACCATCACATTTGCTTAATGATTGCTGTGAAAAAGTTAGTAAAATTGGATCTGGCCTACTGGTCTGGCCTACTTGAAACTCAAGGAAACCTGCAGTTGTGTTATGCTTTTCTTGGTTCTACCACATTAATGGGTCTTCTGTGGTTGGAGATTTGATATTGGACTTCCTTCCTTGACTGGTTAGAGTTAATCCAAGGAACAAGAATGGAAGAACTTTGATTAAGGATGTTTAATATTAGGCTAAGACTACAATACAAGGATTCCTGCAAGGGCCTTACTTTTGAAGTATATAACTTAAAGTTAACTGAATTCAAGAAGGGTTGGACTTAGTCTTTTTGTGACTATGTAGAGCAGGGGTCTCAAACTAAATTTACCTGGGGGCCTCTGGAGGCAGAGCCTGGGTGAGGCTGGGCTGCATAAGGGATTCCACAGAGGTCCACTCCCCCTGCGGGCTGCACTAATATTATACTTTCATATCACGGTGGGGGCCACAAGATACCGTCCTGAGGGCCGCAATTGGCCTGCGAGCCGTGAGAATGAGACCTCTGATGTAGAGACTCTAGGCTGATTCTTCTTTTGACTCCACTCCCAGGCTTTGTCGATCCTTCTGTACATGGACACAAATAAGGTCCAGTATTTGGAGGGTTTGGTAACATTAAGGAGATGGAAAGAGTAGCCGTTGATTTGCCAGTTGATTTGAAAATCTTTGGTTTAGCATTGAAACTAATATAGTTAATTTGGGGGATTATTCGCAACCTTCCCTCCATTTCCACCACCACCATATCCAACCTCAGATTTGAATTTCATTACCCACTCAGCAGCCGCAGCCGCCATTACAAAGGAAGTGCATGAGGAATCAATAAAAGTAACAGGCCTGGTTCTTAAAAAGTGCAGCACACAAACATTTAGTCTTCGAACAAGATCCACAGGAGAGCTACCAAAAATGCATTGTAAGCCTCTGTCAGCCTCCGCTTTCTTGCTTGCTTCGGCTGTCATTGTAACGGGGAGGGAGGGGCTCTGGTATTTAGGAATGGGATTGTATTAGTGCAGGAGGTGTTCTGGAGATAGTAGATGCTCTCGCTTTCTACTTCGCATTCCAGGAGCTGGTACTGGCAGTAGCCAAGGTCAACGGTCTTGCATACATACCATTCTGGTAATGCTCCTGAAGATGCAAACCACATGACATCAAGGTTTTTTTTGCATTGGACAGTGGGTTGGGGGGTTGTGGGGGAAAGGGGTTGGACGCTTATTGATATGTATTCTTTCGAGCGCGAATATCTCAGACCTTGCTTGAACTTAGCTGCATCCTTTTCGTAACCAAGTGCTCTTAAATCTTTAAAAATGGATTTGAGTGGTTTCTTTCTTGGTCATCCTTAGAGGCAGTTCTGACAGCCTCTATAGCATCTTAGAATGAGTTATAGTCCTCCCTTAAGCAGGAAAGCCAACTGGGTGACTTTGGACCAATCACCAGGAGGCTTTGAGTTCTGGTCCCACTTTAGGCATGGAAATCAGCTGGGTCACTTTGGGCCAGACACACTCTCTCAGCCAGCGGTGGGTTTCACATTTTGTTAGCACTGGTTAGTGCCCTGTACGCCTTCTCACTTTGCATGCGCCCCTTCCTTGCATGCACCCAGCCTCAAAAACGTGGCCAAATAGGATTTATTTGATTTATTTTTATTTATTTTTCAAATTCAAATTTATACCCCACCCTTCTCCTTGCAAGGACCCAGGGCATAGAGCCAGGGCAGGGGACGAGGGAACAGGCCCACCCAGGATTTCCACTACCAGTTCAGGCGAACGACTCCGAACCGGCTGAATACCAAATCTGCTCTCAGCCCAACTCATACCTCACAGTTGTTGTGGAGAAAATAGGTGGGAAGAGTATTAGGTGTGTTCACCATCTTGAAAGACTTTTAAAAATAATACAGGTGGGGTTAAAAAAAACAAGGGAAGGATACTGCAAAAATGGCCATTCCCTCCCCACTCCAGGGGAAGGATACTGCAAAATCCTCATTCCCTCCCCACTCTGGGGCCAGCCAGAAGTGGTATTTGATGGTTCTCTGAACTACTCAAAATTTCCGCTACCGGTTCTCCAGAACCGAGGCTAATTTCAATCTATGGAACACTGGGATAAAAAATGGGGATTCATTCTCTCCAGTAATATCAAGATATTATAGCCATGCTCCCTTGGCTTCTCGGAAGCCCAGATTTTAAGCATTATCTGATCCGTAGCCAAAATATAAATTGTCTACACCTGCTGCAACATGAGAGCTGTTGACTACGGCATAATAAGCTTTATAGGTGTTTCAGTAGGGGGTAAATCTAAATCAGTGCTGCATCATTCTAGCCTTCATTAGAAACAAGCTGATATCTCATGGGCTGACATTCGGAATAGATATATAAAAACTGACTGCTCTCACTAATGGAACAGATGTGTGACCTCCATACAATTTGAAAGTGTCTTCCTTCAGAGGAGGAAAGTGGCTTTCTTTGTATTCACAACTAATTAAAGAGTGAATTCCAAGCTGTTCTAATGTACAATTCACTGTCATCTTATGGTTTAGATCCTGTCGCTGTGCCAGCTCTCATTTAGAAATGAAAACACTTATTTAGTTCTCCTCTATACCTTCCACTTTAACATATTTATCCCTTTGCTTTTCTCTCTCCTCTGTCCTCGAAGCTCTTGGTCCCCAATTCCCCCCCCCCCTCTCTACAGTGATAATTCTACGTATCGCTGTCTCCATGTGACAACCCTGAGCTATAACATCTTGGATTCTGTTTGATGATTAATTTACTAATTGCCTGTTCTTCTCCCAAGGCTGGCTGAAAATTAAGAAGAAAAGCAGGCAACCTAGATCGGAGGTAGTCAAGGCTACAGTCTTGCAGAGCCAAAATCCAACCCAGAAGACTTCATTGAGGTCACCTGTTGGGATGGGCTGTAGTGACAGAACTGTCTCCTAGGAAGGAAGGAACACATTTGTAGAGGAAAGGAAAACAAGAGGAAGCACAACCCAGAGCAGGTGGAGACGGAAGAAGAGAGCTGGGTTGCCAATCCCTAGAACCATGATGGCGAACCTATGGCAAGTGTGCCACAGGTGGCATACAGAACCATATTTGAGGGCATGCGAGGCATTGCCCTATGTCTGGGATGGCTGATTTTCAGCCTTCTGGAGGGCTGAGGGAGGCTGTTTTTGCCCTCCCCGTGTTTCAGGAAAGCCTCCGGAGCCTGTGAATGGGGAAAAATGGGCCCAATGGGCCTACTGGAAGTTCGGAGGCTTCAATGAGGGCTGCGCGCATGCGCAGGGGGAGGGACTAGGGGGGTTGTGCATGTATGCATGGGAGGAGGGCATTGTATTATGGGTGTGAGCACGTACGTGTGCACTATCACGCACGTGCCCTTTTGGCACCCGAGCAGAAAAACCTTTGCCATCACTGCCCTACAATCTCTCAAGGTATGTCTGTGAGTGAAGTAAAGATTTAGCCTGGCAAGATTCTGTCTTTGGTACTGTAGAGTTTCCCTTGGAGCCTCTCTGTCAGAGGCATCCCCAACTTTGAGAGCCAAGACAGCATATCTGGAATTTTGATTGCAGTATTTATTTATTCTTACAAAAGTCCATTGAACAGCAGGCAACATGGTGGGCTGTTCTTTGTCTCTTCTAGTTTGCTAGGGTGTTGGTTGTTTTTGCATTCTCCCCAACTTTTGTTTCTTAATCTCCTTCCCAATGGGAAAATTTCAAACTGAAGTATCAGGACATCCACAATTGGAAAACAAAACCCAACAATATCTATGGGAGACTTCGGGTTGTTCTTTGAGTTAGGAGCACTCACTGGGACATCTCTTTCTAAGCAATCCTGTCATTAAGTGAGTTGTGTCCTATTTTAGGATGGTTTTTGCCATGTTAATTCCCATACCGTCATTAAGTGAATGTGGCTTTGTTTGTCGGAAGCCCCTGGGAAGATCTACAAGGATCTGTGACACTGCAACTGTCGCAAATAGATGCTGGTTACCAAGCACCTGAATTTTTATCACATGACTACGGGCAGGGATAAGTTCCGGCACTCACTAACTACCAGTTCCCTTGTGGGCATGCCGTAATAAGGAATATTTTAAATTTTAATAAGGAAGGAATGCACTACCCCAGGGGTCTGCAAAGTCGGCTCTTTTAAGACTGGTGGACTTCAACTCCCAGAATTCCCCAGCCAGCTATGCTGGCTGGGGAACTCTGGGAGTTGAAGTCCACCAGTCTTAAAAGAGCCAACTTTGCAGACCCCTGCACTACCCGATTCAATTGTTACATTCTCAAACTCCCGTAACTTTAACCTTAAACTGTCTAGTGTGGACTCTAGCTGGTGTTATTGCTGGTTCACATGTTCTGTGCATGCGCAGAAGCAAAAATCAAGATGGTGCCACCTGGAAAACCAGTTCAGGGGCATGGCAAGCCTGGGTCGCTGCTGGTTCCAGCAACCCAGACCATTAAACCACTACTGGTTCGGCCAAACCGGGCCGAACCGGTAGGAACCCACCACTGACTACGGGGACACTGTGACAGTCATAAGTGCCAAGAAGAATTATAAGACACTTTTTTTAAGCAATAGAAATAGCACTTGGACTTATCTACCACTTCAGAGTGTTTTACGGCCCTCTCTGAGCAGTTTACAGAGTCAGTCTATTGCCCCCAACAATCTGGATCCTGATTTTACTGACCTCGGAAGGGAGAGTCAACCTTGAGCTGGTCAGGATCGAACTCCAGGCTATGGGCAGTGTAAACCTGCAATACGTCATTCCAACCACCTCATCCCCATGTACTATAAGTGTTGTTGTAATTTCAAACAGTCATTAAACAAAGGTCGTAAGTTGAAGACTGCCTATATGGGGAGGTAAAAGAGGAATTCTTAGAACTAAAAATGCCATGGGAAACAACTTTTGCAGCATGCTATTTTCTCAAATATTAAAAAAAACCCACAACACTAATAACCTTTCTCTGAAGAAGAGAGTGATTTATCCTCTGAGGCATCTCTAAGCAAAATTCGAGGCAGATCTTCAGTTCCCAATTGGGCTGAGCTGGGCTGTTCAAAGAAAACTAAACCAATGCTAATGCTTAATTCAAGGCGTATTTAATTTGGTGTTTCTCAAATAACAGCCTTGCAGACATTTTGAGAGAACTTTCAGGAAAAGCTTTGGCCTTTCTCAGAGGTTGTGTTTGCATTTCCTAAATTATTCCGCATGTATAGTAAGAGATGAGAGGGAGAAAGAAAATTCCGGGGTGGGAAATAGAATCAAACCAAGGTCACTGGTTGATTTGTCTCAGTCAATGTCTCTCAGCCCAACCCAGGATTATTTTTCTTGTACTGCAAGTGGATATAAAGGCTCAGTGGCTGAGCTTGTCGATCAGAAAGGTCAGCAGTTCAGTGGTTCGAATCCCTAGTGAGTAATGGAGTGAGCTCCCGTTCCTTGTCCCAGCTTCTGCCGACCTAGTAATTCGAAAAATCAAGTAGAAAAATCGAGACTACCTTTAGTGGGAAGGGAAGATACGCTCCATGTACCTTCGGCATTCACTCATGCCGGCCACATGACCACGGAGACGTCTTTGGATAGCGCTGGCTCTTCGGCTTTGAAATGGAGATGAGCACCGCCCCCTAGAGTTGGGAACGACTAGCACATATGTGCGAGGGGAACCTTTACCTTTAAGTGGATATAACCACACACCAAACAAGAAACTTCAGCTCTTGGGACCTTTGTACCCTTTCATTTTTCTCATGCCCGATGTTTTGGGTTTCTGGGTTCCGATCAAAACCATTTCCTCTTAGAACTGACTCCTTTTCACCATCTCATTTGGCAATAAACAAAAAAGCAAATTCCTGAGACAAGGACATTTTTTTCCTGTGGTTGTGTTGCTGGGTAATATAAGGTTATATTATTTTCATGGTAAAACCAATACAAAGTCAATTAAAAGCAAAGAGATGGATGGAAACAAGGGCCCAGGAGGATTGAAGCTGCAAGCCAAGAAAAGCTTTCAGAAAGCTGAAGACAATGGGAGTTGGTTTTTTTGTTGTTGTTGTTTTTGCAGGAACAATTGATGAGCATTCCCATCACACCTCCTGAGAAATCCCAGTGGGTTGTAAGGAAGAGATAAGGGTCCTATTGCATCCTGATTTTGCAGGCCAGCTGCTGAAATGTCTTTCTGTTCAGCAGCAGCACCAGTAGCAGGCAGGGGAAAAATGACAGCTGATCCCAGCTGAGGATGTAGCCCAGAGAATGTAAATAAGAAGTGCTAATTGGAAGAAAGAGAGTTTATTGCATATTTTATTTTAAATCCCATTATCTGAACAGGATAGGCTAAGCGGAATTGTAATCCCGGTTTGTGGAACAGGAGCATTTTAGGCAGGGCTGTACAAAAAGGTTGAGATAGCAGTCAATGAAACTTTTTGCATGAACACCCCCCCCCAAAAAAAGGATTTATGATGTATAGATTTGATGATTAGAAGAAATTGTAGATAGAAAAATAATGAAAGTTATGTTGTAACCTTAGAGTAAGAGGTGGGTTTAGATTTAAATTCATAACAGTTGTAAAAGAAAATCGGAACTTACTTCCTTCCTTCCTTCCTTCCTTCCTTTTTTTAATTTAGTTTGTCAAAAATGTACGAGATAACAGGTATAAGTTATCATTTAAATATGAGCCAGCAGTGTGCAGCAGCTGCCAAAACAGCCAACACAGTTCTAGGCTGCATAAACAGAGGGATAGAATCTAGATCACGTGAAGTGGTAATGCCACTGTATAGTGCCTTGGTAAGGCCACACTTGGAATACTGCATCCAGTTTTGGTCACCACGATGTAGAAAAGACATGGAGACTCTGGAAAGAGTGCAGAGAAGAGCAACCAAGATGATTAGGGGACTGGAAACTAAAACATATGAAGAACGGCTGCAGGAACTGGGTATGTCTAGTTTGATGAAGAGAAGGACCAGGGGAAACATGATAGCAGTGTTCCGATATCTCAGAGGGTGCCACAAAGAAGAGGGAGTCAAACTATTCTCCAAGGCACCTGGGGGCAGGACAAGAAGCAATGGGTGGAAACTAATCAAGGAGAGAAGCAACTTAGAACTAAGGAGAAATTTCCTGACAGTTAGAACAATTAACCTCTGGAACAGCTTGCCTCCAGAAGTTGTGAATGCCCCAACCCTGGAAGTCTTTAAGAAGGTGTTAGATAGCCATTTGTCTGAAATGGTATAAGGTTCCTGCCCACGCAGGGGGTTGGACTAGAAGACCTAAAAGGTCCCTTCCAACTCTGCTATTGTATTGTATTGTAAGTATAAACATGGACATAAACACAGGAAATGGATATGAATAACTGGGGGCAATAGGACAGGGACGGTAGGCCCACAGGTGGGCTTATGCACACACCCTCACAGACCTCTTAGGAATGGGGTGAGGTCAAAGGTGGATTCCTATCGGTTCGGACCGGTTTGGCTGAACTGGTAGTGGTATGCCAGCCTGGGTCACAGAACCGGCAGCGACCCAGGCTGGCCACGCCCCTGAACTGGTTCCCCGGTTGCTGTCATCTCTATCTTTTTTTAGAGTTCTGCACATGCGCAGGACAATTTCCATTGAATTGGGCATGCACACATGCAAAGCACACTCATAAGTAAACTGGGGGTAACGCTGGCTAATACCCACCCCTGGGTGAGGTCCACGCTAGACAGTTTAAGGTTAAAGTTATGGGGGTTTGAGGATGTAACAACAGAGTCGGGTAGTGTATTCCTCCATCCCTCCCTCCATTCCTCCCTTTTCTTTTGACACTGTTCTTTCTTTACTAATTCTCTTTTTTCCAGTCTTATTAGTTTGTCAGTTTTTATCTTTCCTATTAAAAAATGCAATAAGGTTATCCTTTTTTAAAAAGTTGATATAATGGGCACAAGGCATAATCAAAACCCTGTTCTTTTTTTCTTTGTACATTGTGGGAAGATCTTTGATCATGTGGTTGAGGCTGCGATGTTGGTTTTTTTTTAGTTCTACTGTGGATCCCTTTTGTGAAGAGAGCCTTGTTTTAAGATCCTTCCTGTAATTGCTTTAGGAAGAAAAGACTGTCTTGTTGGGATGCTTGAATGATTGATGCACCAGGCTAGTGGTGAGATTCAATTTTTTTTACTGCCGGTTCTGTGGGTGTGGCTTGGTGGGTATGGTATGCCTTGGTAGGCGTGATGTGGCTTGGTGGGCGTGGCTTGGTGAGTGTGGCAGGGGAAGGTTACTGCAAAATCCCCATTCCCTCCCCATCAGCTGGGACTTTGGAGGCAGGGAATAGATGGGGGCGGGGCCAGCCAGAGGTGGTATTTGCCGGTTCTCCAAACTACTCAAAATTTCCACTACTGGTTCTCCAGAACTGGTCAAAACCTGCTGAATACCACCTCTACACCAGGCCTCCTGTATTGTCTAAGAATGGAGACCAAACATGGAAGATAGTAAATTTTCCGAGGAAACGAAAACACAACAAAAGAGACACCTCTATCTCACTACAACTTTGCACCATCCAAAGCCAATTCAGGATTTCATCATTAACAACCAAACTGCCCTACGATAACTTTCAATCCTTGGGCCACTTATCAGTTGCAAAATGGAGGAAGGACATTTCAGAGGTTTTAGGGGGAGGGAAGTAGCCAATCTCCTGATATGTGGAGTCCTATTATAATTCCTGTCCCTTTACAACTGTTCTCGGGAGCAAGAAGAAGTTGCTGCCATAAAGAAATTCTAGGTGCACTTCAAAAATGAAAAAATGTGCAATTCTTGCCTGTTCTTTGGAGAACTCCAAGAGAAGGAACACAATGTAATATGATTAGAAAGGATGTGCCAGAGCATTAACACCATGTGCTGGCCTTTGCAGTTTTGATTTTGGGAGAAGTCTGGGTGTCTGTTTCAAAGCTTCTTTCTTGGGTATTAAGAAGTTAACTTCTTAACGCCCAAGAAAGAAGTTTTGAAACAGACACACTGGTGATAACTTCCAAAAATTTCCAAGGAGTAGAAATAACTGATACATATGCAATGGGATATGAAACAGAGGTGGTATTCAGCAGGTTCTGACCAGTTCTGGAGAAACGGTAGCAGAAATTTTGGGTAGTTCAGAGAACCGGTAAATGCCACCTCTGGCTGGCCCCACCCCCATCTATCCTCTGCCTCCCGAGTCCCAGCTGATCAGGAGGAAATGGGGATTTTGCAGTAGCCTTCCCCTGGAGTGGGGAGTGAATGGAGATTTTACAGCATCCTTCCCCTACCACACCCACCAAACCACACCCACAAAACCAGTAGTAATTTTTTTTGAATTCCACCACTCTTATGAAATAGATAGTCCTCCATTTGTGACTAAAATTGGAACTACAATTTCCATTGCTAAGCAGAGTGGTCGTTAAGTGTGACGCGTCCACAGTATGTTCCTTGCAGAAGGCCCCAGTTGGATATTTATTCTCAGGAGCAAATGTGCAAATGGAGCACCACAACTGGATGGAGAGGAAACTAGAACCTCTCATGTGTGTCTCTTCTCAAGTGTTCACTAAGTGGGGGAGGGGTTCCAAAAGGTTAAGAGGGCCTTCCCTGGGGTAGCCCCGCCAAAAGACAGCCGAGAAACTTTGCAAGGAAATTATGTGCTCAGACTCTCCCAGTGTCATGTTTTAAAGTGTTCCAATGTCTGCCTGTTTCTCCCCCTAATGTTTTAATTGATTTTGATTGATCTGACCACCCCATTGCTACAGCAAAACCAGCAGAAATGGAAACCACACTATAAAAACATAAAACATACAATAGTAAATATGTAATTTGTCCCCCTAACAATTCTCGCTCAGTTGAATGAAAATTGGTTTTCAAGATTTCTTTCAAAGGGGACGATAATTTCAGAGAAATTCTGATTAGCTAAGTGTGGTATTCATGCACTGAGAAGGGGTTCAAGGGGTGTGTGCAGAGAGAGAACAGTTGCAGGGGAGCTAAATAAATCAAGAGAGTGGCCACAGTCATGGGACTGATTACATAGTGGTGGCCATCATTTGTTTGGCCTTTAGGGATAATCCAGACAAGAAGATCTATCTTTGTTGGGTCCAAGCCAGAAGATGAGACAATGAGATCCAACAGAATCCAGTTCTTTACTTGCTTACAACTAATAGACAGAATCTTGCCAGACTCAAGCTTACAATCTTCTCGAGTTACACATTTTGCTAGAGAGAAGTTTCTTGAAGATGAGCTCCAGCACAAGTCCGAAATCTTGGAAGAGTAAGGCTCTGGTCCTGAGAACCAAGCCCAGATTAGATTCTGTTACCACCTTCTAACCCAATAGATGTATCTGGGAGTTTCTATGATATGGCTACCTTCAACTTCCTTGTCTTTCCTCTACAGCAGGGATGTCCAAACTTGGGAACTTTAAGACTTGTGGACTTCAACTCCCAGAATTCTGGGAGTTGAAGTCCACAAGTCTTAAAGTTCCCAAGTTTGGACATCCCTGCTCTACAGTCTCTTTCTTAAGATCTCTCTCTGGAATGTGCTGCTTCCCACTCCTTCTTCAGTTGCACATTTCATGACAATGTTTATTGCACTGGTGTCAAACTTGCCACGTCACATTGCCATCATATGACATTTCACAATTTTCCCATAAGTGGAGCTGGGGAGGGCATGGCCTGCATGTGATACATCCGGCCCATGGGCCGCAGGTTTGACACCCCTGGTTTATTGTATGATTACATTAACAGAATCTGGCAAGCCTGAAAACAACTCTCCTCTCCTCTTACTCACCAGAAAACTAGGGAGGATCTCTTTGAAGTACTTCCCAGCTGCTGGGGGTTTGGAAGAACCTCTAGCTAAGATTCTGTGCGGTTCAGAGAATCTCACGCCTGGCTGGCCCTACCCACCCTACCCCACCCTTTCCAGGAGTCCTCATGTGGCCCATTTTGGATGCAAGTGAGTGCAGGGCATGCACGGAGGCTCGGGGAGGGTGAAAAATGGGCCTATCAGAAGTTTAGGAAGGCCCAAAATCTCCAGAAGGCCTCGAGAGCCTGGGAAAGTTGTTTTTGCCCTCCCAGAGGCTCAAGGAAAGCCTCTGGAGCCGAGGGAGGGGAATAATGTCCCCGCGGTGGTGCAGGAGGCTGACTAGGCCATGCCCACCATGGCCACACCCACCCACTCACCGGGCAGAGAACCCCTTGCGAAAACCTTTGCCCCCCACCCCTGCTTCCCACCCCTCTTCTTCGATGGCTAAAACATCTATGATGGTTGTCTCTTCTGTGGCTTATCTCCCAAAGTCATTTGCACATATCACGTCTTCCCTTTTAAAATATTTTGGACCTGTGGACAGCTCTGAAATGAGGAAAGACATCAGCACAGAAGGCATCTTCATGCCCCCTCTCTCCAACCAGAAGAAGAACTTGGAAACACCATCAACATTCAAAATGAAGAATTTGGAAAGAATTAATCAAGTGCCCTGAGCATAAGACAGCAAAAAGAGAAAACTCTCCTGCTCTGCCACAGATTTTTTAAAAAAAAAAATATTTGAGAGACTTCATAGCACATTTCAGCACAGCAGTCGTCTTTTCTGTCTTTGAAATATCTCAGCTGCTTTTCACCTGCTGGTAGAGTCACATGAAAGGCATCTTCCTTGATTGATCATAAGACTTGTAGCCAATTTGGTAATTGAGTAAATGGATTTACCTATGGATAAAAGCAATGATCCCAAAGCCAACCTCTCCTTTCTCTGCTTTCAGGCAAAGCAAAAGCTGGTTTAAGGATTGCATCTCATTTGAAATCCTGTCCACTTTGCTTTCTATATGTTAGCAAGGCAATCTTCCAACTGTGGCTTATTATCTCTAGATTGAAGAAAAATTGGAAAGTTTTCTAACTGTTTACATTCATGCTGTTTCATAACATATGGAGGCTTTGTATGTATTTTCCTCTAATTGATGCATCTTTTAATATAATTTGCTCACAAATTCCTCTTTTTAAAAAATATAAATCATTCTGCTCTCCTTCTCCAATATGTGAGTTTCTGTGATTCGGGCTTTTCAAATGCAAATTCTTCTGCTGTAGTAAAATCTTTTCATTGGCACTTTTTTCCCTGCAATTTTCAGGAGGGCACTTTTTTCCCTTCTTTTCAACACGGGAAAGTTTGCAGCTGATTTTTGACCCAGGAAAAAATGAATGTTAGCAGGCTTTGCTGATGTTAACATTCCTCCCACTGTAAAGTCTGGCATAAGAACTCTCAAATTCACAGCTGGAGGGACTGGTAGCAAGAAGAACCTGCTTTAAACATGCATCTTCAGGGTGGAGAAACTGGCTCTTCTAGGATAAAGCAGATGAGAAGCTGATGTTCATTAAAAACTATAGCATACATAGGTCTTTCTGAGTCTCCTGAAATCCACCTGCCTTGAAGATGGAAACTAACTGGGAATTCGAGAGAGAGAGAAAAAGGCTGGAATTTGGCATTAGAGAATCTTACACTTCACAACTCTACATTCAATTTGATACCAGCTTTGCCCATGGCAATGTTCTTCACCAGTTCCAGAGTCAAAACATAGCATGTCCCAGTAAGAAGGAAGATGAAACTCACATTACAGTTGGGCTAATATCTGGATGGACATGTTGTGGCCCACTGGCAGCCAAGCAAAGCTGGCAGTAGAGTTGGACAGTGAGGAGTTGAGGAGGAACATGGGCCAGTCCTGGGGGTTGAAGAAAGCTCAGATGAGGGTTCTGCATCGGAGGCAGAGAGGAAGCTAGATACCAGTGAGGCAGAGGAACCGCTGGAGCCTATTCCCAGTGTGTGCATGCGTGGAGCTGCTAGAAAACGAACAACTAAGAAAGCAGGTCGATGTAAGAGTAAAGCCACACCTTGAAGGTGATTGACCCCTCCTGTAGGAAACAAACGAGGAGCAAATGGGGAGGGGGATTTTTCAGGAAACAGTAAGTTCATTTGGTCCTTTTAAGAAAGGAAGGTTCTAAGAGAGACTGGGCCAAGTTTTGCTTTGCCCTGCATTTGGAACTAGTTATTTGGCAGCTCGCCAAACGAGATAAGGTTCATATTTGATAAACAACCCTCTGAAAGACTGTTGGCTAAGCCTGGTGGACTATGAAAGAAAGGAATTCACAGTCGTGTAAATAAAAGGGGGTTTGCCAGAACTGAGACTCTGCTTCTTGCTTGTTAAGGAAACCTGGATCAGAGCAGGACAAAAGGTCTTGAGGAATGTGTTTCTAGATGATGAATCACCTCTTTGTTCCTTATCGTTCTTTTATTCTGCTCTTGGGTAGTGCATAAATTAAATAAATTAAATTGAAAAGCGTCTTTCTTAATTCTCTGAATCTTCTGAATCTCTGCTAACAATGTCTGGGCAACAGGAGGAGGAGGAGGAGGAGGAGGAGGAGGAGGAGGAGGAGGAGGAGGAGGAGGAGGAGGAGGAGGAGGAGGAGGAGGAGGAGGAGGAAGAGGAAAACAGAATGAGAAGGAATATTTTTTCACAATAATTGAGGAGGAAGAGAAGGAAAAGGAGGAGGGGTGAATTATCTTTGTGGAAGATCAGATTCAAGGCTGCACTCAGATATGAAGTGGAAATGAAATGGCCTGTAACCCAAAGGAACAAATGAAGGGATGAATCAATTAATTAACAACTGTCCAGGCTCATGTAGCACATGATAAAAGAAAAAGAAAAAAGAAAACTTCAGCTAAGAATCTGTTTAAATGAGAAATTAAATTATTCTCCCTTTCAAGAGTTTTGCATTCTCTCTTTGTCAGAGCAAAGTGGAAGCTTTCTACTTGGTAAAGATTTAAGTGCATTTGATGCTGGGTAATGGATCTCATAAGGAAAAAATATCAACTTAATCAAGAACTGGATTCGGAAGTGGCCCATTATGTAAATACCAAGAGAAGAAGGAAAGAGAGACTGCGAGAGAGAAAACTGCTGAAAATGATTGTCAAATTCTGTTTTCGTGTGGAAGCATCACTTTTATTAAACTTATTAAGTAATATAATATATATATATATATATATATATATATATATATATATATATATATATATATATATATATATATATATATATATATATATATATATATATATATATATATATATATATATATAAAGACAGCAGCAATCTTTATAGGTCTCTGTCTGGATGATCTCTAGGTTGAGTCGAAGGGCAGAGAAGGATGACAAGTTTGTCTCCTCCCTTAAAAATAGGCCTAACAAACAGGAGCTGTAAAAAAAATATTCGCTATCAATAAGTCCTGTAAAAAGGATGATGTAATCAGGGAAGCTGGTTAGCTCAAGGCATAGAGGGGCATGCCTCAAGTGCTGGAGAGCACCGGTTCAAATCCCTGTAGGGAAGTATGGCCAGCTGAAGAGGGCTAAGGAGCCCGAAATGGATCCATCCTGGTCTCTTAATCATCCCTTAAAAATCTAACATTATATATATATATATATACTATACTAAATACTCCTGGATTAGCTGATGAAACAGGGTAGAACCGATTAGGCTGGAGTACTAGGCTTCTGCCTTGGATTCATTACAGCCCCGGTTCGAATCCCAGTGGGGTGTGGCCAACTGATGAGAGCTAATAAGCTCGAAATAGATCTATCTTGGTCTCTCAAATTTAAATTTATTGATCAGCTCATAAAAACTAACACATATCTAAAAAATATTACACAACGTAACTAAAAAATGGTTCTCTGTCTAGATGGTCTCTGGTGATGAGCCGACAGGCAGAGAGGGAAACAGCATGTCTCCTCCCTTAATTGGGGCCCTTACAGGAAGTTGTGGAAGTTCTTCCCAAGAACCTAGGATGGGTCAGTAACCTTAAACACTCAAAGAGCCACAAAGACCCTAACTGGAAGCCCCACATTCAATTCTGGAGCCGACTGGAAGTCCGGTTTCCCCACCATAGAGACTCCTCCTAGCGCAGCTAGAGTACACTTAAACAATGTGTCATGGCTTCAGATTCAGAACTCATGATCAGAGATGGTTTTGGACATGGAAGTTTTGAACATCTGAGGCCAAAACTGACAGTTTTCTTCTGAGGACACATCCTCCAGATCTCTCACTGTCAATATGCATCTGCTGAAATCTCTGGTAACTTTCACAGAGAAAAGCTTTCATTAAGCATGCGAGGTGTTTTCTCAATTTTCATGTCCTCACTTAGAGACTGGACAAAGTTACAACAGGCCTACCAACTAATCCCCCAGATTCAAAATTCTAATGGTCACCTCCCCTTCCTGTCATCTAATCACACTTTGGGCCGTTGAGAGACTGGTGTTTATTTATGGCTATTTGTAGTGTCTCCTAGTGACATGACTGCATTTTATGACGGCTTTGCTGAAAACCAGCATTTATTTTTGGTTTTCAGCAAAACTGATTCATAACAGTGTAAATTGAGGACTCCTGAAACAGAAAGCTAGCATAATTCAGTGGCATTAAAGCCAAAGCATAACAGACTGATCTTCCAAAGGCAGAGCTCCCTCCCTCCCTCCCTCCTTCCCTTCCTTCCTCCTTCCCTCCCTCCCTCCCTCCCCCTCCCCCTCCACTCAATTGACACAATCCAGGGAAATTTGCAAGTTTAATTCTGCTAATTCAAATCAGTCCTTGGGTGCCCTTCCATGTGATGCAAATTTTCTTTGGAGATGCATCCTCTATACCAGCAGCCTTCAATCTTTTGGGCACCAGGGACCAGTTCCGAGGAGAGAAGTTTTTCTACTGAACTGAGGAGGCATTATTTCACATACTGCCTGAAACCCATGGATGAGGTTTCACTTGTTTGTGCAGCCCGGTTGCTGGCATGCCACAGCCAGGTGCCAGCCCAAAGCCCAGGGAGCTGGGGAGCCCTGCTCTACACCCACTCTAGCATTTCCAATCTATGGCTCGGTTTGCCAAGAGGCTATGGGCTGATGTGGCTGCAACAAAGACATGGGGTGGGATGGGGAAATGGAATCCTTTGGTATTGTTGGAGCCAAAGACATCCCAGGAGGCTGTCTTTCCTCTTGGGATCTGAAACTTAATTTAAATCTCTCCCTTTGCCTTTTCTGTGCAATGAGAGAAAATAAACTTCAAAAGACTATTTTTGCATTATAGAATGTGTTTGAGATCACTGAGTCATCTGCTTGGAGCTCATAAATTGCATCCTCCAGTCCTCAGTTCCATTTTCCTTGATATAGAGAAATTCTCCAAGGATTGGCTCCAGCATGAGTCTGGATGCTTGGAAGCCAAAACATCTCGTCCTGGTGGCCAACCCAGATTGAATCCTGCAACATTATCCTGGGACACACATATATTCTCCTTCATTCTATTATCTTTAAGCTGCTGGCTTTTCCTAATTTTAGTTCAGCATTAAAAATATATATATAAGATGTGTAAACTTCAATTGCCCAGGTTCCCTAGCTATCAAGCTGGCTGGAGAATTCTGGGAGTGGAAGTCCATGCATCTTAAAGTTACCAAGGTTGAGAAATCCAGCATTAGCTGCTCTGAATGGTAGTAGCAGATGAGTTGCATGCCAGAGGTTCAATTACAAGTACCAGCAACATCAGTGTACAATATATTGAACTGAAGCTATACAGAATGGACTCCATTCACCCACCAGAAAATTAAACCACCAGAGTCTAACCAACATGAAAATCTCTACACTTCATGAATGTAGCTGCTAGATTTGTTTCAGCCGGGCTATGCAGGTTGGATAAATGGAGGCAGAAGAAGGCATTTCCTTCTGTTCTCCTATTCACAATTCAGTTTTGGGATTCCTAGCCCCCCAGAGTCACTTCAGAATGAGATGGGAGGCAAATAAATGTAATAAATAAATAAATAGATTCCTTAAGGAGCACCCACTTGAAGATCCACAAAAATGCAAGAATTCAGGATCAGAGAGGAGGAGATCATAACGGCTGAGGAACATGGTTGGCATGTGAGTCAATAATGCTAAGATTGTGGCTGGGATTATGTGATTGAAGAAGACCCAACTTTGCAGACCCTGGTCTAGTGGTTAAGGCACCAGGCTAGAAACCAAGAAATGGTGAGTTCTAATCAGTAGTGGGATTCAATTTTTTTTACTACCGGTTCTGTGGGCATAGCTTGGTGGGCATGGCAGTAAAATCTCAATTTCAAGGGTCAAATTCAGCAGGTTCTGGAGAACCAGTAGTGGAAATTTTTGAGTAGTTCAGAGAACCGGCAAATGCCACCTCTGGCTGACACCACGTGGGGAGGGAATGGGGATTTTGCAGTATCCTTCCGCTGCCACACCCACCAAGCCATGCCCACAGAACTGGCACTAAAATATTTTGAATTTCACCATTGCTCCATTCCCATCCCACTCTAGGGGAAGGATACTGCAAAATCCCCATTCCCTCCTGATCAGCAGGGACTCGGGAGGCAGAGAATAGATGGGGGCAGGGCCAGCCAGAGGGAGTATTTACTGGTTCTCCAAACTATTCCAAATTTCTGCTACCGGTTCTCCAGAACTGGTCAGAACCTGCTGAATACCACCTTTGTTTCTAATCCTGCCTTAAGCTGAAATCCAGCTGGGTGGTTTTGGACCAGTCATTCTCTCTCACCTCAGTATTGTGTGTATTTTCTGCCTTGAGTTATTTGTAAAAAAATAA
The DNA here is from genome assembly GCA_039707465.1 of Rhabdophis nuchalis. Taxonomy (NCBI): domain Eukaryota; kingdom Metazoa; phylum Chordata; class Lepidosauria; order Squamata; family Natricidae; genus Rhabdophis; species Rhabdophis nuchalis. Next base: position 26,095,861 of record CM077654.1, on the reverse strand, counting down.
TAAAGCTGGATTATAAATAAACCAACCCATCACACAGCTTGCAACCATCACTTTGATTTGTTTTGACCATCTTGGACAGCCCTACCTGGGAGGGCAACACCAGCATCTTCTAAATTAAGGGAGGGGAAAACAAATAACCCACCAATAAGCTTAATTCTGAACTTTTGTTCTTTTCAGAATAAAAACTGAAAAGCAGCCCCCGCCCCCTGCCCTGTTTTAGAAGGAACCAGGGACGGTTTGGTGAAAGAAGCCACAAGTTGAAAAAGGTCAATAAAAGAGCCAGCCCCATGGAGTTTCCTGCATTTCCACATTAATATATTGCCTGTTTTAAAATGTCATCTGTTGTTTATCCTCATCTTTTGTTAAAGCTTGGCATCACCTGATTGGATGATCCGGATGATTTATTGGCTTGTCTTGCTATTATTAGGAAATGACACGGCTACTCAGGTGTAACACAGTTGGTTAGACAATCTTAATAGAGCTGTGGAGATGTTTGGGGCCCAGAATCCTTAACAATTGGCTGTGTGTGTGTGTGTTTTCCCCTTCATTGAAACAAGCAGATTTATTCATTTCCCCCCTCCCCTCCCCCCCCAAAAATAAGGTCATTATTTGGGAGAAGATGAGAAGTGACAGGTGGGGGGAACGAAAGCAGCTTGCTGCTTCTGTAGTTGAAAATGTCTTCCCGGTAGCTAGAAATCCATTTCGTTCACATTAATAGCTGGAGCTATACAAAATGCAATCACAACCATGTGTGATTGATGCCCCACCCAAGGGTACAATTATGGCTGCCATCTTGATATTTTTGATCCCATTCTTGTGGATATCTCTGCTGTGGATCTTATGGACCAGGTTTTGCCAATGTATACTGTCTATTGCAGGGGTCCCCAAACTTGGCAACTTTAAGACTTGTGGACTTCAAGTCCGCAAGTCTTAAAGTTGCCAAGTTTGAAGACTTCTGGTGTATTGAATTTGGCAAGTATAAACAATCTCAAACCTGCTGACATTTTTTTCCTATCCACCACAATCCCATCTGCAAAGGTATTTTGGGGTAAGGGTCATTTTAATGCCTTTTTCAGGGGAGAATTGTAGGTTACATCAGGGGTCTCCAACCGTTGCAACTTTAAGTCTGAAGGACTTCCGCTCCCAGACTTCTCCAGCCAGCAAAGGTTGGGGATGGGCACAAAATAAAGATGGCAGCCAAACCCACATGATTGAATTCCAGTTTTCTTTTTGCGTGCCTTACAATATATATGGTGTTTTGTTTTTTTAAAGAGACAGCTTTGCTGACATGACTGTCTCCACTCTCTTAATTCTCTTCTACATCCAGGCTAGGTCATAATAAGGGCTGAGATGTTCATAAACAGAGTAGAAGAAGCTTTTTTCTCTAAACCCCTGGGTGGTCAAACAACCTCCTTCACCTGATTGGCATGTCAGGGACACTCAAAAAATAGTTGCTTAAGAGATATAGTTAGTCATAAACTGTCAAAAAAATGTACTACCGCTTCTGTGGGCATGGCTTGGTGGGCATAGCAGGGGAAGGATACTGCAAAATTTCCATTCCCTCCTTATCAACTGGGACTCGGGAAACAGAGAATAGATGGGGGTGGGGCCAGTCAGAGTTGGTATTTACTGGTTCTCTGAACTACTCAAAATTTCCATTACTGGTTCTCCAGAACTGGTGAGAACCTGCTGAATCCCACCTCTTTGTCAGATGCAAGTAACCAATAACATGAATTTAGTTCAAAGCAATTCCTGTGTATTACATGCTATTTCTACACAAGAATCTGATCTACTAAGGGTCAAGGCAAATTGGTACTAGATAAGAGTCAATAAAATTCGGGGGGGGGGGGAGGCGGCTGGACTTGGATCTCTTATGGGAACCTAGTGATTTCAAATTAATGACATGTTGGACTCTGCCCTCAAGCTCCAGCTGGTCATCGTCTACATCAACTCTAATTTGATTGTTTGACACTTTATTTAGTGACCATTCCAAGTTATGATAATGTAACTTGCTCCTTTATGGATTTTTTTGTTAAAAATGGATAAAAGTGATTGGCAATATCTTTCTTTTTTTCCCCTCTTTCTCTATATTTCTTTCTTTTTCTAAGTTTCCTTTTATGTTTCCATCATTTTTTAATCACATGTAACATTTTCCTTCAATGAAAATAATATTAGAAAAACAGCTTGATGGCCAATTTCCCCATTTATGACTGTCACAGTGTCTTGTGGTCGGGTGGCCGCCTATTTCAAGCTTTCCAACAAGCAGAATTAATGGAGAACATGGAAGTGAAATCACAAATTGTGGTTGGGTGATGTCTTGCTTAACAACTAGGGTGCGTTGCTTAACGATGGAAATGGCACTGTAAGCCTGGCACGGTCATATGATTTTGCACTTAGTGACTGTGGCATTTAGCAACCGTGTTGTGGTTGGTAAGTAAGGATTATTAGGGGTTAATTCTTGTATCTACCTATGCTTTAATTAAATGACAATTTAGACCAATGCCAGTCCGGAGACATTCTTGCAAAGAAAGCTGTTGTTTTGTGCTCTGTATTATACCAGTTCTCCATTTAATTTGATTTGGGGAATTAAAAATGTAAACAGCAGATGCAGAAAAGGACAGGAATAAACAGCACACCAGCTGAGCATGACAGGGCTGATAGAAAGGAGGTAGAAGATAACAAGGAGCTCTTCCCAACTTCCAGGTGGTGTACAGGAAGTCCCCCTTTTTTCCCCATCTTCCTGAGATGCGAGGCTGTTTGTTTTGTAGGAAGGGAAGTGGGAGCTGCTGGAGTCACAGCTGATCTCAGAGATAATTTGCTCACCCCCACCACTTGGCTCAGAGAGCAAAGAAGGAGAAGGAAGCTGATCAAGAGGCAGAATGCTGTGAAAAATCAGAACGGGTTGCTAACCTCGCCGAAGAAGGAGCCAAACAGGAAGGTGACGAGCCAAGGATTAAAGATTACTAATGAGCGAGCACCAAAAGTTGTTGTTGGGCTTGGTAAGAATGCAGTGGAGTTTCTGGAGTTCAGCAAGCAAGACGCAGGTAGAGAAAAGGAAGGTTAGAAGGAGAAACACATACCAAAAGCAGCCCCTGAGAATGGGAAGGTCTTCCAAGCTGCAGTTGGGACCTACAGTATTTTTCGAAGTATAAGATGCACCTTTTTCCCTCAAAAAAAGAAGGTGAAAATTTGGGTGCATCTTATACATTGAATACAGCATTTTTGGCCTCCCAAAACCCCGCCCCCTTTGCAAAAATGGATGTGCAGAGGGTTTGCGAGGCTTCCAGCGTTCTCCTGGGGGCTGGGAAGGACAAAAAAGGAGCAAAAAAACGGGCTGTTTTTTGCTCGGTTTTGCCGCCTCCCCCCCCAGTTCCCAGGAGAACTCCATAAGCCTCCCAAAGCCTATGCATTCCCCTTTTTCTTTGACAAAAAATGGGCCCGTTTTCGTGAAAAACATTTTTGGGAAGTCTGCAGAGTGCAAAACCATCTTTTGTTAAAATTTGCCTCTTTAAAATCTTGGTGCGTCTTATACTCTGGTGCATCTTAGACTCTGAAAAATATGGTAGGTTCATTTGAAACTGAATCTGACCCTCCAATTCAGCAAGAACATCAGGTGGAAGGAAGGGAGAGGCGCTTGGTACAGAGATGTGGTACCCAAAGGGCATCCAAAGTGCCAACTGTCTCAACTCCGATTAACAGGACCTTCTCCACTGAGAAGATGGAGGCACTTCCAGCTGAAGGAGGTTAGGACAATAGTACAGGTAATCTTCGACTTACAGCTGTTCATTTAGTGACCATGCGAAGTTACAGCGGCAATGACCTATGACCATTTTTCACACAACCATAGCAGCTTTCCCATAGTCACATGATCAAAATTCGGCTACTTGGCAGGTGGTTCATATTTATGACAATTGCAGTGTTTTTTGTTTAACTTTTTACAAAACAAAACATAAAACCCAATTTCAACATCCATTCTTCCCATTCCTAAGACATCAGAACATCCCATTTTGTTTATCATCTTACATATTTTCGGTTCATTTTACATTTATAATTTCCTCTTTACATTTATAATTCCTATAACCTATATGACATGCAGCAGGGGTCTCCAACCTTTGCAACTTTAAGTCTGAAGGACTTCAGCTCCCAGACTTCTCCAGCCAGCTTTGCTGGCTGGAGAATTCTGGGAGCTGAAGCCCTTCAGACTTAAAGTTGCAAAGGTTGGAGACCCCTGACATACAGTATATCAATATTCTACTATCATTCATTATTCCTCTTCTCTAACCACTGATACCATTTATTCCACTGTTCCGGGGTCATGTGATCACCTTTTATGAGCTCCTGACTAGCAAAGCTAATGCGGAAGCCAGATTTACGTAAGAACCAGTTCAATTAACAAACTGTAGTGATTCGCTTAGCAATTGCACCAAGAAAGTTCCTAAAATGAGCCAAAGCTCATTCAAAAACTATCTCACTTAATTAATTTATTTATTTTATTTTATTTATTTGGATTTATTGACCGCCCCCTCCCTCCGAAGAGACTCGGGGCGATGTACAAGAATTTAAGAGCATATACATAATGACAGAAAGTTTGGGCTCCGTGGTGTGGTCGTGAGTCAAGGAATGCCTGCAATGGTGCAGGTGGAGAAGATCAGCATGATGGAAGAGTGGGACCAATAAATCCAAACCCAACTTAGATGATTCAGGATGATCAGACTTGGACAGGGAAAGAAGCAACAGGATACAAAATGAATGACATGGTCATCAGCATGAATCAACGGGACTCCCCACTTATGCAGAGCAGAAGGACAGATACACCCAACAGGTTCATGGAAAAGCTTACTGGAATAGATTTCTCCAAATCAAAATTTGTCCTCTTTTCTGTTTCCTTGCAGTCTTTTAAAATCCAAAACAAATAAACACGTAAGGCAAGTGGAAGAAAGATTTTGGTTTATGCACAGAATCATGTCATATAAAGTTGATGATGCCAATTGGCTGTATATACGCTATCCTCCTGTCACTCTGTGCCACCTAGCTCTGAATATCCAAATTAGGTTGAGTTGGCCTACCATTGTCAACTCAATGAATGTCAAATCAACTACAAATTGACATTGCAATACTTGGTGTAGCTGATTTTTTGAAAAGCCAATTATCCTTGCATGTTTTAAGTTGCCAGCTGTTTATTGCCGGCTCCCAAATGAGTGCATTACAAGTTTTCCACTGCTTTTGTTGACAAAGGCTTTTTTCACGCTTCAGTTCACCACCTTCCACTGTGAACGCAATCTGTCAGCAAGGCAATTTTTGGACATGGGCTTAGCCCCCCTTTTGAAAGAGCGCTCAAGATATCTTTAAATAAACAGGTCTAGTAGCCTTCCAACTTGTTCAGAAATAGTCTGAATTCCAGGCTGTTTGGTAGCTGTCGAAAACCAAAAGGGATTCTTTTTATGCATGCTTTTGTTTCAGAGTTCTCTTTAGCAAGATTTATTGAGAAAGGGCTGCATTAGTATGAGAGGTGTGAATTCGGTGTGAATCCAAAATTCAATTGCTCGTGACCTTTGAGCGCAAAGGGGCAGCAACAGCCTGCCTGCTTTTTATCTAAGTGATCACTAATTTCAAATTGCTTTCTTTTGCCTGTCTTCCCAGATACACTCATGCTTTTTAGTTCTTCCTGCTGGATGTAGTTAGTTAGATGTTAGGCTATCATCACTGCACCTTCGTTACCCCAAGTCGTTGCTCAGCTGATGGTCAATCACTTGGTTCACTAATGGAATTCTTTGCTGTGAGATGAAAGAGTGGATGATCAAGAGGGCTTCATGTATAGATGGTACAAACGTGTATTGCGCTGTAGTGGTAAATCCAGTATTTAATAATACATATAATTACGGCGGCAAGGATTGCTTTTGCCCAGAAATGGAAAAATAAACTAATTCCAAGCGAAGATGAAATAATAAGAAAGGTTATGGACTGTGCTGAAATGGACAAATTAACTAAAGAAATCCAGGGAAAAGAAGAATCAGAATTCTATCAGATATGGGATAAATGGGATAGGTCAGTGATGGCGAACCTATGGCACGGGTGCCACAGGTGGCACGCGGAATCATTTCTTAGGGCACGCGAGGTGCTGCCCTGTCAGCTCCAGCATGCATGTGTGCGCTGGCCAGCTGATTTAGGCTTTCTTTTGAGGCCGTTTTTCGCCCTCTGGAGGCTTTAGGGAAGCTCCTGAAGCCTCTGGAGGTGGGGAGGGGAGGCTGTTTTCACCCTCCCCAGGCTCCTAAAAAGTCTCTGGAGCCTGGGGAGGGTGAAAAAAGCACGCCAAAAGCAGAGGGTCAGACCCATAGCATTATGGGTGTGGCACGCCCGTGCATGACACTCCTGCGCTCCCCCCGCTTTTGGCACACGAGCCAAAAAAGGTTAGCCATCACTGGTATAGGTGGATGGAGGAAAGAAACAAGAACTAATGAAGGAATACAGCAAAACTTAAAAACAGGAGTTATGAGTAAAATAAGAGGGTTTAGAATGGTGAAATCCAAATGAAATATAACAGAAGGGGAAATAGTATAAGATGAGCGGCTTCGATTAACAATTGCTATCAGAAAGAACGGGAAGTTCCTGTTCGTATTGTATGGTGTAAATGTAGTGTATGTCTAAGTTTTGTGTGAGTGTATTTTATATGTATTTTAAATTTTTGTAAAAAAAAAAATTTATTAAAAAAATAAAATAAAATAAAATAAAATGGAGCTCAAAAAAAAAAAAGAATGCAACACTGCAGGCTAACTCACTGCTCACTCCAAGAGTTTGATTCTGAATCACTCAAGGTTGACTCAGCCTTCCTGTCAACTCACAAAGAATCCCTGGCCAGCTCTTGGGTTGCCATAAAAAAGGGGAAATGGGAAACTGATGAAACGGCATGGCAGCACAAGACAGATGCACATTCCACACTTATCTCTCTCTCAAGGCTGTATCCCAGAGTTACTTACAAGCAGCCAGAGGGGAGTGATCTCTACAACCCACAAAATTGCCCCATTGGTGAATGTGATTGATGACACATGCTGGGGGGGTGGAGGGAGGAAACAGGGTCATGATTGGGACCGTAAATTACGTGGGGTCAGAGCTGGTTTCACTTGGATACATGCTGACATGAAGCTCCTAATAAATGAATGGATTTCTTTTGAAGCTTGGCTCGAGGCTCATGATTTAATTAGGGCATCTGTTGGAACCGTGACACTTCCATCCTTCCAAGGTCGGTAAAATGAAGACCCAGATTGTTGGGGGCAAAATGCTGACTCTGTAAACCACTTAGAGAGGGCTGTGAAGTGGTATATAAGTAAGTGCTATTGCTACTGAAGTGTTGCATGCTTATTAGCGCAGTCTAAAGAGAAGATTTACATTCAGGGATTACAGACAGTCCTTGACTTACAACCACAATGGAGCACAAATTTTCTGACATTTTTGGATCTCTTCCAACCCAATCATCCACACCTCTTTGAAAGTATATGGAGAGTTTCAAAGGAAAGCAGATTGCCATTTAATTAATCAGGTGATTTTTCCTTGGGGTATGGGGTAAGCAGAAGGATTGTTTTTAAAATGGTGCAAAATTTTCAGCCTCACCTATGTGTAATGGCCGTAGTTTGGTCACCAAGCCAAAATCCTTTATCTGAATCTCTCAAGTGTTTTCTTCACTGTAAAGGAAAGGTAAAGGTTCCCATTGCACTTGCATGCTAGTCGTTCCTGACTCTAGGGGGCACTGCTCATCTCTGTTTCAAAGCCGAAGAGCCAGCACTGTCCATAGAGGACTCTGTGGTCATGTGGCTGACATGACTAAATGCCGAAGGTGCACGGAACGCTGTTACCTACCCATTAAGGTGGTTCCTACTTTTCCACTTGCATTTTTACATGCTTTCGAACTGCTAGGTTGGCAGAAGCTGGGACAAGTAACGGGAGCTCACTCTGTTACGTGGTGCTAGGGATTCGAACCGCCAAACTACTGACCTTTCTGATCGACAAGTTCAGCGTCTTAGCCACTGAGCCACTATCTTCTCCACTATATTTAACCCCAAAATTCTTCTCACCAAAATCAGTTTGCAAGATGGCAAAAGGTACGCCTTCAGTTGATAGTCTGTGAAGGACAGTAAAAAAATCCCTAATTCTAACTATTTTAAGAAAATACTTATGGCTTACCACTTTTCTCTTGACTGGAAATGACAAAACATTGGAAATGAAATGATATACTTCAGAAAGGGAAGTGGAAAATTGCATCAGATGAGATAGGCTGATTGGAGATGATCAAAGCATTCATAAAGCTGGTCCAATTTATAGGTATATCTCAAATGCATGCAATGAACATTTATCAAATCAGCTTTTAGGTCATCAAATTATGCTGTAGAAAGATTTCTTTTGGAGATTGAGATTCACTATTTGTATGAAAAGTAGGGATTTTTTTCTTCTTATTTGGATTCCATAGGGCACTGCACACCAGAACAACTAGACACAAGGGCTACTTCTTCCACAAATGCCACCATTCTGCCAAACAACTAATTCTCACAACACCCGCAAATTATTTACTAAGACTGTATTACTATTCTTCTTCTCTTCCTTCCTAGTACCTATCTTTTCCCACTTATGACTATAACCATGCTGCTTGTATTTTAAATTTTATATTGTTTTATTTATTTCCTAGTATAATTTGATTGCTTATTAGTAACCTATGACTATCACTAAGTGTTGTGTCTTATGATTCTTGATGAATGTATTCTTTTATTTTTCTTTATGTACACTGAGAGCATCTGCACCAAAGACAAATTCCTTGTATGTTCAATCATACTTAGCCAATAAAGAATTCTATTCTATTCTATTCTATTCTATTCTATTCTATTCCATTCCATTCCATTCCATTCCATTCCATTCCATTCCATTCTATTTTCTATTCAATTCTCCTATTCCCTTCCCTTCCCTTCCCTTCCCTATTCTATTCTATTCTATTCTAGTCTATTCCATTCCATTCCATTCCATTCTATTCCATTCTATTTTCTATTCAATTCTCCTATTCTCTTCCCTTCCTTTCCCTTCCCTTCCCTCCCCTTCCATTCCATTCCATTCCATTCTATTTTCTATTCAATTCTCCTATTCCCTTCCCTTCCCTTCCCTTCCCTATTCTATTCTATTCTATTCTATTCTAGTCTAGTCTATTCCATTCCATTCCATTCTATTCCATTCTATTTTCTATTCAATTCTCCTATTCTCTTCCCTTACTTTCCCTTCCCTTCCCTCCCCTTCCATTCCATTCCATTCCATTCCATTCTATTTTCTATTCAATTCTCCTATTCCCTTCCCTTCCCTTCCCTCCCCTTCCATTCCATTCCATTCCATTCCATTCTATTTTCTATTCAATTCTCCCATTCCCTTCCCTATTCTATTCTATTCTATTCTATTCTATTCCATTCTATTCTATTCTATTCTATTCTATTCCATTCCATTCCATTCCATTCCATTCTATTTTCTATTCAATTCTCCTGTTCTCTTCTCTTCTCTTCCCTTCCCTTACATTCTCTATTCTATTCTATTCTATTCTATTCCGTTCCATTCCATTCCATTCTATTTTCTATTCAATTCTCCTGTTCTCTTCTCTTCTCTTCCCTTCCCTTACATTCTCTATTCTATTCAATTCAATTCTATTCTATTCTATTCTATTCCATTCCATTCCATTCCATTCTATTTTCTATTCAATTCTCCTATTCCCTTCCATGGGTTGAGATTTAAAAGAAAAAAAAAATCCACCTCTGAGAAATCTTCAGAAAGGGCCCCTTTTTGCCTCTAGGGTTATGTTCTTTTCTTTCAGAGGCAAAAGAAACAAAGGTCAGATTAAAAGAACTGCCACGTAAATTTTGCAAAGACGCAGGGCTCAGAAGGAGAGCGAGAGGCCTGGCCCCTGGCTCTTATATTTCAGGCACCCGAGCTGAGGTTTTGAAAGGGGCAGCCGCTGATCCAATCAAGCCAGCTTTCTCCTGGCCATTCGTCTCCTTGATATGACGAACTGCTCGCTTGTTCCAGCGATACATGAATGGCGGGAGGTGGGCAGCGATTGGCAGATGAGAAGGCAAGACGTTATAAGCAGAAATAATTTTGCAGCCAGGAGCTGGAAGGAGGGGAGATGAATCAGCCCTCCATTTCTCCAGGGGAAATAACCAAACAAGTTCAATTAATCCAACATGTTTGTACTTCCACAAATGTTTGGTTACTAATAATATTTCGGCAGGACTCATCCATCTTGCAGATGTCTACAAACTCCTGAGAGGCGGGTATGCTTCAAATTCGGGAACATAAGGATGAGAGACACATAGAATGTCAGAATGATAAGAGGCAGGATACGGATGCTCTAGGGTTTTTTCTCCCACCACTCCCACTCTGTTCCAGAGGTGGTATTCAGCCAGTTCTGACAGGTTCTGGAGAACCGGTTGTGGAAATTTTGAGTAGTTCGGAGAACCGGCAAATAGGCTGGCCATACCCCTAGTGCAGGGATGTCCAAACTTGGGAACTTTAAGACTTGTGGACTTCAACTCCCAGAATTCCCCAGCCAGCTATGCTGGCTGGGGAATTCTGGAAGTTGAAGCCCACAAGTCTTAAAGTTCCCAAGTTTGGACATCCCTGCCCTAGTGCCTCCCAGCTGATCTTCTTTTGTTGCCCTGAAAAGGAGAAGAGAGCTGGAAAGCAGGTTAGTGGGGTGGGGAGGGAATGGGGATTTTGCAGTATGCTTCCCTTGCCATGCCCACCAAGCCACACCCACAGAATCAGTAGCAATTTTTTTTAATCCCACTACTGCCCTGTTGCCATTAAAGATTGAACCCAAACAGCCCCTAACCAGTGGTGGGTTCCTACTGGTTTTGACCTGTTCGGCCGAACCGGTAGTGGCTTGGTAGCCTGATAAACCACCAAACCTGTTCTCCGGGTGGCGCCTTATGTGCCACCATCTTGTTTTTCGGTTCTGCGCATGCGCAGAACAATTTTAATTGTACTGCGCATGCACATGCAGCATGCACACAAGCAGACTGGCAGTACCCACCTCTTCCCCTAAACTACGTCAGATCAGATCAAACCAAACCAAATCTTTATTATTGTCACATAGAGCAGAATAACAGAGTTGGAAGGGACCTTGGAGGTCTTCTAGTCCAAACCCCTGCTCAAGCAGGAGACCCTATACAAATAGTTGTCCAGTCCCTTCTTAAAAACCTCCAACAATGGAGCACTGACAACTTCTGAAGATAAGGCATCCTACTGTTTAATTGTTCTCATTGTCAAGAAATGTCTCCTTATTTCTAGGCTAGTTCTCTCTCTCCCTGATTATTTTTGATCCATTGCCATAGGTTAGAGTATAGAATAGGTCTACTCCCTCTTCTTTCTGGTAGCCCCTTAGTTTGGTTTGAATTGCTACAAGATTTGGAGTGATAAATTAAATTTGTTTTAGTTTTGTAAAATTGGAGAAGGACAAGGAGGAATCAGAGAGAAAATCAAGAGCCATTTTATTAATTAGGAAGATAAGTAATGATTACAAAAATACAGCACCTTCGGGAAAACAAAGGTATTTGAAACACATTCAGTGCCTGGATCAAAAACACATTTGCATTGCTGACAGTTATGAAGACAAATATTTTTAATATAGCTAATGTGTTGATCAGATTTGACTGAATTCCTCTTGTGTGATAGACATTGTAGGAGGAGAGTCATGTTACTCTCTGTTAGCCAAAAATCACAAGGAGTTTAATAGCAAAACTGATGCAGGATTTAAACTGAGATTTAAATTTAAATCATCCCAATTTAAGCCCTAGATCAATTTAGCTGCTGCATGCAATTAATGCAATCGGCTGTAGCTTGTGAAATATATGTCTTTTAATGCAATTTGTTATTTTAATCAGAAAAGGTGCTACTTCTGTTCTTTCGCTGTCAATTTTTGAAAAGCTCTTCGCTGTTGTTTTAATTTTTCAGTCCATATAAGTCCCTGCCCCAAAAGAGCATGCTGAGAATGGTATAGATGGCAGAACCTGGAGGTGGCAAGCAGTGTTTCAGCAGCTGGAGAAAACTTGCCAATGGTTGGCAATCCTGGGAGGAAGCTAGGAGACACTGCAATTAGGATGTGGCACAGTGAGTTGCTAACCGGTTTACTACCGGTTTGCTCGTGCTTGCATGTGCAACACTTCTGTGCATGCGCAGAAGTGTCCCGGCAGGTGGATGGAGCCTCCTGGTGCCACCACTACCAGTTTGTCTGAACTGGCCTGAACTGGGAACAACCCACCTCTGATGTGGCAGCTCAGGAGCAACAAATGACTGGATTAAAGAAGGACCAACCCAAACATATCTTTCTCCATAAAAACAAGTCAACTACAGAGAAATTGAACTACATCAGGAGTCCCCAATCCCCAGGCCACAGGCCACTACTGGGCCATGGCCTGTTTGGAATTGGGCTGTACACATGGCTGGCCAGAGCGCATGCATGCAGCTCAACTTACACAAGCGGTGGACCGGTGGGCACTCACATGGCCTAATTCTGAATAGGTCATGGCCTGGTAGTGGGCTACAGCCCAGGGGTGGGGGACCCCTAGCCTAGAAAACTCCCTGCAGTTTCCTTCCCCCCTGTCCACTAGGCCACTAAGCCACAAAGGCTGGGGACCACTCAACTACATCACAAAAAGTGGTTTGCAAAAGCCATGACTATGGAGCAAAATTGTGTATATAGATGTGTATAGATTTTATTTACCGGTATTTAGTTAGTTAGTTAGCTAGTTGGTTAGTTAGTTAGTCAGTCAGTCATCCAATTTATATAGTCAACCATCTTTTGTATGTGATTCTGGATGGCATTAAACTGAAACAAAGCAATTAAAAACAGATGTAATAAAACAAATAAAAACAAAAAACATTGAAACTTATTTTAAATGTAAACTAAGCCACAGGACAGTGTGTCATTTCCAAGAATGGAAGGCAAGCCGGTCCACTGATTGTTCTAATGGTCAGGAAATTTCTCCTTAGTTCTAGCTTGCTTCTCTCCTTGATTAGTTTCCGCCCATCGCTTCTTGTCCTGCCTTCAGGGACTTTGGAGAATAGCTTGACTTCCTCTTCTTTGTGGCAAGCCCTGAGATATCGGAAGATTGGTATCATGTCTCCTCTGGTCCTTCTTTTCATTAAACTAGACATACCCAGTTCCTGCAACTGTTCCTCATATGTTTTAGCCTCCAGTCCCCTAATAATCTTTGTTGCACTTTTTTCAGAGTCTCCACCTCTTTTTTTATAATATGGTGATCAAAACTGGATGCAATATTCTAGGTAAGGTCAGTGGTGGGATTCAGCCGGTTCGCACCTTTTGGGGAGAACCGGTTGTTAACTTTCTAAGCAGTTGGGAGAACCGGTTGTTGGAAGAAATCTCCTTTTGTTTTTTCCCACTTTCCAGGGCTAATCCTGTCAGGAAGGCAGGAAGGAAATATTCTGGTGTTGTTTCTAGCCTCATCTTTATTGCCCTGCCTACAGAAACTGCCTCTCTGCTTAACCCTTATGACATTGTAAGAGCTTAGGTGAAGTGCCCATTGACATGAGTGACATTGAGTTGGCCATGCCCACCCAGTGACATAAGCACCGAGTCCCGCCTACCCAGCTGGTCATTAGGGCAGAGAACCAGTCGTTAAATTGTTTGAATCCCACCACTGGGTATGGTCTTACTAAGGCTTTATAAAGCGGTACTAATACATCACGTGATCTTGGTTCTATCCCTCTGTTAAGCTAGGATTGCATTGGCTTTTTTGGCCGCTGCAGCACACAGAAGAAATGGGTGCCTGGGAAAGGAAGGTCTCCAAGGTCAGCCAAAGGAAGAAAAAAGAAATCAGAAGCAAGGTGAAATTTACACTGAGGAGGGGACGAACAGCTGAAATGAAACAAAATGACAGGCTAGGAAAATGACATCCATTTTCACCCTGCTCAGATTTCTCTTGCAACCATTAAGGCTTCATGATCCAAGAGATTACTTTTGCACTAGAAATGATTTTCCTGGATTGAACTGCCAATCCTGTTGCTTTCGAAAAGGGATGAAAAATGGGTCAAGAAAGTAGACTATCCCCTCTTCCTTCCTTCCTTCCTTCCTTTTGCTTCTTACAGGAAATAATAAGTAGCAAAGAGACAAGGCAGACCGGAGGACGTGATGGAATATTTCTGCAAGAGGGGGCCGGTCTCGTCGTGGCCAACACCCGGCAGACTACCAGAAAAACGATAATTGCAAGCAGGAATGCATCACAAGGGGAGGGGAAGGCTCTGATAAACAATGGGATTCCCCCCCCCCAAAAAAAAGTCTGATCGCTGGAGACTTTGAGTGAAGAGAAACATTCTTGATGGGGAGGGCAGGTGGATGTCATTAACATGAGCAATTCTGTTCACAGTTTTCGGCAATTTCCTTTAGTGCCACAGTAAAGGCAACACCTGCTTAGATACAGGCGCCCTGTAGCTGTCCATTCCCAGAACACAGCACAAATGAACTGTCACGCTGGCAAAGAGAGAGGCTGCTCAAGGCTATTCTGCTCTGGAGCAAATATCTTCTCTTTATCTCCTCTTTCTGTTGTTTTCCATTTGCGTACCTCCTTACACTGCATTAAGAATGCATCCATAAATGCTAGAAATATATATATATGTTTTCTGAGGTTTTCGCGGGTGTTTGTATGGAGGTCTTTGGTTGTTCGGGTTTTCTCCCGCGTAGAATTGGAAGTATCTTCACGACGTTTCGATGAAATCTCATTCATCATCTTCAGGCTGGTGCTTCCGGCTTGGTGCTTCCAGGAGCTCCTGGAATATATATATATATATCAGGGCTGGGTTTCTCAGGGCTCGCGGGGGTTCTCGCGAGCCCTTTCATCAAATTTTCAGAACCCCATCGATCCCTTTGGACCGTGGACCCGGAAGTTATTTATTATTCAGCGTTTTTCCTACCCGCCTGCCCTTCCAGGAATACGAACTCTCTCACCTTAACTCTTTGGAGGGGATTAGTCTGGCTGACTTGGAGGGGCCCTGCCGGCTAGGCGCGGCGGAACAGCGCGCTAGGGTGCGCGAACCCCCCCCGCCCCCTGCCAGTCGCGCTAACAGGGAAAGTTTTGCCACGACTGGGGGGGGGGTTAGCGTAGCGCGCTGTTCCTAGCCGGCAGCCTTTGAAGCCTTTGCTTCAAAAGCCTTTGCTCGCTCGCTTGCTCACCCATCGGACGCCAGGTTCCTTCGTCCGGTGGATGGGTGAGAGAGAGAGTAAATACAGCCAGCGGGTTC
>CM077654.1:25853085-26075585 GCA_039707465.1 Rhabdophis nuchalis | reverse complement strand
ATCAGGTTGATTGATTATAGTGGGTCCTTCTTAACTTTCTTCCTCTGATTGTTAAGCCACTGGGGATTCCAGCCTCTCTCATCTCATTGTTCCTTAGTATCTTTTTTCCTTGTCCCCAAAATCATTCTCACCTACCATTACTTGAAGGGACCTTCTCAGGATGGAGCTCCTCCTAAGAACATAGGCATCTGGTAGAAACCACTGAGTTGTCACATGCATCGTGAGATCATTAACCAAAGGTGCATCTGGTGTCAATTTCTTCAAATTTGGAGAGGAATTGTACTGCAAACTAGGGCATACAAAACCTTTGCCAGACCAATTCTCAAATACAGCTCATCTGCCTGGAATCCACATTGTATATTGGATATTAATATGATTGAGCGGGCCTAGATTAAAAAAACAATGTTTTATTTTATTCCATTTTATTTTATTTATTCCATTTTATTTCATCCCATTTTATTTCATTCCATTTTATTTTATTCCATTTTATTTTATTCCATTTTATTTTATTTTTTACTGTATTTCTCACTTTTATTAATTTTACAAATAATTCAAGCAATAAACTTGCACAACACACCTTCTTCCTCCTATTATCCCCACAACAAAAACCATGTGAGGTGCGTTGAGGGGAGAGAGAGAGAGAGGGAGGGAGGGAGGGAGGGAGGGAGGGAGGGAGAGAGAGAGAGAGAGAGAGAGAGAGAGAGAGAGAGAGAGAGAGAGAGAGAGAGAGAGAGAGAGAGAGAGAGAACTGGCCCAAAGGTCACCTCACTAGCTTTCATGTCTAAGGTGGGACTAGAACTCACCGTCTCCTGGTCTAGTATCACCACCATCATACCAAAGTGGATTTCATTGCCTTCAAATCCAGTTTGATGCATGGTGACTGCCTGGACAACTTTTAGGGGGAAGATTTGGAGGGTTACAAAATTAGAAGTCAGTACATCGCTTTGGTTTTGATTGAAAATAAGTGGCCTCTGTTCAGTGGTGGGATTCAGCCGGTTCGCACCTTTTTGGGAGAACCGGTTGTTAACTTTCTAAGCAGTTCAGAAAACTGGTTGTTGGAAGAAATCTTTTGGGTTTTTTCCACTTTCCAGGGCTAATCCTGTCAGGAAGGCAGGAAGGAAACATTCTGGTGTTGTTTCTAGCCTCATCTTTATTGCCCTGCTTACAGAAACTGCCTCTTGGGTTAACCCTTATTGCTTTGTGACAGCTAAGGTGAAGCGCCCATCGACTTGAGTGATGTTGAGTTGGCCACGCCCACACAGTCACATGACCACTGAGCCATGGCTACTTAGTTGGTCATTAGGGCAGAGAACCGGTTGTTAAATTATTTGAACCCACCACTGCCTCTATTACCAGGACATTCTTGAAATCCTACTAGGTGGTTGAATTAACACACCCTTTGTTGCAAAGGGTGAGTTGAGAGTTTCTGCCTCCCTCCCAGTCCGCATTGTATAGCAGTTTTCACTGTTGGTCCTTAGGCTTCTATTCATATATTTTTTAAATCAAATTTGCATGGCAGAGTTGACACACAGACTACAAAGGGGAAAGGCAAGGTCGGAGTTGCATGGCTCCCCTGGGCAAATATCACACAGAGTCTCCGTCATGCTGATAAGAAGCCCGAAATTTAGTAAGAGAAGAGCTCAGGGATGTATTGGAGCAAACAGACACCTGTTTCCCTTGTAATTCCAGCAGCCAAGCACCAACAGTTGGCATTGGAAATGGTAACAGGCTTTGTGATGCTAAAAAGCCCGTAGCAAATCTTCCATGTAAGCCTTTCTCGGGACTGGAGTGAAGTTTCTCCATTACTGCACATTGAAAGCCGGTTTGGTCTAGACCAGGGGTCTGCAAAGTCGGCTCTTTTAAGACTGGTGGACTTCAACTCCCAGAATTCCCCAGCCAGCCAGTCTTAAAAGAGCCGACTTTGCAGACCCCTGGTCTAGGGGTAAAGGTTTAACAGATTTAACTGAGTTGGAAGGGACCTTTTAGGTCATCGAGTCCAACCCCAAGCAGGAGACCCTGCACCATTTCTGACAAATGGCAGTCCAGTCTCTTCTTGAAAGTCTCCAGTGATGAACCTCCCACAACTTTCGAAGTCAACTTCTGTTCCCTGGGTTGATTGTTCTCACTACAGGCTGTACAGGTTCAGGCTAGAAAGCCAGAGACTGTGAGTTCAAGTCCTGCCTTAGCCACAAAAGCCATCTGAGTGGTCTTGGGCCAGTCACTTTCTCTCAGACCAACCCACATCACAAGGTTGTTGTTGTGGGGAAAAATAGGAGGAAGGAAGAGTATCAGATATGTTCCCTGTTTTGAGTTATTTATAAAGTAATGAAGGCAGGATAAAAATCAAATAAACAAATTACTGGGAAGCAAGCTTGACACAAAGAAAATGTCATCATGTCATGAAGGCAAACTGATGTGACTTTAGATAATTAAATGCCCCCTCCTTTAAAAAACCCATTTTTGATGGTTGGAGAAAACAGAGCACATCAGAAAGAAAAAAAGAATAGGTGCAATGGGTAGCCCATTACAAGCTGTATCTTTAGATCAACCAGGATCTGCCCCTTTTGCTCCCTGTTAGAGTTTCCATTCCCAGATCCCTCTGACTGTGACCAGTGACTGGAAAGCCCTTATTCTGAGTATACAGCAGGGCTGTCAAACTCACAGCCCATAGGCCTGATGTGTCACACACTGTCAACACCAGGGGTGGGTTTCTGCAGGCTCGCACCTATTCGCGAGAACCGGTTGGTGAAATTTAGAGAACCGGTGAGAGGGGGTTCCACCGGCATACCTGGAAGTAAATCTGGCCCACCGCTGCCAGTGACCCAATGGGAAGGAAAGGAAAGGAAAGGAAAGGAAAGGGAAGAAAGAAAGAAAGAAAGAAAGAAAGAAAGAAAGAAAGAAAGAAAGAAAGAAAGAAAGAAAGAAAGAAAGAAAGAAAGAAAGAAAGAAAGAAAGAAAGAAAGAAAGAAAGAAAGAAAGAAAGAAAGAAAGAATTTATCATCACAATTGAGTCCAAAATTTTGATTGCTAAGCAAGTGCGTTGTTAAATGAGTTTCACCACATTTTAAAAGGTGGCCACTCCCACCTGTCACATGACTGCCAAGCCACACCCACAAAATAGGCCACACCTACAGAGTAGGTTCTAAAAAATTGGAAACCCACCCCTGGTCAACACCCACACCTGGTTTAGTGAAGGAGGAAAAAGTTTGGGATACATCACATGACAATGCTATGACAACAAGAGTTTGACACCCATGGTCTACAGTGCGCAGCAAGAATTTGTCACCCCAATTTCTAGCATCTAACATGCTTCATGTTGTGGTCCACCTGTGGCCTGCGGAGCTGGCAGCAGAGTCGGATAGGGGGGAGGTTGGGGAGGAACATGGGCCAGTCCTGGAGTCTGGGAAAGGCTCTACGTTGGAGGCAGAGAGAGAGCCAAGGCCACCTGGTAGTTATATGCTGCGTCCAGAGCCTCCGGAGTCTGACATCAGCGAGGCAGAAGAACAGTGAGAGCCTGTTCCCAGTGTGCGCATACACAGAGCTGCCAGAAGGCAAGAATAGTTAAGACAAAAGGGGTAACTTGAGGATAAGGCTTGGAGATCACTAGCCCCTCCCATAAGACATAAAAGAGGAAGAAATGGACGTGAGCCTTTGCTGGAAGCAATTTTGTTCATTCTGGTTGGCTCAAACTCTGAGAAGCTCAGTTTGACTCTGTGCCCCATGTGGTCTTGCAAAACTAATTGGCAATTAGGTCTCTGGCAGTGTTTCAAGGGAGATAAAGGTGGGTGCTTATCAGCCTTACCCTGAAAGACTGTAGCAGACTTCTGTCGGACTCTTCACAGATTGTTTGTGAATCCTTACAGGCTGTGAATGACCATAATTCACAGCTGTTTAAATAAAAGAGGGTTCTTGGGACTAAGTGTGTGATTTATGCTTTATCACAGTGGTAGTCAACCTGGTCCCTACCGCCCACTAGTGGGCGTTCCAGCTTTCATGGTGGGCGGTGGGGGTTTGGTCCAATACTGAAGCACTTTCCTTTTTTTATTTAATTGACTTCCCTTCTTTATAAATCACCATTACTGTGGAACCGGTGGGCGGTTAAATTTTTTTACTACTAACAGAGATACAAAAGTGGGCAGTAGGTATAAAATGGTTGACTACCCCTGCTTTATCAGGAAGCCTAGGTCAGAACACTTCAACGATTTTTCAGCATTCTTTTCCATGCAGGACAGGTAACCCCAAGGTATAAGTGAGATATTTAAATATATATAGTCCATAAACCAGGTACCAGGATTGGCATCCAATGGAAATGGAAAGGTTCCTTTGGGATGGGAAACAACGTGCGCTTGCTGGTTCTCTCTGCCTGGGAAACAGTGAACCTGCTCTCTCTCTCTGTCTAAACTTGCTGATCTCTGGATGTTTCTCATTGGAACTGGCCCACATCAGTTATATCAGGTAAGCCCCAGCCTCATGTTTCATCCTTGGAAGTTTTCATCAAAGTGTGCATTAGTGAGAGAGAATGCATTGACCAAAGTTTGCATTGGTGAATACATGTGCAATTAAACAAGCAAAAGGTTTAAAAAGTTGTGATATTTACAGTATGTAGTGACTTACCAAGCACATCTAAATTATATTAAAATAACCAAAATATCTTTATGATCCCCAAGTTGTGTCACAATTTTTGAGCACCCCTAATGTTTGGAAATGGGAAGTTGAAAAATTAGACATGCCCTAAAATTGTGTATTGTTAGAATTTCTGCTTGTATAAGGCACCACAGAGCAAACAAAGAGTACAGTCACCATGTGTTTTACTGTTCATCTGTAACAGGAAACCGGAAACTCTACTTAGAACAAAGAGCATAGCGGATATACCATAGATCCAGACTTGTAAATACTGCCGTCTACTGTAGTTGTTGCATAAGGAGAAATTCCAACAATGAATTCCAACATGAAATGCTGACTTGCAGAAGTGTACGCTGATCAAAGTGCATTGATGGGAGCATGTGCATCAGAGGTGGGATTCAGCAGGTTCTGACCAGGTCTGGAGACCCAGTATCGGAAATTTTGAGTAGTTCGGAGAACTGGTAAATACCAACTCTGGCTGGCCCCACCCCTATCTATTTTCTTCCTCCTGAGTCCCAGTTGATCAGGAGGAAATGCGGATTTTGCAGTATCCTTCCCCTGCCACCAAGCCATTCCACAGCCACCAAGCACACACACACAGAATTGGCAGTAAAAACTTTTGAATCCCACCACTGGTGTGAATTGGCCAAAGGGTGCATTGATATAAGTGTGCATTGGTGCGAGTGTGAGCGTTGGTGAGAGTGTGTGTTTCATTGCATCACATTTTGCATCCACTTTAATTCCAAGGCGTTCTGAAGAAGGGAAAAGGGAGGAGAGAAAAAGATCACATTGTCCAGATCAATTTGGCTGCCTGGCTTTGAATTGGATCTCTGTTTCTGCCTCCCACATTCCAGATGGAGGCTTTGAAAGCAGCCCAGCCCAGGAGAGAGGGGGAGAGAGAGAGAGAGAGAGAGAGAGAGAGGGGAGAGAGAGAGAGAGAGAGAGAGAGAGAGAGAGAGAGAGAGAGAGAGAGAGAGAGAGAGAGAGAGAGAGAAGAGAGAGAGAGAGAGAGAGAGAGAGAGAGAGAGAGAGAGTAAAGGCACCAGGGCCCAGAAACACTGGAGAGCCAGACAGGAAATGTGTGTACTCAGAAATTGAATTTTTATCGGTTTCTCTGTAGATGATGTTTATTCATACGCTAGCTATTCATTGCCCGATTTCCCTTTACAAAATGACTTTCTTCCTTTGCCTTAAATTTGTTTGCATAGATAGAAGCTGCTTTTTTCCTGTTTTCAGCATTTCTTCTTCTTAAAGAGCTATTTGCAACGATGCGCCGTATTTCCCAAGTTAGACCTCTGAGCTGTTTGCATGATGCATATTAGCATGTTTCTACAGTCTGGATTATTTTCCATCACAAACATCTCAATGTGGCGGTTGGAAGCATCTGCTGCTCTCAAAAGCTCGGAAGTCTGAAAGGTGTCAATCACTCCGGCTTCCCTGTTGTCTTTATCACTCAGCCTGATTGTAAAAAGATGGGTGAAGCAGTCTAGGTTTTCCAGGGAGGGCCAGACATAAACCTAGAGAATCCCTTTGAAAAGCTGCAGAGGCTGTCTTTGCCAAAGGCTTAACAGAGGAGAAGGCTGTGTGCAAGTGAATGTTTTCTTTATTTTTATTTTAATAGCCAATTTAACAGGCAGTTTGCAATAAAGTACCCTTAAAAATCCCAATTTCAGTTAAAACATATGCGGTCAAATCACATACAAAATAAAGTTGGCATATCAAACCACATAAAACCAAGCAGCAGCAAGGTGGCCTTTCAAAATCAAAGCAATATGAATTGAAATAGGATTAAGCTACAGTTCAAAATACAATTAAACATTAAAAAGCCTGGGAAAATAGGATCTAACAGATTAACAGAGTTGGAAGGGACCTTGTAGATCATCTAGTCCAACCCCCTGCTCAAGCAGTAGATCCTACACGATTTCTGACAGATGGCAATCCAACCTCTTCTTGAAAGTCTCAAGTGATGAAGCCCCCACAACTTCTGTTCCATTGGTTGGTGGTTCTCCCTGTCAGAAAGTTCCTCCTTATTTCTAGGTTGAATCTCTCCTTGGTCAGTTTCCATCCATTGTTCCTTGTCTGGCCTTCGGGTGCTTTGGAGAATAGCTTGACCCCCTTCCTCTCTGTGGAAGCCTCTCAAATATTGCAATAATGCTTTCATGTCTCCCCTGGTCCTTCTCTTCACTAGACTAGCCATGCACAGTTCTTGCAACTGCTCTTCGCATGTTTTAGTCTCCAGTCCCCTAATCACCCTGGTTGCTCTCCTCTGCACTTTTTCTAGAATCTCAACATCTTTTTATAGTGTGGTGACCAAAACTGGATGCAGTACTCTAGGCGTGGTCTTTATAGAGTGAGCAGGATTAGCTGCCCTATAGTTTCAAAATTATTGTCAAAGAAAGTCCCACGCTGCAATAATCCAACTGGGAAATTACCAGAACACGAATCACGGTTGCAAGGCTCTCTTTGTCCTGGCAAGTCACTGTTCATAAATCAGCCATAGCGGATCCAATGTGCCTCATGCCACCAAGGTCACCTATCTCTCTAGTGTTAGTGATGGATGTAGGACCTCCTCCAAGCTGTCAACCTGCTTCTTCCAGAGCTGGACAGAGGAACCACCCACAAACCATAACTCCATCTTGTTGGTTTTAATCTCACTTTGCTGGCCTTCAACCAGTTTATTTCTCTGCTCAAACATTGGTTCAAAACCTCAACTTGGCAAGAATGCTGCCATGATGTATCATCCCAAAGTCCCAATCGGATGGGGAAGGCAGCAGGCCTACTTTTTGACAAAAGCCAGGAACAAGAGACAAGAATAAAGCTTCTTTTAATCCATTAATGAAGCCACGTGAACTTGGGAGCTGTTTGATTTCCACTTTTAGTCCAAGCACAAGAATTTGCAAAGATGAGAAGCCACAGCTGATGGCTAATGTGAACTCTTGTCCCCAGTTTTGGAGCCGTCTTCCCAGCCCAGTCCCCTCATTGTTCCTCCTGTTTTTCTGGGAAAGCATTTGCAAATGAAATTGCACTGGTAGATTCTGTATCTCTCCCCCCCCCCCCCACCTCTCCATCCGTCTCTTCTGGGAGAGAATCTGTAAGGAGCAACAATGCCGGGATTAATGTTCCTGTACTTTAAAATAATAATAATATGGCAGATAAAAAGTCTGCAGGATTCCACTGACAGCAATTCCTTTTTTCCTTTCTCTTGGTTGTAATTATATTTGTATTTTGCAGAAATGCAAAGCGCTTATATGAATAGCTGTCCCAGGAGAATGAATGAGGGAAGCCAGAGATTCTATGAACAAGAAGGACAAATGGATTTTTAGACACACACACACACACACACACAGAGCAATTTTTGAGCCCAAATCCATCACCCACTTCCAATTTTCCTTGTGCAAGAGAGCTGTAGTTCAGCTGATTGAGAACCTATTTTGCATGCAAAAATTCAGCCTGAAGTTTTCTTTTTTACTTAAGGTTGCAAAAGGCTTTGGTGTAAAACTCGTGGCTTTTGAATTGTTCTCAATTATTCACATTCACAACATTTTTTCCCCATCTGTGTCTCTCTAGGTGGGAGATACCTTCTGGGTACTCACTGATACTTTGGAACCAAAATATATCCTCTCCAGTTTTAGTCCTGCTCTGTTCTGGCCCCAGTATAGTAACATGATTTCTGCAATTGAGTAGCATTTAGGAGGAACAGAATTGAAGATTAAGGTAACCTTTGGTGGACAAATGATCTTCTGAATTCTGATTTCAATTGAGATTGTAAGATAAGCAACACAGGTTGTAGATATTGTGGTCAGGAGATTTACTTATTTATTTATTTATTTTATTAAATTTATACCCCGCCCTTCTCCTTGTTAGGACCCAGGGCGGCGCACAGGCATTATTTAAAAACACAAAATACAATAAATATCAATTAAAATGTATTAAATTAATAAACCCGTCTAAAACCCAATGTTAAAACCCTTACCAAATTATAATATTTTTTTTTTCTTAAAAAGTCAGAAACGGGGGGCTATCCTAGGCCGGCTTGTTGGAATAGATACGTCTAAGACGTTGGCGGAAGAGGCAGAGGTCCAAGATAGTACGGAGGTCGGGGGGTAGGTCGTTCCAGAGGGCCGGGCCCGCCACAGAGAAGGCCCTTCCCCTGGGTGTCGCCAACCGGCATTGCCCCGCCGACAGCACCTGAAGAAGACCCTCTCTGTGGGAGCGGATCGGACGAAGGGATGTATGGGGCAGGAGGCGGTCTCGTATATAGCTAGGCCCCGAGCCATGGAGCGATTTAAAGATGGTCGTCAGCACCTTGAAGCGCACTCGAAAGGCCACAGGCAGCCAGTGCAGCTCGCGCAGGAGAGGTGTTACGTGGGTTTGCCTTGTGGCACCCATAATCACCCGCGCGGCCGCATTCTGTACTAACTGTAGCTTTCAAGTGCACCTCAAGGGGAGCCCCATGTAGAGAGCGTTACAGTAATCCAGCCGGGATGTCACAAGCGCTTGAGTGACTGTGCGAAGGGCTCCCCGGTCCAGTAAGGGGCGCAACTGGCGTATCAGGCGTACCTGATAGAACGCCCCCCTGGCCACGGCCGTCACATGGTCCTCCATGGACAGCCGGGAATACAGGAGGACGCCCAAGTTGCGCGCCCTCTCCACGGGGGCCAGTTGTTCACCCCCAATGGCCAGTGTTGGACTTATCTGGCTGAACCGGGGTGCCGGAAACCACAGCCACTCGGTCTTGGATGGGTTGAGCTTGAGTTTGTTACTACCCATCCAGATCCGTACAGCCTCCAGACACCAGGACACCACCTCGACGGCATCGTTTGGGGTGGTTTGGGGTGGATATGTACAACTGAGTGTCATCAGCGTACAGATGGTATTCCACCCCAAAACCACGGATGATCTCACCCAGCGGCTTCATGTAGGTGTTGAACAGGAGTGGCGAGAGGACCGACCCCTGAGGAACCCCACATATGAGGGGCCTTGGGGATGACCTCTGCCCTCCTGCCAACACCCATTGTGACCGATCAGAGAGGTAGGACGAGAACCACCGTAAAACGGTGCCTCTCAGCCCCAACCCCCCCAATCGGTGCAATAAGATACCATGGTCGATGGTATCAAAAGCCGCTGAGAGATCTAATAGGACAAGGATAGAGGAACAACCTCTATCCCGTGCCCTCCAGAGATCATCAACCAACACGACCAATGCCGCCTCGGTGCTGTGACTGGGCCGAAAGCCGGACTGGCGCGGGTCTAGATAATCAACTTCCTCCAGATGTCGGGGAAACTGTTGAGCCACCACACTCTCAACAACCTTCACTAAAAAGTGAAGGTTGGAGACGGGACGATAGTTCTCTAATAAAGCTGGGTCCAGGGATGGCTTCTTGAGGAGGGGCCTCACCACCGCCTCTTTCAAGACGGTAGGCAAGGACCCCTCACTCAGAGATGAATTCACAATACCCTGGAGCCAGCCTCGAGTCACCTCCCAGGATGCCAGTACAAGCCAGGAGGGGCATGGGTCCAATAAACATGTGGTGGCTCTAAGGTTCCTCCGCAACCTGTCCATATCCTCGGTAGTAACAAAGTCGAACTCCTCCCAAGGTGTTATCTCAAGACCAGCACCGGACACCTCGACCGGACCACTAGTGGAGGGCAGCTCGTTCCGAATCTGAGTGATTTTGTCCTGCAGAAAAACTCCAAATTCCTCTGCTCGACCCTGCAGAGGGGCTTCCCGCGACCTCAAATGCAGGAGGGAGCGGGTCACCCCAAACAGGGCGGCAGGGCGGTTTTCCGCGGACGCGATAAGGGTGGCACAATACTCACGTTTGGCCACTCTTAGCGCCACTAAGTAAGTCCTAATATGGTCTCTCACTAGTGTTCGGTCAGATTCGGATCGAGAAGATCTCCACCTACTCTCTCTTGTGGCGTTTCATCTCCCGAAGCTCCTCGGTAAACCAAGGAGCCTGGGTGACTCGACGCCGCATGAGAGGCCGCAAGGGCGAGACTCGGTCCAAGGCCCCCGTGGCCGCACTATACCATGCGGCCACTAGATCCTCAGTCGAGCCGTGGGACAGGGACACAGGTACTGGCCCAAGCTCCCTCTGGAACCTTTCCGGGTCCATCAGGCGCCTGGGGCGGAACCAACTTGGTGTCTCCGGTTCCGCCTCCCCGCGGTGGGGTGTGACGGTTGGAAAGTCTATCCGAAGGAGAGAGTGATCTGTCCATGACTAGGGTAAGATGACTAAATCCCCTGTTCCGAGATCACTAATCCAGTGTCCAGAGACAAAAATCAGATTCAGCGTGTGTCCTCCCTCGTGAGTGGGGCCCTGAACTACTTGGGTCAGGTCAATGGCCGTCATGGAAGCCATGAACTCCCGAGCTGCCTCGGATGTTTCGCCCGCCGATGGCAGGTTAAAGTCCCCCATGACCATAAGTCTGGGGGTCTCCACCGCCATCGCGGCGATCACCTCGAGTAGATCGGGCAAGGCTGCTGTTACATAGCGGGGAGCCAGGTATACAACCAGCAAGCCCAACTGCCTCCCTAGGCCCCACTTCATGAAGAGGGACTCACAGCTGGTCGTCTGAGGCACAGTGGTCTCCTTCGGCTCCAGACTTTCCTTAACGATAACCGCCACCCCCCCACCCCTGCCTAGGGCCCTAGGTTGATGAAATGCACGGTAACCTGGTGGGCACATTTCCACGAGGGGTAGACCCCCCTCGGGGCCCAACCAGGTCTCCGTAATTCCCACCAGGTCCGGGTCCCCCTCTGACACAAGGTCATTTATGAGGGGGGTTTTGTTCACCACGGACCTGGCGTTGCAGAACATCAACCTAGCACCCCGGCTCTGTGATCCCTGACCGCCTAGCCCACGAGTGGAGCACAGGGGGTTGGGGCAAGCGATCGCTCGTAGCCAGCGACCACGAGCCCCCAACCCACGATGGACATCCTGTCTCCCACCGCCCCTGCCCCTCCCTAAGACCAACCGAATGGGACGGCCCTCAACAGAGACGACCCCTGATCCACCCTCCCTAATGGACTCCTCCTTTATCCCACTTCCGCCAGCCGGCCCTATAACTTGACCCCCCTCTGACTGAATAAACCCTCCCCCCACCCCGGAACCCCTTAAAAGCCGAATTAAAAATTTGCATAAAACCCCCCTTAGTTTGCGCCTTGCCCACCTCTCTGGATCTATCAATCCATCCTCGAGGTGGGCCCGTGTTAGACCGGGGGGCCAGGCCTGCGAGAGTGGGAGCTGCCGCAGGTGGAGAAGGTGTAACCTAGAGTACAACAGCATCCTGAGGCCTCACAGGCATTTAAAAGGAGGAACTAAGATGTTAAAAACTAAGATGTTAAAAAGGCAGCGAGTCAGAATAAATAGCATAAAATGGCGACAATACAAGATGAAATTATGATGAAATTATAGTGCGGGGAGGTAGGAAGCTGTTTAAAAGTACACATGGAAAAAGGGGAAATCTATCCAACCAAGGGAGGGGAAGATGGAGGGGGGGTGGAAATGATATAAAGATGACCAATTTATAGAGTCCAAAAAACCGCATGGAGGGAGAGTGGTCCAAACCCCTCTATTGAGTCTATAATAGATAGATAGATAGATTTTATTTTTCTATACCGCGTCCTCTCCCCAGGGGGACTCGGAGCGGTGCACAGGGAAAATTAAAACAACATAAAATATATACATAAATAAATACAATAAAAACAGATTAAATCAACTGTCCCTGCACTAAAATCCCCATTTTTAAAATTAACATTCCCTAACCCCTGAGGTAGAGACTAACCTACCTCAGGGGTATAAATTTAAAAAAAAACAAACAAAAAAAAAAAACCTAGGCCGGCCAAGCAGAAAAAGTGAGTTTTTAATTTCTGACGGAAGGAGCGGAGGTCCGTAGTTGTTCTAATGTCGGGGGGAAGGTCGTTCCAGAGGGCTGGGCCTGCCACAGAGAAGGCCCTTCCCCTGGGCGTCGCCCGCTGACAAAGTCTAGTGGACGGCACCCGGAGAAGTCCCTCTCTGTGGGAGCGAATCGGCCGGGAAGATGTATGGGGCAGAATCCGATCCCGCAGATAGCTAGGTCCCGAGCCATGGAGCGCTTTAAAGATGAGAACTAGCACCTTGAAGCGCACCCGAAAGACGACAGGTAGCCAGTGCAGCTCGGGCAAGAGCGGTGTTACATGGGTATACCTTGCGGTACCCATTATTGCTCGCGCAGCTGCATTCTGGACCAGCTGAAGTCTTCGGGTGCACCTCAAGGGGAGCCCCATGTAGAGAGAGTTACAATAGTCCAGTCGGGATGTCACGAGAGCATGAGTGACTGTGCGAAGGGCGTCCCGATCCAATAGGGGGCGCAACTGGTGAACCAGGCGAACCTGGTAAAACGCCCTCCTGGCCACGGCTGTCACTTGATCTTCCATGGACAGCCGGGCATCCAGGAGGACACCCAAGTTGCGCACCCCATCCACAGGGGCAAGATGTTCGCCCCCTATGGCCAGCGATGGAATCAGCTGGTTGAATCGGGCAGCCGGAAACCACAGTCTTGGTCGGGTTGAGTCTGAGTCCGTTACTTCCCATCCAGATCCGTACGGCTTCCAGGCACTGGCACATCACCGCTACGGCATCGTTGGGGTGGTTTGGGGTAGATATATACAGCTGAGTATCATCAGCGTAGAGATGGTACTCTACCCCAAAGCCACGGATGATCTCACCCAGCGGCTTCATATATGTGTTGAACAGGAGAGGCGAGAGGACCGACCCCTGAGGTACCCCACATCTGAGGGGTCTCGAGGTCGACCTCTGCTCTCCTGCCAACACAAATTGCGATCGGCCAGAGAGGTAGGAGGAGAACCACCGTAAAACGGTGCCTCCCACCCCCAAACCCTCCAGCCGATGCAATAGGATACCATGGTCGATGGTATCGAAATCCGCTGAGAGGTCTAATAGGACCAGGATGGAGGAGCAACCCCCATCTCTGGCCCTCCAGAGATCATCGACTAACGCGACCAATGCCGTCTCGGTGCTATGCCCGGGCCGAAAGCCGGACTGGCGCGGGTCTAGATAATCAACTTCCTCCAGGTGACGGGGAAACTGTTGTGCCACCACACTCTCAACAACCTTCGCCAAAAAGGGAAGGTTGGAGACTGGATGATAGTTGGTTAATAAAGCTGGATCCAAAGAGGGCTTCTTAAGGAGGGGCCTCACCATAGCCTCTTTTAGGGAAGCAGGTAAGGCACCCTCACTTAAGGATAACTCGGCGGCTGGCTCAGGTTCTTTCCCCCACCATAGTCTGGAATGGTCTTATTAGTCCAGTCTCCGCCTCCCTGGGGCCATAAATCCACGGCTCGGCCTGTAGACTGTAAGCACTCCACATGTCCTGATGTAAACGCCCGGCTTGACCTCCATGTCCATGTCCAGCGTCCTACACCCTGGCTACCCGGCCTACCTCCTCTCCAAACCAAGCCGGTGTGCCAGGGCAGATCTCCAACGGCCCCGGCTGATCCTATTGCCGGGACCGATTTTGGGACGCTTCCCCCGGCGTCGATCTTCCACCAGGCTGGGCGGCCATGCCAGGGGCTGCGTCGACGATCAGGCCACGCTGCCACCACCATTTGCCACCGCCACTCGCCACTCACCACTCGTCGCAGCCCCGCCATTCCACCTCGGGCTGCCAGGCCGTGCCGGGGCCGCGCCAGGCCGCACTAGGCCATCACCGCCATTTGCCACCGCTAGCCGCTCGCCGCCCGCCGCCGCTCCCTGCTCCCTGTAGCCCACTGCTCTTTTTCAGGGCTGTCCGGCCGCGCTGAAGCCACTCGCCGCTAGCCGCAGCCCGCTGTTTTTTCTGGGCTGCCCACGGTGGGGCTGCCCACGGTGGGGGCAGCCCGCTGTTCTCAATTGGGCTGCCCACGCTGGGGGCCGCGCAGGGGCCGCGCTGAGGCTGCGCTGGGGCCGCACCAGGCTCGACCAGGCCGCTCCATCTCTCGATCGGCTCGCCGCAGTCGCCCGAATCTCCCGCCTCCGCCGTCACCCCCACTCACACCAAAACTCGCCCGGGGGGACAGCAGGGCATCAGGGTTGCTGGGCCGGCCCTCAAAGTTGGTCAAGAGGGCCGGCAACGTCCTCCGGAGCCATCAGAAACCTCCGGGGATGAGCGCCCTCACAGTTCCGACGCCATTCTCCTCGCGCATGCGCAAATCAAATCCAAAAACACGCAAGCCATTTTTTTTAGTGGAGTCTTCACTGCTTTCTGAGCTGGTTGTTTGCTTGCAAATATTTTGATATCTGACTAAATGTGATTTGTTTAATTTTGGCTGAATGTGAAATGCTTCTTTGTGGATTATCACGTTGTCCCAAAGGTGCTTTTCAAAAGGCTGTTGTTTTTTGCTTGAAAATGCTTCATTGTCAATCACTCTCAGGCCAACTCACTTCACAATGCTGTTGGGGGAGGGGGCAAAACAGGAGAAGGAAGAAGTATTATCAGAGGTGGGCTTCAGCCAGTTCAGACTAGTTCAGGCAAACCAGTTATTAAAATTCTGCCCAGTTCAACAAACCGGCTAATTCAACCACTGGCTGGCCCCATGTTTTTTGGGGGGCATTTTTGGCCATTTTTCAGGGCATTTTCCAGAGCATTTTCAGGGGCATTTTCTGGTTTTTGCATTTTCACAGCCTGAAAATGCAAAAACCAGTAGAAAATGAGCCAGAAATGGCCAAAAGGTGATCCACAAAATGGCCGGGAAAGCATCCCAGAAAGCAGTCAAAATGCCCCAAAATTGGCCCAAAGAGCTGTCTGAAATAGCCAAAAAAACCAGCCCAAAAATGATTCAAAATGCCCCCCAAAATGACTGAAAAACGGCCCCAAAACAGGCCCAAAATTGGCCTGGAAAATGGCTTGAAGACGGCTGAAAAACAGGCCAAAAAATGAAGAGTTCCACTCTTCAATTACCTCTCTTGAAGCTGTACAACGATCTGGATTTGAAAGGGGAAGAGGAATTTGTAGCTTGTGTGGGCACACACTTCAGCCTCTCAACACCTCACGCCCATTGTGCTTTCTCCTGTCCCGCTGCACAAATCTTTTAAACATTTGCTGGCAAACACACAAAGCGAGCCTTCACCCCAAAGCCTATTCCCCCTTCTGAATTTGGATTATTACACCAACATATGAAATAGCATAAAACCACACTACTAAGCACAGTAACATTTGGACTATAGCAAAACTTTGTGGGGGGAAATTGATATAAAGTCCCATATCCCATATATGGATTATGTTGAACAAATGCAACGTCTTTGGGTTGATTTAAAGCCAAGATGTGAAAATAAGGAAAACAAAAAGACGTCATCAAAAACCTGAATTGATATAATGCTGTCTTCCTAAACTCCCCTGCTTCGTTTTTTGCTCCAATTGCAATTTCTATACTAATACACTTTGCATCCAGTTTTAGAACCAATTCTGAGAAAATAAGCTTGAAAGGTGTCAAAACTCCTTGCCTCTTTTCCTCATATCAGTACATCTCTTTGCAAAACAGGCTGTGCTTTAAAACACACATCTGTCTCTAGCACAGGGGTCTCCAACCTTTGCAACTTTAAGTCTGAAGGACTTCAACTCCCAGACTTCTCAAGCCAGCTTTGCTGGCTGGAGAAGTCTGCGAGCTGAAGTCCTTCAGACTTAAAGTTGCAAAGGTTGGAGACCCCTGCTCTAGCACATTTAGCTGGACAACAGGCAGGCTCTTTGGAAAGAAATCAAGGAAAGAAGAAAATGAAGAGACACCACCAACCCAAAATAGTAATGGCGGGGTAGTGAAGGAATCTTAAGTATCAGAGTAAAAGTCACTTTTTTTTTTGCCCTACTGTCTCCATTCATTTGTACCCATTTCCTGTGTTATTATTCATGTTTATTCTTATTCCTGCTATCATGTACATATGTGACAAACTAAATACATAAAATAAAATAAATAAATAAATAAATAATTGGGGGGGGGGGAAGGTAGGGAAGGAATATTAAGTATCAGTGTAAAATTCCAGCGATAACAGTTCTAGGATAAATCAGATCAATGATGATGTCTGTCCATGTATCTCTTCTGCTCAGCTTGTCCTCATTATCTGACTATTCCAGAATATAAATAAAGACAGAGGAGGACAGGTTTATGATTGGGAGAACTTTGTGCCTATTTTTAGGGTTCCCCTACTATAAATAAAGAGAATGGAGGACAATTCTTGTGATGGAGAGAACTTTGTGTCTATTTTTAGGGCCAGAATGATCACAGCTCAATGAGAGAGCATAGATATTGTATATTCAGGCAAAGCAGAGCTGAGGAAAACTCCTGTTGAGATCATTGCAAACTTCTTCTCATAAATTATGGTCCATGAAGGTGGGGAGATTAGTGATCCTTAGATGCCTTTCTATATTTTTATGCATAAACCATGTTTCTATTAGAGTCTTCCTTCATACATACGCTACTCAGGATAATCTGTTTTTTTTTTTTTAAAGGAGACCAAAGCACAGATCCCTAAAAATGATCTTAATTTGTTTATTTTTGACAAGGTTTTTTCAAACTTGCGATTCTAAAATGTGTGGACTTCCATAATTCCCGAGACAGCATTCTGGAAGTTGAAGTCTACACATCTTAAAAGTTGCTAAATTTGGAAAACACTGATCTATCAGAACATCCATGTAGCTCAGGAATATCCAACCTTGGCAACTTTAAGACTTGTGGACTTCAAAACGGGCCGAAAAACATGTGGGGGGTGGGGCTAGCCAGTGGTGGGATTAGCCCAAACCAGTCCAAACTGGCTGAATAATAATAATAATAATAATTTATTACTTATAAACCGCACCCTCTCCCCACAGGGACTCGGGGCGGTGCACAGGAGGAATAAGAACAATAACTATATACATATGTCATTAAAAATACATTAAATTAAGTGACCTGTGCTAAAATCCCACCTTTGCCTTTGAGGCGAGTGGCCGAGAGGCAGGGCTGTGTGTGATGAGTGACGTCGAGTTGGCCATGCCCACCCAGTCACATGACCACCCAGCCACGCCTACCCAGCCAGTCATTAGGAAGGAGAAACCAGTTGTTAAATTATTTGAATCCCATCACTGACTGTATTACGGAGGTTCACCACTTTTTTCACCACTCATTACTATTCTTACGAAGTAATAAAGGTAAGATATAAAAATATAATTTATTTATTTTATTTAATAATTTTTTATACTGCCCTACTCCCGAAGGACTTGGCAGTGTACAGCCAAAGTAAAACAGATATATAAAAGTTAAAAACAATTTTAAAAAACATATTAAATAATTTGGCCTCTCATAAGATTAAAAACAAACAAACCCCAATTAAATTTAATAAAAATTCATATTTAAAAATTCATATTTATGCCAGCCTGGCTTGTTGGAAAAAAAAAGGTGTTGAGAGCCCGGCGGAAGATGCATAATTCAGGGATAGTTCTTAATTCTGGGGGCAATTCGTTCCAGAGGACATGTGCTCCCATGGAGAAGGCTCTCCCCCTGGGTGTCTCCAGTGGACATTGTTTAGCTGATGGCACCAGGAGGAGACCCTCTCTCTATGGGAGCGTACTGCCAGTTGCAGGCTCTCGGTGGCATAATAAATAAGTAATTGTTTTCTGAGACTGAATTGAACTTTCCCAGGGCTGTCTCTTCTCGGCAATTAAGCAAACCCAATTGGAGAAGGCCTCCCTTGGGGATTTAAGGGATACCGGAGTGGTCTGGAGCCATTTTTCATTAGGCAGCCTTATAAATTAAATAAATGAAGGTGGTGGCGAACTTTGCTGGTAGATCAAACTTCTGCTGGAGAGAGCTGGGTACTACGAACAGCTCACCAGTTAATAATACACACATTTGCCACCCTGTAAGTAAAATAGCAAAACACCCCATTGGACTCCTGGGGACTTACTTGAAATTCTCTTCTCCATTGAAAAGAAATTTGAAAAATCATTTCTCACCAAATTGAATAAGAATTCATGGGGAAAAAAAATGCAGATTATTTTTCAATTCCCGTTTCGTTGCTCGTTTCCATTCTTGGCATGCGTGCTGTTTCTTTCTCTCGCCATTCTTTATCCCCTCCTCTCTGCTTATTGCTGATTGCGTATGTGCATGTGCATTTTAAAGACACAGCCTTGTGAAGATTTACAAAGCAGTGGGGAGTTGGGTTGCTGTGCATGGCCCAGATATAACTTGAGCTGACAGATTATTAGCTGACTGAAAAATAAGGGGGGGGGAGGCGGAATGGGGAGGGGGGGAATAGCTGCTTTGTCTAATTGTAAAGAAACCCTGCATTAATTCAAAGGAACAATATGCGAGACCGTCTCCTGCCCCATACATCCCTACAGCCGATCCGCTCCCACAGAGAGGGCCTTCTCAGGGTGCTGTCGGCCAGACAATGCCGACTGGCGACACCCAGGGGAAGAGCCTTCTCTGTGGTGGGCCCTGCCCTTTGGAATGACCTACCCCCTGAACTTCGCACCATCTCCGACCTCCGCCTCTTCCGCCAGTGTTTAAAGACACATTTGTTCCATTTAGCTTGCCTAGCGTAACCTCCACAAATGACTATTTTAGACAGTTTTAAATTTGGGGATTTTAATTTGTTTTTAGCGCAGGATGGGTATCAAATAAGTTTTTTAAATTTTTACTTGATTTTGTATTGCATTTTAAATTCCTGTGCGCCGCCCTGGGTCCTTTTGGAGAAGGGCGGGGTATAAATTTAATAAAAATAAATAAATAAATAAATAAATAAATAAACAATAAGGAAGCTTTTAAGCATCCAAGAACTTTGCATCTGGCATGTTGGTTAAAACCTCTGGCAGTGGCACCTGACGGGGACACAGATCAGGGGACAACAATTGCATCACAAAAATTGCATCACAATGGTGTCCCACCTGTTCTGCAAGTGTGTCCCGATGTTGCGTGTGCAAAAGGAGCAGATTCCGTGGCATGACTTTCCGACGTGCCTCCTTCAAAATCCAAGAAAGGAAACCCCCCCAACTCCAGAAAAGGTACATTTGCTGGATATGAACTGATAGCAACGCAAGTAAAGCAAGATCTGAGGCTAAAGGCACGAAATTGTACATATCAAACGTTTACCCCAAACCCTCCCCACCTACAACCCCAAGCTGAATGTCCAATCTCCAGCCCCCAAGGGTGTCATGTGGGGTGCATCTTCAGGTGGCTTCGTCCATCTGGTATGCAGAGACGGTTGACCTTGACCAGGCATTAACAAGTCCATTCAGCATGCGCAGAAGATGGTGAAAAACAAAACTCTCTCTTCATTCTGAAACATCTCCTCCAGCATGTTTCCCCTCCCAAATACCAAAACACTCCCCCACCTCCCGTTACTAAGGCAGCTGATAGCAAACAAGCGATATAGAGGCTGACAATGACTGTCCGATGCCTTTGAACAACTGCCAGTTGTGTGTCAGTTATAACCATTCCTGGACCGATGTGCCCTTCTTGCAGTCACCCATAACCTGGTCATCTGGACTATTACAATGTGCTCTACAAGGGGCTGACCTTGAAGAGTATTCAGAAGCTTCAACTAGCGCAGAATAAAAGAGCCCAAACAGTTTTGCACAAGCCAAGACTTATGCATGTGTCACCTATTTTGGGGAACTCGCATTGACTGCCCATCAGGTTCTGGGTACAATTCAAGGTCTGATTATCACCTTTAGAGCTATACATGGCTTGGGGCCAGGCTGTCTGAAGGATCACCTCTATCCACCCAGCCTGTCAGAACAGGAAGGCAGGGTGTATTATAGGTCCCTTCGATTAGGCATGTGCATTTGGTGGAATCATTTTACAGGCCGGGTTCGACCCAAACTGGGATGAACCGGTAGTGGCCCAGAGCAGCTGAGAGCAACCCAGTATGGTGGCTCTTTTGGCCTGCCTGCCCACCAATGCTCCATACCTGTTTTTATGGCAAAAGGCAAACTGCACACACATACATAGCATGTGGTGCCTGCGCAAGCCCCGACAATCAACTGGTTGACACATGGGCAGTGGATGCACACGTGCGCGATCAGGGAACTGGTAGGGAAGTTAAGTACTGGCCCCAGGACCCAAAAAGGAGATGGACCTCATCAAGTGGTTGGAATCTGTGATATGCAGAAAGAGGGTGAAGGAGGAACCTTCCTAACCTTTTACATGGCATATCTAATAGTTATGCAAATTTGTGCTTTAGTCTGGCAAGATTCCTGTCCATAGGCAAGCAACAACAAAGAAACTACTCTGAGTAACTCCTGGTGTCATTCTTGGTTCCTTGAGCCTGACAACAGCCCACCTATATTAGCCAGGAGTGAAATCCAGCACGTTCTGAGAGGTTCTAGAGAACCAGTAGCAGAAAGTTTGAGTAGTTTGGGGAACCAGTAGCAGAAATTTTGAGTAGTTTGGAGAACTGGTGGCAGAAATTTTGAGTAATTTGGAGAACCAGTAGCGGAAATTTTGAGTAGTTTGGAGAACCAGTAGCGCAAATTTGTTTGGAGAACCGGTAGTGGAAATTTTGAGTAGTTTGGAGAACCAGTAGCAGAAATTTTGAGTAGTTTGGAGAACTGGCAAATGCCACCTCTGGGTAGCCCCAGAGTGGGGTGGGAATGGAGATTTTGCAGTATCTTTCCCCTACCATGCCCACCAAGCCATACCCATAGAACCAGTAGTAAAAAAAATGAATTTCACCACTGATATTAGCCCTAAGTTCAATATTGCTCTTTGGGGAGGGGGAGGGGATTTAATGTCTGGAAACGTTTGCTAGCACTCTTCAAGATTAATAAATTTCATTACAAGTTGTAAGCTTTTGTAGGCTGCTGCTCACTTCATTAAATGTATAGTGTGATTTACGTTTATATACAGTTAGGGCTACATGCACAGTGATGAGGCAATGGGGCAGAAGGTGTGAGGAGTGGGAGACAGGTTAGTTATGCAATTAAAAACCTTGGGGGACAGATTGCAAGTAGTTTCTTAGTCACCAATTGCAATGTGTGAACACCCATTGTGTTTATTCAGATCTTCTGAGATAACCTGAGAATTCTGGGTGCAGCTGTCTCACACACAGTTCAGTGGGCAAAATTTCTTTGTTCCAAAAATGCTAATTGGGGTGGAATGTCCCGGGATGCCCTGCCATGACTTTAAGCTGGCGTTGAATTGATGTCAAATTGATATCCATTAATTCTTTTGCACCAGTATGAGTCAAAACCCGAGGAACATTGCTGGCAGAGAATGGCTACGCCATGTGAAGGCACCTTTAGCTTTGGAAAATCCCGATTCCCACCCCACTCGGGCCAGCCAGAAGTGGTATTTGCTGGTTCTCCAAACTGTACAAAATTTCTGCTACTGGTTCTCCAGAACCTGTCAGAACCTGCTGGATTTCACCCCTGATGCAGACTGCCTAGGCAGAGGCAGGCTTCAATAGAGTCCTTTATTGCTCTGTTAAATTCCACAACCAAGGGCCCTACAATGGCTGGAAAGACTCTTCCCCAACATTCCCTGAAGGCCGCCAGCCGCAGTTCCTGTATTTGCGAGGGAAGACAGCTCCCCATCTGGTCAACCATCTCCCAGTGATGAAACTCATTTTTTTTACTACCAGTTCTGTGGGAATGGCTTGGTGGGTGTGGCTTGGTGGGCGTGGCAGGAGGAGAATACTACAAAGTTTCCAATTCCGCCCCCCTCCAGGGGAAGGATACTGCAAAATCTCCATCCAGCTGGGATTGGGAGGCAGAGAATACATGGGGGGCGGGGCCAGCCAGAGGTGGTATTCGCCGGTTCTCCGAACTACTCAAAATTTCTGCTACCGGTTCTCCAGAACTGGTCAGAACCTGCTGGATTTCACCTCTGCCACCTCCCCCAATGCCTGAGAAGGCTGGGACAGCATCAGCCACAGCCCCTGACCTCTCCAAACATTTCAGGGGTGACATGGCATCCCCATCGGATGGTCCCGGTACTAACTCCTCCTCCGAATGGGGATTCGATAGGTCCCTGACAGAACTTGTGCTGATACTATGGATAGAAATGTGAGGGCAGATTAAATTTTGGGGCTTGTTGCAACGTATAGTTCCCATAATTGTCCTGGTTTCTTCTTGCATGTCAGAATGTGCTCCAGGTTGGGCTTTTACAATGCTCCTCATTTAGAAGCACGACCTATTTCAGTGACAGCTATTTCCATGCCAGGAGTGGAATGAGAGTCATTGTTGCTTTATCAGATATGATTATAACAAGCACACACAGACCACATTCCAGCGTTGCTAAAACCTAAATAATCTTTCTTAAAATAAAATCCAACATGTTTCTCACCTGTTCTATTTTAAATGGCTCTAGCTTAATGGTCCATATGCTGCTTACTAAGAATTAATAGCAAAAATTAAGTTTGGCTCTTGGTCACTTGTTGATTTGAAGGCTCCGTAATCCCTTTTCCTATTGAAGTTCCAAAAACAACAGATTTCATATGGGATTGGAGGCTGGAAAGGGTGGAAACTTGTACTCAGGCTGGAAAAAAACTCCATCAAGAGTGTCCATAGGATATGGTAAAAAGAAAAGCTGAGATGATGAACATGACAGCGTGATCAAAATTCCACCTGTTTTAGATGCAATACAACCGTTGTGTCAGCCATCTTGACATTTTTGACCACCAAGTAGACATCTCCAATCTTCCTGTAAAAATAACCCTAAAAACAGAAGGATCTGATCTTATTTTCTATTGCCAAAAAAGGGAACATCTTTCCTTAGATCTCCATTCCAACTTTTGCTCATCTTGAAGAGTGGGGCATTTTCCATCAGATGGTGATGGAAGGGGTTGATGGTCACCTTCAAACACAGAAGTTCTCTCAGTGTCTTGTGGCCCAGCCTTCCTCGTAGAGTTGTTTATTTATTTCTATTTATTTATCCGATTGTTTCCTGCCTTTAATACTTTATAAGAAACTCAAGTTAGCAAGCATGCACAATACTTCTTACTCTTCCTATTTTTTCCCACAACAACCTTGTGAGGTTGGGCTGAGAAACTATGACTGGCCCAAAGGTCACCCAGCTGGCTTTCATGTCTAAGGTGGGACAACAACTCCCAGTCTCCTGGTGATTGTCCCAAAGTCAACCAACCGGCTTTCAAGCTCAAGGCAGGACTAGAATTCCGAGTTCTAGTTGTAAGGATAATCAGTGGAAGAAGGTTTATACATGTTTGTTTGTTTGTCAACAAGTACAGGGAAACAATTCTGAAAACATATGAGAAAATGGCACAAATAAATGGATATAAATAAGCAAAACATAGCCATAAACACATAAAAGAGTACATATAAATGGGGACAATGGGACATGCTGGTGTGCTTGTGCATGCCCCCTTACATCTTAAGAAATGTGTAAGGTCCAAGGTAGACAGCTTAAGGTAAAAGGGATGGGGGTAAGAGCAGTGGTGAAGTCTATTATTTTTGTACTACTGGTTCTGTGGCCGTGGCTTGGTGGGGTCATGTGACTGTGTAGTCATGTAAGTGGGGGGATCAAAAGACAGAAACTCACTTTAACAATGTCCTGCTGGAGCAGGGTTGGACTAGATGATCTCCATGTCCCTTCCAGGCCTGGATTGTCCTCTGAAGCTGCATCTGGTGCCAGGTTTGTAGTCCTTCCTTACTCTCCTTTTTCCCTCCCTCCCTCCCTTTCTTTCTTTCTCTTTCTTTTTCTTTCTTTCTCCCTTTCTTTCTCCCTTTCTTTCTCTCTCTGTCTTTGTTTCTCTCCCTCTCCCTCTCTCTATTTCCTTCTTTCTTTCTGAGCATTCCCCCCACTTTGATTTTGGCCTAGCAGACCTCAGGGAAGCCTGCTGGGAACAAAAACAGACCCACCCCCATTTTTGGCTGTGTGATGTGCGATCATCGGAACTTTTAAAAAAACTTTTTTAAAGTATTTTTTACTACCTGTTCTGTGAACTAGTAGCATTTTTTACAACCGGTTTGGGCGAACCAGCCTGAACCGGTAGCATTTCACCCCTGGGTTAGAGGAACTAACAACAGGTTCATGCTGCCTTGAGCTCCTGGATGAAAGATAAATCAAGCACTCAACAAATACAGGCAAGTCTTTATGAAAATAGACTGAACCTCATTTGACTCCCCAAATCTGGAGCCCAAGAAATCAGGTGGAAGGTTTTTCTGCATTTCTCCAGGGAAAGAGAAGTTCCCCAACTCTTTCTGAAGCAGTAAGAGTTTTCCTGAAAAGGAATCCCATCCAGGGTTGTTGTTGTTTTTTCCAGGTTGCCCTGAAAAAAAAGAAGTTTGGGAGCCTATAGGTGAGAGAATGGCACAATGAAAAGGGGACTTCATATGGTCACCCCTCCCCTAGTCCGCCTCAGCGCTAAATCACTGAAAAGCACCATGCTGTTCAGTGAGAATCTCTCTCCCATTTTCTTTCCATTTGAAGGAAGTTCTCCAGCAAATTTTCTTTCATCAAATGGAATAGTTTTTAAAAAAAAGGAGGGGATAATTTCTCTCCCCAGCATGCTCTTTGGGCAAGTTGGAATGAGAAAAACAATGCCAACTGGAGGATGCTAGACATCTTCTCTATAACCAATTATGGAACGGAGATATTTGAAATCATGCAACAGCTTTCTCACAGCAGCACGATTGTTTGACGGCAGGAGAACAGCTTTGCGGAGACAAAAACTGTGGCAAACATGGGATCGGCATTAATAGGAAGCACAGAACTGTGCGGGGAAAAATAATTGCGGGAAGCGCTAAACTGCCTCCATATTGCCTTCATATGGTTGGGATCTATTGCTGTTTTGGACATGAAGGCTGTGTAGAGAGTGGTGAGGACGGCAGGAAAGATTATGGGATGTTCACTTCTTTCCAGAATGTGGCATATAAGCTCTGCGCGTCTGTATCTGTGTGTATACATACATTCATACATCTCGTATTTTTCGGAGTATAAGACACATCAAGGTTTCGAAGAGGTAAATTTAAAAACAAAAGTTTTTGCACTCTGCAGGCCTCCCAAACACTCTGCACATCTCGTTTTTTTGTGAAAAATGGGGCATGCAGAGAGTTTGAGGGGTCTGCAAAGTGCTCCTGGGGGCAAAAACCAGCAAAAAATTGCCTATTTATTTTTTCAAAAATAGGCCCATTTTTTGCAAACAAAAACCAGGGCATGCATAGGCTTTGGGAGACTTGTAGAGTGCTCCTGGGGGCTGGAGGGCCAAAAATGAGCAATAAAAGGCCCATTTGTTGCTCGTTTTTGCCCTTCCCAGCCCCCAGGAGCACGTTGCAGGCCTCCCAAAGCCTCTGCACATCCATTTTTGTTAAGGGGGCAGGGTTTTGGGAGGCAAAAAATGGGGTATTCAGCGTATAAGATGCACCCAGATTTTCACCCTGTTTTGGGTGTGTGTGTGAAAGGTGCATCTTATACTCTGAAAAATATGGTACATACATACATACATACATACTGAAATTACATTCATCATGAGATAGATAGATAGATAGATAGATAGATAGATAGATAGATAGATAGATAGATAGATAGATAGATAGATAGATAGATAGATAGATAGATAGAGATATAGAGGGATGCGGTGGCTCAGTGGCTAAGACCAGTCGATCAGAAAACTGCACTTCGGCAGTTCAAATCCCTAGCGCTGTGTAACGGAATGAGCTCCCGTGATTGTCCCAGGTTCTGCTAACCCAGCAGTTCGAAAGGATGTAAAAATGCAAGTAGAAAAATAGGGACCATCTTTGTTGGGTAGGTAACAGTGTTCCGTGCACCTTTGGCATTTAGTCATGCCAGCCACATGACCACGGAGACGTCTTCAGACAGTAGTAGCTCTTCTGCTTTGAAATGGAGATGAGCCCCGCCATCTACAATTGGGAACGACTAGCATATATGTGCAAGGGGAACCTTTACCTTTACCTACTGTAGATACACACACACACACACACACACACACACACACCAGTACAGACGTACAGGTTATATATTCTTTTGAGAGCCGGCATCAGAATTTCATTTTTAATGTGTGCCAGTGTGTTCACAGAAAAAAGTGGCAATAAAGGTTATTGTATCTTCTCTTCTCTTATGTCCAAATGAAGGATATAAGCAAAATGAATGCCTCAAAGGACCAGAGTCTTGCAACTATAATGAGAGGCAATTTGTACTTTCTTGGAGTAGATTGTGGCATGTAGGAGACAAATGGTTATCCAACATCTTAAAAACTTCCAGTGTTGGAGCATTCACAACTTTTGGAAGCAAGTTGTTTCACTGATTGATTGTTCTAACTGTCAGGAAAATTCTCCTTAATTCTAAGCTGCTTCTCTCCTTGATTAGTTTCCACCCATTGCTTCTTGTCCTGCCCCCAGGTGCCTTGGAGAATAGTTTGGCTCCCTCTTCTTTGTGGCAGCCCCTGAGATATTGGAAGGCTGCTATCATGTCTCCCCTGGTCCTTCTTTTCATTAAACTAGACATGCCCAGCTCCTGCAACCGTTCTTCATATGTTTTAGCCTCCAGTTCCCTAATCATCTTGGTTGCTCTTCTCTGCACTCTTTCCAGAGTCTCCACGTCTTTTCTACATCGTGGCGACCAAAACTGGATGCAGTATTCCAAGTGTGGCCTTACCAAGGCACTATACAGTGGCATTAACACTTCACGTGATCTAGATTCTATCCCTCTGTTTATGCAGCCTAGAACTGTGTTGGCTTTTTTGGCAGCTGCTGCACACGGCTGGCTCATATTTAAATGGTTGTCCACTAGGACTCCAAGATCCCTCTCACAGTTGCTACTATTGAGCAAGGTACCACCTATACTGTACCTGTGCATTTGGTTTTCTTGCCTAAATGTTTTTTCACCTTTGAATTTCATTTAGTTAGATACAGTGGTACCTCGGTTCACGAACTTAATTCGTGAACTGACTCTGGTCGCG
The DNA here is from genome assembly GCA_039707465.1 of Rhabdophis nuchalis. Classification (NCBI taxonomy): domain Eukaryota; kingdom Metazoa; phylum Chordata; class Lepidosauria; order Squamata; family Natricidae; genus Rhabdophis; species Rhabdophis nuchalis. The sequence continues at coordinate 26,048,070 of CM077654.1, read as the reverse complement.
AACCGAATTGTTCGTGAACCGAGGCACAGTTTTCCATATGCTAAAAGCATAGCAAAAATAAAAAAAAAGTCACTGAAAATACTCACAGTGTGCGTGCTGGGGCTTTTTTCTGTATTTCTTCTCTCTACGATCTTCCTACAGGAAGTCACAACCATGTGACAGCCAGGAATACATTAAAAATGGCCGCGGTTCCTGTTTGTGAACGAAGCAGAGTTCGTGCACCGGAGCACATTTTGAGGAAAATTTCTGTTCGTAAACCGAATTGGTCGTGAACAGAGGCGTTCGTGAACCGAGGTACCACTGTAGTGCCCAATATTCAAGTTTGTCAAGATCCTTCTGTATCTTAAGCCTAGTTGGCTATTCCTGCCAGCTTGGTGTCATCTGCAAATTTGATGAGTTCCCCATTTATTCCCTCGTCCAAATCATTGATGAAGATGTTAAAGAGTCCTGGGCCTAAAACAGAGCCTTGGGGTACTCCACTGCATACTTCCTTCCATGTAGATGCAGTTCCATTGAGGACTATACGTTGAGTGCGGTTGATCAGCCAGTTGCGAATCCATTTGGTGGTGGTGCTGTCTAACCCACATTTTTTTATATTATCAAGTAGATATTTATGGTCTACCTTGTCAAATGCCTTACTGAAGAATGTTGTGCGGGGTTGCCAATAAGTCAAAAGCCCCAAAATTGCAGGTTATCCTGTAATAAATTGGCAGCATCTGGCCAGGAAAGGTATCACCTAGGAAAGGGTTGCTATTGTGGGGAGGGAGGCGGGGAGGCAAATGCTATACTTTTTTGGGGGAAATATCAAAAGTAAAAATGACCAGGAGGAAAGAATTTAGGAAGAAATGGTTAAGGGAGGAGAAATGGCAATTCAGTCTCACAAAAGGAGAGAGAGAGAGAGAGAAGAAAGAAAGGAAGGAAGGAAGGAAGGAAGAAAGAAAGAAAGAAAGAAAGAAAGAAAGAAAGAAAGAAAGAAAGGAAGGAAGGAAGGAAGGAAGGAAGGAAGGAAGGAAGGAAGGAAGGAAGGAAGGAAGGAAGGAAAAGAAAGAAAGAAAGAAAGAAAGAAAGAAAGAAAGAAAGAAAGAAAGAAAGAAAGAAAGAAAGAGACAATTGCCTTGGTTTCCTTGATTTTGACTTGCCCCATCCACTGGCTCCTGTCTGCCCATTCCCTTGGTAGCATCATTTGGCCCAGCCTCCCAAGGTCTTTCCCACACACCCCCTTACACTTCCTCCAATGCATCTTTTTGAACCCTGGCTGGCATAGATGGCATCATAGCAGTGTTCCAATATGTATGAGGTTGCCACAAAGAATAGGGGATCAACCTATTCTCCAAAGCACCTGAAAGCAGGACAAGAAGCAATGGGTGAAAACTAATCACGAAGAGAAGCAACCTAGAACTGAGGAGAAATTTCCTGACAGCGAGAACAATTGATCAGTGGAACAACTTGCCTCCAGAAGTTTTGGGTGCTTCATCACTGGAGGTTTTTAAGAAGAGATTGGACAGCCATCTATGGGAAACAGTATAAGGCTTCCTGCTTGAGCAGAGGGTTAGACTAGAACAGTGATGGCGAACCTATGGCACGGGTTCCACAGGTGGCACGCAGAACCATTTCTTAGGGCACGCGAAGCGTTGCCTGGTCAGCTCCAGTTGTGTGCACTGGCCAGCTGATTTGGACCTTCTTTTGATGCTGTTTTTCACCCCCTGGAGGCTTCAGGGAAGCTTCTGAAGCCTCTGGAGGTGTGGGGGAGGAGGCTGTTTTCACACACACCCCAGGCTCCTAGAAAGCCTCTGGAACCTGGGGAGGGCGAAAAAAGAGTGCCAAGAGCAGGGGGTCGCGCACATAGCATTCTGGGTGTGGCACGTCCACACACGACCCCCCCCCCCCTGCTCTCCCCACGCTTTTGGCACACGAGCCAAAAAAGGTTAGCCATCCCTGGACTAGAAGATCTTCAAGGTCCCTTCCAACTCTGTTATTCCTTTTGATTGACTAAGGAGTCCTAATCCAGATTCAGATCTGGTGCTCTTAGAATCTTGCATCGTTTTGTGACTTTCCAGTAAATTTTATTGTTCTGCCAAAGATTCCATAAGAAGGATTTCCCACCTCTGATTTTCACCTCCGCCCCTTTGGTGGCTCAGGAATCCATTTTCACTTCTCCCGATCTGCTTTCTCCTCTGTCTGCTATTTACCCCCCCACCCCGCCCTTCTCCCATCAACCTCCTCCCTTGCAAACAAACACATGCCACTGAATTAAGATTAGTTTATTCTGCCGCTAAGAACTCCGAGAGATGCTAATTCTCTTACAAGCAATTAAAGGGCCCCATTTCTCCACCATCAGCTTCATTTGGATGCGGAAATGATTTTTAATTACTTGGAGCCAGTATCATTTTTATCACCCAAATGTGTTTGAACTAAGTTTACCCATATTTGTAGGATGTTCTAATAAGCTTCATGCAAATTTTCAATCTGATTCATTGGTGTGTTTCTCCCCCCCACCCACCTTGCTATCTTTCACTGGCAACAGCGTTGTCCTTTAGTGATGCAGGACTATTCAATTTATGGGTTTCTTAATGAAGCATAAAATTCTGGGCTGGCATATCTTCTTCAGCTGAGGGGAGAAAGCACCTGATCATCTAAAGGAAAAAGGCCCTTACACCTTTCAGATAAAAAGGCCAGTTAAACACTGCATCTCCGTGGCTGCTTTCCTTTTCCTGTCCATCAATTAAGTGGCTGAAAATCTAATAAGCATAAATTTGTCTTAATTAATCCCATTTACATATATTTTGACTAGCGTCGGTAAATATAGATGGATGACCAATTTGGGCTTGGTCTTTTTTTTTTTTTAAATAGGAAGGTATGGATTCATGCTCTGTCTGAAGATTCAGAACATTTATAATGCTGTGACCGGGGTTCATGCATCATGCAAAGCTATGGCTTTTAATCACAATTGGTTGATTAGGGCATAACTGGATGAGTTTTCACAAGCCAGTTAAGGGCGCAAAGCGTGGCTTGCAAATCACCATGGTTGACTTCACGCAACATGCTAAATCAAAACCCAATAAATGGTGTGGGAGCATCAGGGGATGTACCAATTAGGGCAGGGGTCCCCAACCTTTGCAACTTTAAGTCTGAAGGACTTCAGCTCCCAGAATTCTCCAGCCAGCTTTTCCAGAATTCAGGGAGCTGAAGTCCTTCAGACTTAAAGTTGCAAAGGTTGGGGACCCCTGAATTAGGGCACTGAATATTCTCCTCCAGAATCATGAGAACGAATTCAGTGTGTTTTCCAAGGTGGACAATTTCGTATATGTCACCTATTGTGTTTCCCCAACAATCCTGGAAGTGGATGAAATTTCAACATAGGTAAACAGTTACAGATGGTCCTTGATTTATGTCAGGTTGCTTGACAACTATTCATATTTATGATGAATGCCCCAGAGGTACTTACAATCTGTTCTCAAAGTTACAATGGTCACATCCATCCCTGCAATAAGGTCATCACATGTTGTGCAGTTCAGCTCACCTCTAAGGCCATTTGCAGTGTCCCACAGTCATGGGACCAGACTGTATGATTCCCCCCACCCCCAGTTTTTGGCATTTACTTCTGGTTTCCGGCAACTTGCAGCATTCATTTAACAATCATGGCATTCACTTAATGACCATTATATTCTTTTAATGGCTGCAGTGTTCACTTAGACTCACAAAAAAACATCAAAAATTGAGTTATTTTATGTGATGCCTCAACTTATGACTGTGATAACTTGTGTGTTTGTATGTGATTGAAGTGACATACTGATGCCTGCTCTCAAAGGAATATATATTCCAACCAAGATGATTAGGGGACTGGAGACTAAAACATATGAAGAACGGGTGCAGGAACTGGGTATGTCTAGTTTAATGAAAAGAAGGACCAGGGGAGACATGATAGCAGTGTTCCGATATCTCAGAGGGTGCCATAAAGAAGAGGGAGTCAAACTATTATCCAAAGCACCTGGGGGCAGGACAAGAAGCAATGGGTGGAAACTAATCAAGGAGAGAAGCAACTTAGAACTGAGGGGAAATTTCCTGACAGTGAGAACAATTAACCTCTGGAACAGCTTGCCTCCAGAAGTTGTGAATGCCCCAACCCTGGAAGTCTTTAAGAAGATGTTAGATAGCCATTTGTCTGAAATGGTATAAGGTTCTTGCCCACGCAGGGGGTTGGACTAGAAGACCTACAAGGTCCCTTCCAACTCTGCTATTGTATTATTGTATTGTATATTATTTTGAGAGCCGGCATCAGAAATTCATTTTTTTTAATGTGTGCCAGTGTGTTCACAGAAAAAAGTGATAATAAAGGTGATCCTATCCCAGTAATGGTGAACCTTTTAGGCACCGAGTGTCCAAACTGTCCCAAACTGAAAGTGCACTCATGTGCATTCATGTGCGAGTATGCATGCACAGCAGAGACCCAAAGACGAACTGGCCAGCAGGAGGGATGGCATCTCAACACCAGCAGCGCAGCAAGAGGTAAGATCTTTTTCTTTCGTGAGCTTCTGTTTCATCGTTTGCAGGAAAACAGAAGCTCACGAAAGAAACGCCATGCAGATATGATGGTATGTATGCCAGCAGATACGGTTTTGCATGCTACCTCTGGCACATGTGCCAAAGGGTCTCCATCACAGCCCAGTCTTTTCCTCTCCTCTCCTCTCCTCTTAAATTCTGACCTCAATTATAACCATAAGTTGGGGGCTACGTGTACTTCTTGGGGATATCTATATCCACTTAGATATTTTGCTCCAGCAATAGAAACCCAATGTTCCCACTTAAAAGGACCAGTTCAATTCTGGAGCATCTTTCCCACAGGATTCTCAGTCCCTGAAGTTGGGATTATTTCTCTTGGGGGATGAAATATTCTGTGGTAATGTCCTTTTCTATGGGCTTTTAGATTTTTACAGCCCCTGAGTGCTATTTTCTGTTTTCAAGCACACTTCCCACCAAAATGAAGAGTGGCATGATTGCAATGCCTCGTCCTGCTTCAGGAAATCATTCTGTAAACCAGTACAAAACTAAACTTGGTTGATCATTAAGGCTACACAGGATCAGATCAGATTAATACTGTACTTCCATATTATGGTCAAGAAACCTAGATGGTGTCCAAGAAGTCACTAGAAGTTGGTTTTGACTCAAGAAAACCCTTACGATATTTGTAGTACTGAAAAATAAGTAATAATTCCATATCTGTGATTTTACAAGTGATATTCCTTCCTGCATTGTGCTCATTTTGGAAACTTCTACAGAAATTCCTGTTTTATTTTTACATCAGTGACTTATTTTTTTTTAAAGTTCCTTAGAGTTCTCAGGTTTCTAATTTCTAATCAAAAATCTAATTTCATTTTTATGGAGAGCCTACTGTGATTTAATTGCTGTTAATAACAAATTTTGTAAGGTAATGCCTAATATTTCCTGGATTTATAAGCTATCCATGGGATTGATGGATTGAAAGATGGGAAGGCATATCATGTAGATAAGAAATTCTATATCTTATTTATTTTGATCGTGAAGCAGCAATGTCATTTGAATTAGGAAATGTGGAGTAAGGATGGGTATGTCAAATTATTTTTTCTATTATTATTTTTATTGGTTTGTCACACAGCTGGCCAGATGTTTAGACTGGGTTTGACATCCACCTATGAAGTTCTGCCCAAGGTCCTGGGATAGGCAAATGTTGTTTGATGATGTTAAAGTTATTGCCGTGGGATGCTTTACTGTTCCAAGTAAAGCTGCCATTTGCAATTGACTGGTGATGACGTTGTCAATGCCAATGACATTCCCATGGTGGTCCATATGTTTTGGGACTGTATCCAAGGCACTTGTTACTATTGGTACTTGCAGGTCTATTTTGTGATTTTGTGCCAGTTCTTTCTCTTCTGTCTCAAGGTAGTGCCACATCCACTATCCAGACTTTTTCTTTTGTCTTTCTTACGGACAGTTGTTAAGTCTGGCTTGTTATGTGGCAAGTGCTTCTCTGTTTGTATTCTGAAGTGCCACAGCACCTTAACTTTTCTATTACTTTGTCTATTTTTGGCCCACCAGTTTTTGCTTGTAGGCAAAAGGTAATTCTTGCAGATCTTCATTATATATTTATATTTATTAAATTTTTATCCTGCCCTATCTCCCAAAAGAGGGACTCAGGGTGGCACACAGGGACTTTAAAACCCACAATACAAATAGTACAAATTCTACAAAATTTAAAACTATTATTAAATAATTTAACCCATGCTAAAAAGAGACATTTAATTTAAAACCCAAATCTAATAAAACATGGTTAGCAGTTATGCCAGGCCGGCCATACGAAAAAAATAGGTTTTTAAAGTCCGGTGGAAGAGGCGAAGATTGGTGATAGTCCGGAGGTCTGGGAGGAGGTCATTCCAGAGGGCGGGGCCTGCCACAGAGAAGGCTCTTCCCCTGGGCGTCGCCAGGCAGCATTGTCCAGCGGACGGGACCCTAAGGAGGCCCTCCCTGTGGGAGCGGACAGGTCGAGTGGAGGTATGCGATAGAAGGCGGTCCTGCAAGTAACCAGGCCCACTGCCATGGAGCGCTTTAAAGATGGTCACTAAGACCTTGAAATGCACCCGGAAGGTTACCAGCAGCCAGTGCAGCTCGCGCAGGAGAGGTGTTACATGGGAGTATTTTGAAACTCCCCAAATCCCCCGCGCGGCCGCATTCTGCACCAACTGGAGCCTCCGAGTGCATCTCAAGGGCAGCCCCATGTAGAGAGCATTACAGTAGTCCAGGCATGAAATGACAAGAGTTTGAGTGACTGTCTGTAAGGCGTCATGATCCAGAAAGGGGCGCAACTGGTACCCCTGATAGAAGGCCCCCCTGGCTACGGCCGTCAGATGTTCATCTAAGGACAGCCGGGAATCCAGGAGGACACCCAAGTTGCGAGCCCTTTCTGCGGTGGCTAGCTGTTCCCCCCCGATAGCCAGAGATGAAACTAGCTGGCTATGTTGCGGCGCCGGAAACCACAGCCACTCGGTCTTGGAGGGGTTGAGTCGGAGCTGGTCCTCCCCATCCAGGCCCGCATGGCCTCCAAACACCGGGACATCACATCGGCGGCATCGTTGGGGTGGTTTGGGGTAGAAATGTACAGATGCACATTTGTTGCTATTTTGTTGTGCTGTTCTTTGTAATCAATCTGTGTGATCTTGCAGCAGTTAATTATTGTTATTTGGTCAATCTGACAATATTTCCTTAAAATATTGTTCACATGAGTTAGTTCGCATTAAAATATCTCTTTATTTAGGTGTACATTTCTCCAAATACATGGATGTTTCTTTGCAGTCTGGTGTAGTGTAGAAAATTATGCAAACCACTTTCTCTGATGTAATCATTTGGGGATTTCCTTTGATGAGTATATGCTTGCGGATACTTTAAAAAAAATGTCATAAATAATAAACAGCCCTACCACATTCCAAGAACAGCAAATGTTGGCATTTCTAAACCCAGAATAAAATAATTCTGATCTCTTTGGCCTCAAATGCTGATCTGCTTTGGTTTGTTTCTGATTTTAAAAATGCAGAATTAAGCAAATGGGTATTCTTTCCAATTCTTTAAGTAGGGATGGACCCATTTCTACTTTCTATCTAACTGACTGTAACTCTGGTGCTCAAACCAAGATATTCTGGAGGAACGTTCTGAGCTTGCAAAGCAGAGGTGGGATTCAGCAGGTTCCAACCAGTTCTGGAGAACCGGTAGCGGAAATTTTGAGTAGTTTGGAGAACCAGTAAATGCCACCTCTGGCTGGCCCTGCCCTCATCTCTTTTGTGCCTCCTGAGTCCCAGATGATCAGGAGAGAATGGAGATTTTGCAGTAGCTTTTCCCTGGAGTGGAGAGGGAATGGGGATTTTACAATATCCCTCCCCTGCCACGCCCACCAAGCAACGCCCACAGAACCGGTAGTAAAATTTTTTGAATCCCACCACTGTTGCTAAGGATACCACACAGAAGTCCTAGCTTGGTTTTTTCCTAACCTGTCCTCTGGTTTTCGATGAGCTGAGTGTGGTTTTCAAAATTCCACGAAGCACAAGAGCTGGGAGCATAAGGATTAGAATCCTTGCACATCTGGAAGGAGAGGCCAGGCTGGGAAAGGGATTGCTCAACCTCTCGTGAAATAATTCTGATCTCTTTGGTTACGAAATGCCTCCAACACCTGCCTGAGGCCACTTGAAATGCCTTTTGCAATGTTTTGTAATGACAAAGCTACTGGGAGGCCCTGAGGAGACAAATGTCAACCAGGACTTTCTGAAGTTGGTTCTGTTCTTCAACGGTTGTGAGAATCTGCAGGGACTCCATAGGGACGTAGCTGACTAAGTGCTTAGTCACATTAAAGCAACTGTTGGCTATGATGACAGGGTGCCATCACACCTTTGCAACCTCCTGCTCCTCATCGTGTTTTGTAGACGGAAGCTGTCATTCTGGATTTACAAAAGGGTAGCCTTATTTTTTAAATATCAGGATTTCTCTCCTTTTGAACCAGCTTAGCAGGGCTGGTGAGCTTTCTGCTAAATATGGAAAGGCTATAAATTTGGTAATAATAGATAAACAAACAAATTGTATTCTGCAAAAGGAGCACCAGGTACAAATAAATAGCATTTTAAGCAGGTCAATATATCTCCCCCCCCCCCCCAAAAAAAAAAAAAAGGAAATATTCTTCTAGATGTCATGATTAGGCCAGTACAGAAGTGAGCAGTCTGATATTCTGACAATATTTTAGCCACAAAGGAAAACCGAGGTAAAGAAATATTTTCTCCCCAAAGTGGCCTATTTCTCTGGTCCTTAGAAATAAGACAGTCAAACTTCTTATAATTCTCCTTTTGGTGGAGATGAGCACATCAGGGTATCCTGATATTTCAGTCCCTATTGATGTCAGCCAGGATGCTGCGTGAAAGAGATTGGGGAAGTCTACCTTGCTGGGAACCTTTTGGGTGGAGAAATAACTCACGGAGGGAATCATTTGGCTCCGTCTGGATTTACCTCTCTCACTTCCAATCTTTTCTACCCAAATTTGGTGGTTATTTCAGATCCAGGAAGGAGTTTTAAGCAGCAAAAGCCCAACAGGGCTTTGGGAATCAAGACCAAATCTACAGCTCCAAAGCACCAGAGTGCAGGAGAAGAAGTTTAATAGATTAACAGAGTTGGAAAGAAGCTTATAGGTCATCTAGACCAACCCCCTCCCACTCAAGCAGGAGACCCTACACCATTTCTGACCAATGGCAGACCAGTCTCTTCTTGAAAGTCTCAAGTGATGAAGCCCCCACAACTTCTGAAGGCAACTTCTCTTTCCATGGGTTGATTGTTCTCCCTGTCAGAAAGTTCCTCCTTATTTCTAGGTTGAATTTCTCCTTGGTCAGTTTCCACCCATTATTCCTTGTCTGGCCTTCGGGTGCTTTGGAGAATAACTTGACCCCCTCCTCTCTGGGGCAGCCCCTCAAATTTTGGACCATTGCTATTGTTAATGCAATTTAGGATTGTGTTGGCTGTTTTGGCTGCCACTGCACATGGCTGGTTCATATTTAGCTGGTTGTCCACTAAGACTCCAACATCCCTCTCACAGTCACTGCTATTAAGCCTGGCCTCACCCAGTTTATATGTGTACTTTTGGTTTTTCTTACCTAAGTGTAGGACTTTACTTTTCTCTGCATTGAATTTCATTTTGTTAGATAGGTTCCAGTGGTCAAGTCTGCCAAGATACATCTGGTGGAAGCTTGTTAAAGAGAGGTCAACCTAGAACTGAAGACAAATTTCCTGACAGTGAGAACAATTCATCAATGGAACAGCTTCCCTCCTAGACTTCTGAACGCTCCATCACTGGAGGTTTTCAAAAAAATAGAACAGGTGACCATTTGATTGGGGTGGTAAACGGTCTCTCGCCTTGAGCTGGGGGTTTGCCTAGAAGACCTCTGAGGTCCCTTCCAGGCCAGGCCTATGATTGTATACCATATTTTTGCCATGTGAGACCTACCCAATTGGCTTCTGACAAAGTAAATGGCGGAAGCTTGGATTTGCTTAACAACTGTGTACTTTCCTTAACAACTGCTGTGATATGCTAAATAACCATGGCAAAATACTGTAAAATGGGGCATGTTAACATCTGCCTTGCTTTAGCAATGGAAATTCTGCTGCCTACCATATTTTTTGGAGTATAAAAAGAGGCTGAAAATCAGGGTGCGTCTTATACATCGAATACAGCATATTTTTTTGCCTCCTGAAACCCCGCCCCTTCACTAAAATGGCCATGCGCATACCCTTATGGAGGATTCCAGAGAGCTCCTGGGGGCTGGGGAGGGCAGAAATGGGCAAAAACAGGGCGTTTTTGCCCCCCCCCCCAGCACCCAGCTGCACTCTATAAGCCTCCATAAGGCTATGCATGCAATTTTTTGACCCAAAATCGGTCCATTTTCATGAAAAAACTGGGCCATTTTTCATTGTTTTGGGGGGCCCCCACCCCTTCAGGAGCACTCTGCAAGCCCCAAGGCTATTCATGTCTTTTATTTGGGGAAAAACGGGCCCATTTTCATGAAAAATGGGCCGTTTGGGAGAGGTTTGCATAGTGAAAAAGGTCCCCCCCCCCCCTTTTGGAAAGCTGTTTAGTTAGAGTGATTGATGAGAATTACATTGGTCAAGTGCTGTGCCTCTCAGAAACAAAGATGTGTTCCAAAGGTGGTCAGTGATTTACTTCTTCAGCACATGGGTAAATACACCTGGAAACATCTACCTACCTACCTACCTTCTCACACTCTCTACCTACCTACCTATCTACTGTATTTCTCTCTCTCTCTCTCTCTCTCTCTCTCTCTCTCTCTCTCTCTCTCTCTCTCTCTCTCTCTCTCTCTTTCTCTCTCTCTATCCCTCTACCTACCTATCTACACTCTCTCCTACCTATCTACTGTATTTATCTCCTCTCTATATACCTACCTACCTACTTTCTCTCTCCCTACCTATCTACTGTATTTCTCTCTCTATATATATATTTCTCTCTATCCCTCTACCTACTTATCTATCTACACACACTCTCTCCCTAGTTACCTACCTACTGTATTTCTCTCTCTCTCTCCCTATCCCTTTATCTACCTACCTACCTACCTACCTACCTACCTACCTACCTACCGTATTTCTCTGTCTCTCTCTCTCCCCCCACCTACCTACCTACCTTCTCTCTCTCTCTCTCTCTCTCTCTCTCTTTCTCTTTCTCTCTCTCTATCCCTCTACCTACTTATCTATCTACACACACTCTCTCCCTAGTTACCTACCTACTGTATTTCTCTCTCTCTCTCCCTATCCCTTTATCTACCTACCTACCTACCTACCTACCTACCTACCTACCTACCTACCGTATTTCTCTGTCTCTCTCTCTCCCCCCACCTACCTACCTACCTACCTTCTCTCTCTCTCTCTCTCTCTCTCTCTCTCTCTCTCTCTCTCTTTCTCTCTCTCTATCCCTCTACCTACCTATCTACACTCTCTCCTATCTATCTACTGTATTTATCCCCCCTCTATATACCTACCTACCTACTTTCTCTCTCCCTACCTATCTACTATATTTCTCTCTCTATATATATATTTCTCTCTATCCCTCTACCTACTTATCTATCTACACACACTCTCTCTCCCTACTTACCTACCTAATGTATTTCTCTCTCTCTCCCTATCCCTTTACCTACCTACCTACCTACCTACCTACCTACCGTATTTCTCTGTCTCTCACTCTCCCCACCTACCTACCTACCTACTCTCTCTCTATTTCTCTCTCTCTATCCCTCTACCTACCTATCTACACTCTCTCCTACCTATATACTGTATTTCTCCCCCCTCTGTATACCTACCTACCTACTTTCTCTCTCCCTACCTATCTACTGTATTTCTCTCTCTCTTTCTATTTCTCTCTCTCTATCCCTCTACCTACTTATCTATCTATACACACTCTCTCTCCTTACTTACCTACCTACTGTATTTCTCTCTCTCTCCCTATCCCTTTATCTACCTACCTACCTACCTACCTACTGTATTTCTCTCTCTCTCTCTCTCTCCCCACCTACCTACCTAACTACTCTCTCTCTCTCTCCCTACCTACCTACTGTATTTCTCTCTCTTTCTCTCCCTCTATCCCTCTACCTACCTACCTACCTTTTTTTTTTAAAAAATTGCCTCTTCAAAAACTGGGTACGTCTTATACTCCGGTGCGTCTTATAGTCCGAAAAATACGGTAAGCCCACTATCACTCTCTTACGTGAGAATGGCTGCAGGGAAGTCACAAAGATGGCTCTAGCATTTCCCAGGGAAACGTGGGCGAATCAAGAAAATATCCATTTAGAGGCCTAGTCCTCCAGTATCTGCTTCTTTTCTCTTGATTAATCTGCTAATTATGCTCTCCTGGCGGGAGAAGGCTGTCTCGGGAGACTGGCTGCTCTTATCGATGTTTTCTATACAGGCGGAAGAGGCATTGTTAGCCTCATTCCTGCAGGGCGCCCTTTCTCCCCATCAACCCAGCTCAGACGCACTGATGTTGCCTGCGTGTGCGTACGTACACATGTGCAGATACACGTGCCACCCCTCTCTCCCCCTCCCACCCTAGCTTCTTAAATAGCAACAGGGAAAAACGGTCTTGACTTCTGAAACGTTCTCCTGCTTTCTCTTTCCCAAGCAAAGATAAAGGTTTCCTTTGTTGCCAAGAGCTCCAGAGCTTGCCATTTGTGCTCGTTCTGACTGAAGCTGCATTGCTGGAAGATGAAGTCATCTTTGAAAAAACCAAAAAAAAAACCCAAAAAACCCTAACCCAAAACCCTTTAATAAAAATAAAATTACGTGGTCAGAAGGGCGTGAGCCCAGCGATGTAAATTGCTGCTGCGTTGCTGGTTTGATCTCGGCTGAGCGTAAACCGAATTTATTCACTGAACAGTGAACAGGTTTCCAGCTTGGCTTGACAATCACGGAGAGACTCCCCTTGCAGATCTGATTCACAGATAGAAATCAACCAGATGAATAGCAAAATAGCCGATCAAAACAAATATTAACACAGCATGGACTCAAAAAAAGCAGGCATTAAGAACTTGTCAGAGTTAAAAGGCAAATCAACAGCAATTTCCATTTTAAAAGCCACAAGCAAGATTTTGCAGAATTGAACCAGAGAGAACTGGTCCCAGGGGCTGACTGGACGTAGCAGAAAAACCAAAGCGATACGTACAGGGTGAGGTGAGGTCCAGCTGCAGTTTTTGGTAATTTGCTTCCTGATTGAACCCCTTTTCCCGTTGGGAAAATTTTCAAAGTTCAACTTGCATCTCCCTTCCGGTAATTTAAGATCCTTTCTTCCACTTCATTTGCCTAGGGGATTAATTGGTGGAGATGCACACGGTACATTAACCACAAATGTATCAACGAGCTGGCTAAACATGACAGGCTAAACCATACAAAGGAAAAGAAAAGCCAGACATTATCCTGTCAGTTTACGTTGCCCACAGATGCAGCAGTTACCTCTTTACCAGTCACAATTGGGGGTTTAATGTGAACCTGGTTTATTCTATCCCACATCAATCTTCAATAGGTAGAAACATAGCTAGTTCCCGATAGGTCTTAAGTTCCCAATCCTGTCTCTCTCTCTCTCTCTTTTCTTCTTTGCAGCTGTTATAATTTTCTGAATCTTTTTTGCATAAATATATTTTGAACAGATTAGTTTTTTTAAAAAAATATTCAAGCATCTAGCTCTCATGATTATACCCGTTCAGAATGCATAGCTGTGAGAAATCCTGGTAATTACAAAAACTGATTTCATCACAAAAAGAGCTGAGCTAAAACCCGTCAGTGTTAAAACCATTTGTCACGGGCTTAGAAGCTGAGATGCTTTTAATACTATGATTCCTTTGTGGACCCAATATTGAAGATGTGACTTAAACAGTGCAAATCCCATGACTTGCATTTTGCTGTGATTTGCAAAACATGTTTATTTATATATCTTTCCAACAGCCAAACTCTTATTATTTAACCCTGTCTTTAATATTGGTCTATAACAACTAATTTCCAAAACAAACCAGGTCTCTCCAGAAAAGTCTCATCTATCCTCACCTATGATAGTCATCACTGAAAAAGAAGAATCCGCAAAAAAAAATCTGTATTATGGATTCCTAGTTCTGCAGGTGGTGGCACCTGGTCGATTCCTGGTTGATCCCTGGGCTGGAACGTTAGGTAGAGTTGGGTCAGGTAAATACTTAAGTGAGAGATTACCAAAAATTCAACTGAACATATGGGAAAGCAGCTGCATCAAATCATTTTTTCTTTCTTTTCTTTCTTTTCTTTCTTTTCTTTCTTTTCTTTCTTTTCTTTCTTTTCTTTCTTTTCTTTCTTTTCTTTCTTTTCTTTCTTTTCTTTCTTTTTAAGCCAACTTTAATATGTATCAGAAAGAAATAAAATACAAAGTAATTGGGGGGGAGACTGTTGAGAGGGGACAGATCAAAGGGGGAAAGGAGATAGGATAGGAGAATCAACTAGAAAATAGAGAATAGAACAGAACAGAACAGAATAGAAGTAGAGCAGAATAGAATAGAATAGAATAGAATAGAATAGAATAGAATAGAATAGAATACCATCTGTACGCTGATGATACTCAGCTGTACATCTCTACCCCAAACCACCCCAATGATGCCGTCGAAGTGATGTCCCGGTGTCTGGAAGCCGTGCAGATCTGGATGGGAAGGAACAGACTCAAGCTCAACCTGTCCAAGACTGAGTAGCTGTGGTTACCGGCGCCCCAGTTCAACCAGTTGACTCCATCACTGGCCATAGGGGGCGAACATCTAGCCCCCGTGGATCGGACACGCAACTTAGGCGTCCTCCTGGATACCCGGCTGTCGATGGAGGACCATGTGACAGCCGTGGCCAGGGGGGCGTTGTACCAGGTTTGCCTGGCACGCCAGTTGCGTCCCCTATTGGACCGGGACGCCCTCGCACAGTCACTCATGCACTTGTGACGTCCCGCCTAGACTACTGTAATGCTCTCTACATGGGGCTCCACTTGAGGTGCACCCGAAGACTACAGCTGGTCCAGAATGCGGCTGCGCGGGCAATTTTGGGAGCTCCCAGATACTCCCACGTAGCACCACTCCTGCACGAGCTGCACTGGCTGTCTGTGGCCTTTCGGGTGTGTTTCAAGGTGTTGGTGACCATCTTTAAAGCGCTCCATGGCACGGGACCTAGTTATCTGCGGGATCGCATCCTACCCCATACATCCCTTCGGCCGATTCGCTCCCACAGAGAGGGACTTCTCTGGGTGCCGTCTGCCAGGCAATGCCAGCGGGCAATGCCCAGGGGAAGGGCCTTCTCTGTGATGGGCCTGACCCTTTGGAATGACCTACCCCCCGATATTAGGACTACTACGGACCTCTGCTCCTTCCGCCAAAAAGTAAAAACCTATCTGTTCCATCAGGCCGGCTTGGCCTAAGTTATGCCCCTCGCCCCAGTCTGTAGCTTAAATTGTTTAATCAGGTTTTAATGGATACAGTTTTTATTGTTTTATAAATTTTAGTACAGGGTTAATTTATTTAATTTGGTTTTAATTATGTATGTATTGTTATGTTTTTAGATGTTCTTAATTTTCCTGTACACCACCCCAAGTCCCTTCGGGGAGAGGGGGTCGGTTTAGAAATTTAATAAATTATCATTAATAGAATAGAATAGAATAGAATAGAATAGAATAGAATAGAATAGAATAGAATTATTTATTGGCCAAATGTGATTGGACACACAAGGAATTTGTCTTTGGTGCAGATGCTCTCAGTGTACATAAAAAGACAAGATACATTCATCAAGAATCCTAAGGTACATCACTTACTGGTAGTCACAGGGTACAAATAAGCAATCAGGAAACAATCAATATCAATATAAATTGTAAGGATACAAGCAACAAAGCTACAGTCCTGCAGTCATAAGTGGGAAGAGATGGGTGATAGGAATGATGAGAAGAGTAAGAGTAATAGTAATGCAGCCTTAGTGAATAGTTTGACAGTGTTGAGGGAAATATTTGTTTAGCATTTGGGGAAAAAAACTATTCTTGTGTCTAGTTGTCTTGGTGCGCAGAGCTCTATTTAAAAGTTACAAGGACAAATATAGAAAAAACAAATACAAAAGGAATAATTTCCAAGTTTCTTCAGCACAGATACAGCTACCAGTATATAATAACATCTTACTCTAAGTTAAAACAAAAATGTAATACAAAAAGGTTCAACTTAAACAATCAAATAATGCTACAACTGTTATAATAAAAGGATCTCTTACTCTTAAGTTTAAACATAAACAGTTAGCGGTCTAATAGGGTGAAATATTTTTTTTCACAGATCCTCACATTTACAAATGAATCAAGTTTGATTGAGCTACTGATACATTTTTTTAAAAAAATATTTTTGAACTCTTGATTTTTGATCCACATTCCTTCAAATAATAAATAGATTTATAAATAATCTTACTTAATGCATCCAGTTTTTGCAATTCTCCCAAATAAAGGCACTCTGCAATTTTTTGTGTGTGAATATATACATTTCTGGATACTTTTATTTATTTTTGGCTTGCTGTTACAATGAGAACTTGATCGATAGACCATTTTTGGGGGACGGGATTTTATTCTTCCCTAATGTCGTACATTAAATAGGAAATCACGTTGCATAATGACATCATTGTGCAAATTGCCGTTTGTGTCAAACCACATTCTATGCAGATGATGCAAATTGGTGCACAGGAGGTAATTTGCATGATTTACATAATAGCACCATTATGCAAATGATGTATCTCATTGTGAATAAGGTAAATTGTACTTTTTTTTTAAAGCATAGAAGTGGCTCTTGTGGACTACTTCACATGCAATGGATACATCCAGTGGTGGGATTCAAAATTTTTTACTACCGGCTTGATGGGAGTAGTGTGGCTTGGTGGGTTTGACTTGTATCAGGGGAAGGAAACTGCAAAATCCCCATTCCCTCCTGATCAGCTGGGACTCGGGAAGCAGAGAATATATAGGGGCGGGGCCAGCCAGAGGTGGTATTTGCCGGTTCTCCGAACTACTCAAAATTTCCACTACCGGTTTTTCAGAATTGCTCAGAACCTGCTGAATGCCATCTCTGGATACATCTGATATTTTAGGAATTGTCCAAGAAGACATGCTTTCCTTTGCTTCAGTTTGTTAAAACAAAGACATTTTTATCCATTGCAACATTTGGAGAATTGGAAATGTTGAGTACAGCAATAGCTAAGCTTCAGGATGGGTTTTGGTCCTCCCATTCAACTATGAAATAAATATACAAGTAGTTCTCACTTAAGGATAAGGTGACCAGATGTCCTGCTTTTGGCAGGACAGTCCCGATTTTTAACAATTTGTCCCGTGTCCCGTGGCGTTTTTAAAAAGTCCCGATTTTTGGAAAGAATGCATGACAAGCTAGGGAATGGCGGGAGAACGGGAAGGGAATATACAGTTTTTGGCGGCCATGTAAGCTCATCAGTGGATAAAATATTCCTGCGTTTTGCTTCAGGAGATAATATTTTGAGGAACTCGCTGGGATTAGACCGGAGGTTAAAGCTTCGATACGGTAAGTAATTATTTTGTTCTGTATGAGGAAGAGTATTTGATTCCTCCTAATTGAGAGAATGGAAATGCAGCGCAAATTTGTCTCTTGTACGGAAAAAGCACTTGCTTCATTCACCATCACCACCCCGATCAATGGTGTCCTGCTTTACCAATGTTAAAATCTGGTCACCTTACTTAAGGACCGTAACTGAGCCCAGAATTTTGGCTGCTAAAATTCTGCAGCCATTAAGTGGGTTACTACATGACTTGATTGTTTTTATGACAGTTATGATCCTTAAGTGAGTCCATTCTCAAATGTTGCAAATTGTAGTCATATGACTGGGTTGCTGCCACCAGTCCTAAATGTAAGCCAGTTGCCAAACCTGAAATGACATCACACAACTGGTTGTGGGTGCAAGAGTCATAACTTTGAGGTTGAACCATAAATAATTTTTCTTGAGGGGTGTGTGTGTCTGTCATTACTTAGAACAATTAAATGAAGACTACCTGTATTTCTTTTCCAGCTTAATCCAGATGCTGTTTTAAAAGTTAGGGCTTCTGGATTGCTGAAGAGGTGACTCAGCTTCTCCAAATTTATTTTAATGGTGATTCAGAAGGTCTCTTTCCTTTGACTGTCGATTCCCTTGTGGGAGACCAATTCAACCCTCTCCATGCAATGAGCTCACTCTACTTCTGCTAGTTCAAAAAGGTGGGTTTTCCCCCCCTAATAGGATTTAAGGGCTTTGATTCTACAACATGCGCTCTCAGCTGAATCACAATTCAAACAGCAGGAACAGGAGACAATGCTTTGTTTTCTGCACACAAAGGACTATTGTGACCCTCCGTTGTCCCCTTGCTGAAGAACAGTGATCAGCCTTCTGACTGGCTTGAGGACTTGAGCATTCATTTATATGTGACTGAGGCATGAAGTGATGTTCCCAGTTGGAAATTTAGGGCATAGGTTGCATTCCAAGATGTGATTCAGGCTTGAGATGAAGGTCCGTCCAGACAGTGTCCAGATCTTACTTACATGGCAATGTCAACCAGACTCATTGTGAAGTGTAATTTCTACACTGATGACAAGGTCTTCTACACATCCGAACACACAGGTCTCCTCAAAATGTTGCCAACTGGGAACCTCCTCCAATATCTTATCCATGTTGCTTTTTTCCCACCAGCTGCCTGTGGGTCAAACACCCCACATAGATGTGATGGAATGTAGTCTGGATTTCCTAGAAGGCGGGCCAAAAGGTAGTGGAGCTTAGAAACTAGGATAGGAACGGTAAGTAGAATGGTTCCTCCCTAGCAATTCTCAGAGTGGATCTATCATTATGCAAATAGTTGCTTTAGTCTGTCAAGATTGATGTCAGGCCCCAAGAGTGGGGCAACAATCAGTTCAGAGGTGGGTTCCTATTGGTTCAGACTGGTCTGGATGAGTAGGTAATAACACGCCCCCGAAACGGTTGTATCAGTAGTGCCATAGATGCCGCCATCTTGTTTTTTGCTTCTGAGTATGCGCGGAAGCCTATTATTTTCATAATGCACATGTGTGTGTTGCGTGCATCAAGTGCACACAGGTGTGAAGCATGTCCCTGAGCCAACCAGCAGAAGCAGCAGCCAGAACCCATCCCTGGATCAGTTCCACCAGTCCATGTTGAGGTGGGAAGAAAGATCACACCTGTGGTCCCTTACCTGGGAATGCCTCAGAGCTGGATAGCAATAGCACTTGGGACTTATATACAGTAGTGGGATGCTGCCAATTTAACAACCGGTTCTGTGAACATGTGCTTTGCATGAAAATGGAGCATTTAGAAGCTCAGCTGCTTAACTTCCAAGTCAGCAATGGTAAGTAGAACAACGAGGGGGTGGAAATCAGCTGTGCCACGCAGTTGAGATGACCTAGAAAGCAGGGCATAAAGGACAGGATAGGGCAGGGATGGATGGGGAGGGCCAGCTGATCATCGGAGCTACCGGTTTGCCTGAACCAGCTGAATACCACCTCTGCTTATATACCAATTTAGAGTGCTTTATAGCACTCGCTGGGCGGCTTATAGGATCAACAGATTTCTCCCAACAATCCAGGTCCTCATTTTACTCACCTCAGAAGGATGGAAGCTTGAGTCAACCTTGAACCAGTCAGCCTTGAACTCCAGACTTTGGGCAGAGTTAGTTGGCAATATTGCATTTTAATCACAGCTCGATGCTTTTATACCTTCTGTTTAACATCTGTATGAAATGGCTGGATGAAGTGATCTGTCAGCTTGGGCTTTGATATCATCCATATGTTGATGAGTGTAGAAGTCAATCCTGGTTTGTGCAAGTGAAGCTGTCAATGTAATGATCTAGTGTCTGATGCAGGGGTGAAATTCAGCAGGTTCTGACAGGTTCTGGAGAACCAGTAGTGGAAATTTTGAGTAGTTCCGAGAACCAGCAAATACCACCTCTCACTGGCCCCAGAGTGGGGAGGGAATGGAGATTTTGCAGTATGTTTATGTTTATTTAATTTGTGTACCACCCTTCTCCCTCTCGGGACTCAGGGCGGTGAACAGCCACAATAAAAAGAAGAGATACAAAAATTAAAATAGCAGATTAATAAATATTAAATAGTTTGGCCTCTTTATTATAACACCCAATGCTAAAACCCAATTAAAAGTCTATGCGAGGTTGGCTGCACAAAATAGATGTGTCTTCAGAGCCCAACAGAAGAGACGTAAGTCCGTGATCGTCCGTAGTTCAGGGGGTAGGTCATTCCAGAGGGCAGGAGCTGCCACAGAGAAGGCTCTCCCCCTGGAGGTTGCCAGCCAACATTGACTGGCTGACGGCACCCTGAGGAGGCCCTCTCTGTGGGAGCAGACTGGTCAGTGGGAGGTATTTGGCAGCAGGAGGCGGTCTTGCAAGTAACCAGGTCCCTTGCCATGGAGCGCTTTAAAGGTGATCACTAGAATCTTGAAGCACACCCGGAAAGCCACAGGCAGCCAGTGCAGCTCATGCAGGAGAGGTGTCACGTGGGAGCATCTAGATGCTCCCAGAATCCCCCACGTGGCCGCATTCTGAACTAACTGGAGCCTCCGGGTGCACCTCAAGGGAAGCCCCATGTAGAGAGAGTTACAGTAGTCCAGGCGGGAGGTGACGAGAGCTTGAGTGACAGTGCGTAAGGCATCACGATCCAGAAAGGGACGCAATTGGTGTATCAGGCGAACCTGATAAAAGCCCCCCCTGGCCACAGCCATCATGTGCTCTTCTAAAGACAGCCGAGAGTCCAGGAGGACACCCAAATTGCGGGCCCTCTCTTTGGGGGCCAGTGACTTGCCCCCGATAGCCAGAGATGGTGTCAGTATCCTTCCCCTGCCACGCCCACCAAGCCATGCCCACAGAACCGGTAGTAAAAAAAATTGAATTTCACCACTGGTCTGGTGCCTATTTGTGTCCTGCCCCATTTGATTTTTCTATGAGGTTGTGGATGCACTCTGACAATCTCTCCTTTATCTCTTGCTTAATACGATCTTAACAGAATTCATCCCGCTCAATGCTTGTCCAAAACTAAAGAAATCCTGGAAAAGTCATGTTGATACCTTGACATCCTTTGAGTTCACGTTTATTTATTGGATTATTTTTCTATCCCGGCTGATCTTCCTACTGAGAAACTACATTGTTTTAGCTTCACTGAAACAACCTACTGAAAGCTTCACCTTGGGGGACAGCAATTGTGGTTAAGGAATACATTAATCTATGTTGTGATGACACTTGCCGTACTTTCAGGATGGAATTGTGGCTTAAATTATGCTTCAGGAGGAGCACTTGAACCAAGAGTTATCTGATCTGGACTACAAGAGTCCAAAGGATTATTAGATAACATGTAGCAGTCAATTGAATTTCTCCTGGCCATGCTTGTTGACACTATATGTCCCATTATTTGAAAACATGGCTTGTTCCTAGTTTATTTCACAAACATCTTCACTGTCATGTTAGCAGAGCTCATATACGATATGGAAAAAATGTTTACAATAATTAGGTAAAGGTTTCCCTCGCACATATGTGCTAGTCATTCCCAATTCTAGGGGGCGATGATCATTGGAGTTGAGAGTAGGTGGGTTTTTATAGATTATGTGGGGATTTGTGATTGAGATGCCTGTTTCTGTATGTAAGAATATGTCCTTTAATATTTTAATGCCAGATTCTTAGGGCGTCATGGAGGGCTCATAGCTGGCTCTACAGGCAAGAGGGGAAATGCAAATCCTAGGTATTTTGTTCCTCTGAGCTAACCTTGTCAATTTGGACTCCTTGCCTATTATGTTGCTTATACGGGGTTTCTGGCTGCTCTTTGCTTATGAATAGATAGGCCCAGTCTTACATTTCCCCTTGAATTTTTTCAGTTATGACTGAGTTTAGGATGATTTGATTTCTGGCTAAGCAATGGAGAGAACTTCATCGCATGGTGTTCTACGAAGAGTGTAAAGAAAGAAGGGAAATGCTACAGAACCTCTGAAAACTTCCAGTCTAGAATGAACTGTAATCACTCAGGTTGTGTTTTTAACCTACTCCGAGAGGAATATGTGGATGTTTCTTGATCCAAAATCTTCACCTTTCAGAGGTTGCTGGGGAATTCAGCTTGCTATATATTGAGGAAAGTACAGTCCATTAAGAAGAGTTAAAAAAACAAGATAAAGTAAGAACAAAGTGACAGTTGCTATTAAAACCAACACAATCACCCAGGTCCAACTTCTCTATTTATTGAACTCATGAAGTACAATAATGTGCCAGATACTCCCCCCCACTACTAGTTTTCCAAAATAACGTTGCAACATATTCTCCAGTTGGAAAAAGATACGTCACAGAGAAAAAAGGGGTCAACCTATTCGCCAAAGTACCTGAGGACAGGACAAGAAGTAATATGTAGAGCTTATCAAAGAAGGTCCAACCTAGAATTCAGGGGAAATTTCTTGGCACCGAGAACAATTACCCAGTGGGACAGCTTGCCTTCAGAAGTCATGCGTGTTCCAATTCTGGAGGTTTTTAAGAAGATATTGGCCAGCCATTTGTCTGGAATAGCAATAACTTAAATTTATATACCGCTTTACAGTGCTTTACAGCCCTCTCTAAGCATTTGATAGAGTCAGCCTATGGCCCCCAACAATCTGGGTCCTCATTTGACCCACCTCGGAAGGACGGAAGGCTGAGTACACCTTGAGCCTGGTGGGATTTGAACTGCTAAATTGCAGTCAGCCGGCAGTCAGCAGAAGTAGCCTGCAGTACTGCACTCTAACCACTGCGCCACCAAGACTCTTAGTGTAGCATCTCCTGCTTGAACAGGGCTTTGGATTTGCAGACCTCCGAGATCCCTTCCAACAGTAATTCTGCAACTCTGAAAGATACACAAAAGTTCCTACTCCATCAGAAAACTTAAGCCACATTTTTGTAGCTCTCATGTATATTAATTGCCATGAATATTTATGACAAACTTCCCTGCTCCAGAGCACTTTCCACTTGTAAGAGCTTTTAATTTCCAGCCTTATCTTGGAGAGCAATGAAAAGCACGATTTAATATATATATATATATTCATTATTAGGGAGTAGGCTTGATATGGTTCCTTGCTGAGGCATTCACACTATCAAGATTTGGATGAATAACATACAAGAATGTACATATAGACTTCTGGCATACATTCTCCCTTGTTGCCTGTTTTGAAGATTTTAAACTGGTTCAACATTAGATCATCTGAAGCCACTTTTAACTTATCCTGCCCAATCCACTGAATGATAATTTGCTTTCAAAGTGTCTTTCAAAAGAGAATTTTGGAAGATTTTCCTGTGTAGAACAATATGCTCGACTTACAATCCTATGTTTAGTGACCCTCCAAAGTTACAATAATACTGGGGGGAAAAGAGACTTGCAACTGGTCCTTGTACTTACAATGGTCACATCATTCCCACGATCATGTGATCAAAATTCAGGAACTTGGCAATCAATGTATTTGCGATGGCTGCATTATGATGGGGGTCATGTCATCTCGTTATCTGCACCCTCCCAGCCATCTTCTGATAAGCCAATCAATGGTGGAAGCCAACTTTGCTTATTAACCATATGATCCAGTTAACAGATGCAGCGATTTGCTTAACAACCATGACAAAAAAGGTCATAAAATCAGACACTCAATGCTTAGCAATAGAAATTCAGATCCCAATTGTCCTTGTAAGTTGAAGACTATCTGTACAAGACTATCTGACACACACATTACCACATTAATGGTAATGTGTGTGGCACAATGGTATTTGTGAATGTGCCTTTTCCCCTTCCAAGGCCTTAATAGGAAATTCCTCCTGGTAGGTGGGTGAGTTTGAAGAATTATCTTTGGTTTTGAACAGCGGTTGGAGAATTTTTCCTTTCAAAGAAGAAATCTGGAGAAGCTATTTATTCAGTTCTTCTGATTACAGAATTAGCGGATAATTTCAAAACGCTCTCTGTCTCCAAATCAAATTCACACTTTTGCATTATGCTGAAACTTAAACAGATCAAATTATGTCTTGATACATCCTCTCCAAGATAAAGAATGATTGAATTAAACAGTTTAGTGAATAAGGCACAATTGACTGAGGTCTTGCAGTAAACTAAATTAGGGACCCTGGTTTGTTACTAGCAATAGCTGTGTTCACCTAAAATGTGTGAGCTATTTTAATTCAACCATGCTTTGCTTGTATCTGAGCCAGTGGTGGGATTCAGCCAGTTCACACTTATTCGGGAGAACCGGTTGTTAACTTTCTAAGCATTTTGGAAAACCGGTTTTGTTTCTTTCCATTTTGCAGGGCTAATCCAGGAAGGAAGGAAGGAAGGAAGGAAGGAAGGAAGGAAGGAAGGAAGGAAGGAAGGAAGGAAGGAAGGAAGGAAGGAAGGAAGGAAGGAAGGATGGATGGATTCTGGTGTTGTTTCTAGCCTAAACTTTTTTGCCCTGCTTACAGAAACTGCCTCTTTGGTTAACCCTTATTACATTGTAACAGCTAAGGCGAAGTGCCCATCGAAGTGAGTGATATTGAGTTGGCCACACCTACCCAGTCACATGACCACAGAGCCACACCTACCCAGCTGGTTATTAGGGCAGAGAACAGGTTGTTAAATGGTTTGAATCCCACCACTGATCTGAGCTCTGTTCCAAAGTTTCTCCTCCCCACTCCTTTTCTCGCAAGCTAAACTCAGTTGTATTGCCAATCAGGGTTTGTTTAATCACATTCATTTTACTAAAGCACAACTGTATTTATAACAAATTCAGCTGAGACCAAGAATCCTCTGTTATGATTTATTTATTAAATTTATAAGCTGCCCATCTTACTTTACAAAGTGACTCTGGGAGCTCACAGTTAAAATCTTTCTTTTGACTAAACCAAGATCAAAGAAGTCACCTTATGACTAAGTGAAACGTAAGAGTAGTTTATACACACACACACACACGTTCCAGATTAGCTTCAAAGCACAATTTGACCAGTTCATTTGCAGCTGGTTTTGCACAACACATCACACTTATTTAATGCCAAGCTTGTGTGTGTGTGTGTTTGTTTCAGGCAGGCTTTGTGTCAGGAGTGAAATTCAGCTGGTTCTGATATGTTCTGTGGAAACGGTCGCGGAAACTTTGAGTACTTTGGAGAACCGGCAAATACCACCCCTGGCTGGCCCCCAGAGGGTAATGGGGATTTTGCAATATCCTTCCCCCAGGAGTGAGGAGGGAATGTGGATTTTACAGTAACCTTCCCCTGGAGTATGGAGGGAATGGAGATTTTGCAATATCCTTCCCCCAGGGGTGAGGAGGGAATGGAGATTTTGTAGTATCCCTCCCCTCGAGTGGGGAGTGAATGGGGATTTTGCAGTATCCTTCCCCTGGAGTGGGGAGGGAATGGAGATTTTATAGTATCCTTCCCCTGGAATGAGCAGGGAATGGGGATTTTGCAGTATCCTTCCCCTGCCCCACCTACCAAGCCCCACCCACAGAACCGGTAGTTAAAAAAATGAATATCACCACTGCTTTGTGTGCTGTGTGATTGCAACCAACTTGGTTAACCTCTGGTTCAGTACCAGCAACTTCCATGCCACCTTCCGTTTTCTGGTTGCTTGGACTGGAAGTGCTGCCAATCTATCTTCTCATATCATTTCACGTCTTTCTGATCAGGGATATCGGCAAGGTATCATCAAGAAAGTCAAGATGACCGTTCCCAATGTTGCAAACAAACCTCGGTGTGCTTTTCATATGCATCACGAGACACTTAAGAATGGGCGGAGGTTGATCCAGCTGCGACAGCCGCCATTTTGAACTTTGGACCAAAAGCCCTCCAGATTTACCAGGCTCCTGTCTCTACAGACTTTGTCTTCATCTGCTAGAAATGAATTCCTGGTGTGAAACGGCATTTCCCCCACCTTTGTGTAATTCCAAAGCCCTTTTGTGAAAGACAGATGTGTTTTCATTCAGCTCATCCTGTTAGTGATGGAAGGATGTGTACTCCTTGGTTGCTACAGTAACCAGGGCTGGAGAATGACAAACCTGGCTACAATCTGCCAGCAGCAGAGATTTACTCACAACTTCTGTGGACCTGCAGTGGCAGCGTTGCTGGCAGGGTGGAGTCAGCTAGAGCAGGGGTCCCCAATCCCCGGGCCGCGGACCGGTGCCAGTTCGTGGCTTGATAGTAACCGGGCCGGAGTGAGTGGCAGAGAGAGTAGCGCAACTCTTAGAAAAGTGTAGCAAATGCTCCGCTATCCTGGTGGCTGGCCAGGGTGCTCCCCGGGGGGCAGGACGGGGGCAATGGCCTGCATTGGGGGGGTTCAGGGCACCACCTGGCCCTGCGCAGGGAGAAGGGGCTGCCAGGCCCTTCTGCCCGGGACGCAGCCTGTCGTTCCCTGCCCCAGTTGAGGATCCTAGGCCCAGGACCCCTGGCAGCTTTCCTGCCCGGTTGCACGCAAGGCGCCCTCCCTGGGTCGCGTTCCCACGAGACGCGGGTTCCCGCCTCGGGTCCCACGTGACTGCCGAACACGTGCGCGGCCCACGTGACTCGACTCACCCACTGGAGGCTCCCACCAGTCCGCAGAATTTTTTTTACATGAAACCAGTCCCTGGTGCCAAAAAGGTTGGGGACCCCTGAGCTAGAGAATAGAGAAACATGACCACTTCCTCCTTTTGTCCTAGTTGGATTCATACAACACACTAAGCGTGAGTAAGTGTTTCAACGTGCAAACCAAACTGTGACCTCTTCAGTGAAGCAAATCATCCCACAATCGCTGTGCCACCATAAGGAGCACAGTGCTTAGAATGCAGTATTGCAGGCTAATTCTGCCGACTGCCAGGAGTTTGATCCTGACCGGCTCCAGGTTGACTCAGCCTTCCATCCTTCCGAGATTGGTAAAATGAGGACCCAGATTGTTGGTGGGGGGGGGGGCAATATGCTGACTCTGTAAACCACTTTGAGAGGGCTGTAAACCACTATGGAGTGGTATGTAAGTGCTATTGCTATCGGAGTGTTGCATACTTTGGGGAATTACGGAGTCCAGATTGTGAGTCCTGAACTAATCAAAAAGATGTTCAGAAAAGTGGACCATCTTTTAATGCGTCCATCCGATAGAGCTGTTGAGATGTGGTAGGTAGTCATAACTGGGAACAGAGTTTCCATTGCTAAGTAACAGTAGTTGTTTAGTGAGTCAGGCCAAATTTTACTATCCCGCTTTTTCACTGCAATTGTTAAGTGCATGATACATACAGCTGTTAAATGAACCCAACTACTCCTATTGACTTTACTTGTTGGAGGCCCGCTAGGCAAGTTGCTAGGATGTTACACCTGTTGTAAATACAAATCACCTGAATTCACCAAGCACCTGAATTTTGATCACATGACTGGATGGATGCTGCAACAACCGTAAGGGCAAGGACAAATGTTGTATCCTCAAACAGTCGATAAAGGGTCATAAGTCGAGGGCAACTTGTAGTCATCATGTTGAAGAGTGAATACAAGTAGTCCTCAACTTATGGCACTACATTTAGTGATTGTTCAAAGTTACAACAGTTCTGAAAAAGTGACATAACCTTTTTTTCAGTTACCTTTCCAGCATCCCCATGATCTGGGGATCAAAACTTGGATGCTTGGCAACTGGCTCATGTTTATGACGGCCGCAGTGTCCCAGGATCACGTGATCATCTTTTGTGACCTACTGACCAGCAAAGTTGATGAGGAAGCCAGATTCACTTAACAACCGTGTTACTAATTGAACAGCTTCAGGAATTCACTGAACGCATGTAATCCAATAAAAAGGCATAAAATGGGGCAAAACTCACTTAACAAATTCCTTGCTTAGCAACATAAGTTCTGGGCTCAATGATGGCCGTAAGTCAAGGACCACCTGAATTTTTGAATATTGGTTGGGGGTGGGGGGTGAGGGTGGGGTAAAAAGAGAAAAGGAAGGCCACGGGATGCCTTAAATCTCTGCAAGGCTTGAAAATTATTTTGCTCCTTATTGGGGCTTTTTCCTTTAGAAAAGGAGAATGGAAGTGGTGCTATTAAGAGGGAAGCATTGCCTGAAGAGGAAGCTCGCTCTAAGGGGTTAAATCAGGCTGTTGAAATGATAAACCCTTTAACCATCGAGCCTCATTTTTGTCTATGAGCATATTAATTAAAATTCAGCTTTTAAAAAAAATAACAAAGTAGAAAACTGTTCTCTCAGCCTGGGCCAGAAAGCAAACTATTTGTAACAAGTGTTTTAGCCACAAAAAAGGTACGTATCATATCATCGGAAGTCCTTGGGAACATTGTGTCAAAATTTGGTGTCGATCAGTCCAGTAGTTTCTGAGATTAGCGGCTTTGCACAAGCTATTTTACATTTTTATTTATATAGATGAGAGCACATCCTTGCTGTTCTGACTGAGGCTTCCCAAGAGCATGAAGCAAACTCCTGGTCCCGACAAAAAACCCTTTTATTAATTGACATTCATATAAAGCAAAGTCTTTCCAGGGAGGATTTACAGTCACAGACTTTATCTGGCTTGGAGAGCTGCCAGGCCAAGATCTGCAGAACTTGGCAAGGAGTCTTGGAGAATCACGAACCAATCAGGTGAACTAATTGTTTCCTGCAAACTCCACTCCCCTTTCGCTCCTCTTATTTCCTCTGGGAGGGGCCATTCATCTTCCACTTGTGGCCTTATTCCAGTGGTGAAATTCAAATGTTTTACTACCAGTTCTGTGGACGTGGTTTGGTGGGCGTGGCAGGGGAAGGATACTGCAAAATCCCCACTCTGGCGCTAGTCAGAGGTGGTATTTGCGGGTTCTGCAAACAATTCAAAATTTCTGCTACCGGTTCTCCAGAACCTGTCAGAACCTGCTGAATTTCACTCCTGCCTTACTCCCAAGTCGACCCCTGTTCTTCAGCTGTCCCCTTCATCTGGCAACTCTGCACGTGTGCACATTGGGAACAGGCTCCAGCTGTTCGTCTGCCTCACTGATGTCTGAATCTGAAGGCAGCTGATAACTGTCATATGGCTCTGGCCCCCTCTCTGCCTCCGACACAGAGCCCTCCTCAGAGCCTTCCCCAGACTCCAGGACTGGCCCCTGTCCCTCCCCAACCTCCTCACTGTCTGAATCTGCTGCCAGCTCTTCTGGCTGCTGGCGAGCCACAACACTTGCTTTCTTGAGGGGATAAAGCAACCTCTGGCTATTTTTGCAAGGGAAAAAAGGTAAATTTACAGAAATTTACTCACAACCATCACTACTAGCAGGCAGCTGACAAATGTTATTTGAAACAGGAATCCCCTTTTGGGGAGAGAAAAGGACAACACGACAACAAACCCAAACAGTTACAGCTGTCTTGCAGCCGTCTTGTGCACAACAATGTCACAACGGTCCAGGTGTTATTTTAGTTTCTAAGATGCAGGAACCACTTGGCGCATTTCATCTTCAGGCAGAGAACAGCTGTTGCTCTCGGAGGCTTTGCAATGGCAGCTTCAGGATTTGAAGGATGTTGTGGGCCACCCAAATGCTCGTAGCTGTGCTTGCATCCCACACTTTATCTGAGTTACAAATCTGTATTTCCCCCTCTTGGTTTGGTTGTTTTTTTTTAAATAAGATTTTATTTTTATTCTCTTATACATTCGCATTGTTTTTGTTTATCTTTATCACTTTTACATATTTGTTTTTCCATATAAAAGATTAAAATATACATTCTGGGTTGCTTTGCTTACCATCCCATAAACCAATTTTGCTCTTTTCTTTTCACCCTCCCTCCCTTCTCTACGTCCTTCCTTCCTCCTCTCCTTCTTCCCTTTCCTTCTTCCCTTGCCTCTCCCCTACTCCTCTCTTCCTCTTCCTCTTCCTCCTCTCACTCCTTCTCTTTCTATCCCTTCCCTCCTGCCTCTCGTTTCCTCTTTCTTCCTTCCCTCTCCTTTCCTCTCCCCTCCTTTCCTCCTCTCTTCCTTTCCTTTTCTGTTGTTGTGGTTATCTCTTTTCATCTCTCAACTGGTGCATTTTCGGTATTCCTGCAAACCCAGTCATAGTTTTCTACTTATCATTTCCTATTCCCCTTTCTTCGCTATCCTATCCTATTTTTATTCTATGTCTCCTTCTTGAACATATACTTATATATTAATACTTTCTTTTCTATTTGCCCCCCTCTTCTCCCCTTTCCATTTAGTAGTGTCTCATCTGGGCTCTGTATCTCTCTCTCGCTTTCTTTTCTAGATTCCTTTCTCTAACCAATCATAAAATCTTCCCCATGTCTTGAAGTACACCGATTCCTCTTTGGTTTGGTTGGTTGCTTCTTTCTTCCCTGACATCCGATTCAAGCCCAAAGATGACACAGCAAAATCCAGTGGATTCCAATCCTTTACTAACTTATAGCCAGAGGTGGGTTACTGCCGATTCAGCCAAATCAGTAGCGGCCATGTACAATGCAATACAATAGCAGAGTTGGAAGGGACCTTGGAGGTCTTCTAGTCCAACCCCCTGCGTGGGCAGGAACCTTATACCATTTCAGACAAATGGCTATCTAACATCTTTTTAAAGACTTCCAGGGTTGGGGCATTCACAACTTCTGGAGGCAAGCTGTTCCAGAGGTTAATTGTTCTTACTGTCAGGAAATTTCTCCTTAGTTCTAAGTTGCTTCTCTCCTTTATTACTTTCCACCCATTGCTTCTTGTTCTGCCCCCAGGTGCCTTGGAGAATATTTGACTTCCTCTTCTTTGTGGCACCCTCTGAGATATCGGCACAATCAGTTATCTTATATATGTGTGTGGTGGGCTTGCCCAAAGGTTAAGGTATACTGGAATAGAGTAAGGAGATGAGTGCAGGAGATAACAGGGATTAAAGTGGAGAGGAGGCCAGAGCTCTTCCTCCTGGGAATCCTACCGGACCTAATGAGTAAAAAAATTTAGTATTTGATCACGTATGTGCTAACTGCGGCAAGGATGCTCCTTGCACAAAGGTGGAAAGACCCTAACATTCCGTCAGGAGAAAGCCTAATATATAAGATAACTGATTGTGCCGAATTAGATATGCTATCTAAATTATTAAAAAACGAACACAGAGGAGGGGGGAAAAATCGGGAGTTGTGGTATCAATGGTTAGAAAAAAGTGGGGGGAAATGGTGAGGAACTGAAGTGAAAAAAAAGAACTTAACTACAGTAGAAGGTGGAAAAAGGGTTAACTCATTCAATCTCGCACTGTACTACGGACAGAAAGGAAAGAAACCGCAATGAAACGAGAATGGGGGAACGATGATGGCAATATGTACAAATATATTTGATTTAAAATACCAGAACTTGTATGTATTACGGGTGACCGTGAAAGAAATGCATGAAAATCTCCTTTTTGTAACCAATCGATTCACAGGACGTAAAGAAAGAGGATTTTTTGTGTTTTGTCTGTTTTGAAAACTAAAAAATAAAATAAAATAAAAATTTATAGGAGCAGCTGAGGGGATAAACTGGTACGGTGGCTCTTTTGGCCTGCCCGCCCGTGCGCCATACCTGTTTTTATGGAAAAGGGCAAATTGTGCACATGCGCACAGTGTGCAGAGCATGCGCCAACCCAACAATTAGTTGGTTGTCGCAGGGGCACTGGATTGTGTGCACACATGCCATGCAAGTCAGGTGTGCGCACAAACAGGATGCGTGCGCGATCAGCAAACCGGTAGTGATGTTAAGGGCAATCCACCACTGCTTATAGCTAAATGTCTCTGGAGATTCTCAGTCCTCGAGGCCCCAGGCTGTGCCAAAGGTGCTTTTTCAAGAGGCATCTGGACTTTCTGGTTTTTCTTTGAAGACGTTTCGCTTCTCATCCAAGAAGCTTCTCCAGCTCTGAATGGATGGTGGGGAAGAGAAGTATATCCGCATGGTGCTCAAGAAACAACTTACGTCTAAATACTAGCAAGACAAAGGAGATGGTGCTAGATTTCCGGAGGCACAGAGAGGAACCTGCCCCACTGTATATTGAGGGGGGCTGTGTGGAGAGGGTTTCCTCTTTTAAATTCTTAGGAGTGCTTATTTGTCAAGATCTCACCTGGAAAAACAACACGTCTCTGGTGATTGGAAAAGCCCAACAGAGACTTTATTTCTTTAGAGTCCTGTGAAAAAATCAGGTGGAACAACGGCTGATGACCCCTTTCTATCAGTCCACCATAGAAAGTATCCTCATATATTGCATTACAGTATGGTGTGCTGGTTTAACAGTTGGGGACAGGAAGGCCCTACAGAGAGGGATCAATTCGGCACAAGGAACCATTGGTTGCCCTCTGACGCCCCTGGATGACATCACCAGGTCTTGCTGCTTTAGCAGAGTAAGGAAGATACTCAAAGATGATTCACACCCTGGTTGTTATCTCTTTGCACTTTTACCATCAGGCAGAAGATATCAAAGTATAGCCAGCAGAACAAACCGGTTTAAAGATAGCTTCTATCCTTGGGCTGTGAGACTTTTAAATTCAACCACAATCACTCCATGCACATGCTAGTTTTTTTCTCTCTCTTTTTTTGTTTCTGTTATAATTTTGCATATAAATCATGCATGGTATGGACAAAGTAGAAAAGGGAAAACTGTTTTCCCTATCGCACAACACTAAAACTAGGGGGCACTCCATGAAACTTTTGGAAGCTAGACCTCAAACAAATAAGAGGAAGTACTTTTTTCACCCAGAGGATCACTGGTCTATGGAACTCCCTGCCAGAAGAAGTGGTGACAGCTGTCAGCCTCGACACCTTTAAGAAAAGATTAGACGAGTTCATGGAGAACAAGGGTATCCATGGCTATCATTAGGGATGCCCAAGGACACCCTCCAGGATGGAGAGATAGGCAGGATATCTCTCAATGCCATTTGCAGGGAATCATAAGCAGGTGAAGACATCTGCTTGGGAAGACCCTGAAGCAAATGGGGAGCCACTGTGGGAGACAGAATGCTGGACTGGATGGGCTGTGGCCTGTTCCAGCAAGGCTGTCCTTATGTTCTTATGTTTGCACCAGTGAAGTTAAAATTTTAGTACAATGACAATAAAGATTCTTCTTCTTCTTCTTCTTCTTCTTCTTCTTCTTCTTCTTCTTCTTCTTCTTCTTCTTCTTCTTCTTCTTCTTCTTCTTCTTCTTCTTATTATTATTATTATTATTATTATTATTATTATTATTATTATTATTATTATTATTATTATTTAGAAGGAGTATAAATCCTTCCATTCCCCACCATCCAGTCAGAGCTGAAGAAGCTTCTTGGATGAGAAGTGAAATATTTCCAAAGAAAAACCAGAAAATCCAGTTTCCTCTTGAAAAAAAACACCTTTGCAATAGCTTACAGCTAATGGGCAGAATTTGATCAAACTACAAGTCCTCAACTTAACACTGGTTGCTTAGCAACCATTTGAAGTTATGATGTACCACCCCAGCCAAGCTACCTATGGCCCAGTGGTGGGTTTCTGCAGGCTCGCACCTACTCGCAAGAGCCGGTTGGTGAAATTTAGAGAACCGGTGAGAGGGGGTTCCACCGGTGTACCTGGAAGTAAATCTGGTCCGCCGCTGCCAGTGACCCAACGGGAAGGAAAGGAAAGGGAAGGAAAAGAAGAAAGAAAGAAAGAAAGAAAGAAAGAAAGAAAGAAAGAAAGAAAGAAAGAAAGAAAGAAAGAAAGAAAGAAATAATTTATCATCACAATTGAGTCCAAAATTTTGGTTGCTAAGCAAGAGCGTTGTTAAATGAGTTTCACCACATTTTAAAAGGTGGCCACTCCCACCCTGTCACATGACTGCCAAGCCACGCCCACAAAATAGGCCACACCTACAGAATAGGTTCTAAAAAATTTGAAACCCACCACTGCTATGACCAGTGCCAATGGCTGCCCCAACCTTGTGGTTAGTCGAGTCTCATTACAGTTTTGGGTGTGCTATGCAAAAACAACCACATGTATTTGTGGCCTCATTAGAGCCAGAGGATTCACAAGGTTGGAATTCTTCAAATTCAAAGAGGCCTTCGAAAATTCATCCTTCTCCACCATGTCCCCTCCAGTCTTTTCATTTGGTACGATCCAACTTCCATGCATTATTTCCTAAACAGGCCGACACTGCTGCTGTGGGTGGAGTGTTTTGCACAAGCACCATTATACTACAGATTAGATGTTTGTTTAGGTTTCTTCAAAATAAAAAAGAAGACAAAATAAGCTAATTGACAAAGCAGCCTGAAGGTGAAACAACTTTCTGACTTGATACATCGAGCGACCCTGGGAGACTTTAGATAAATCTGCACCCTTGTCGATATTGTTATTCAAGCTGAACAAGTTATCCGAACTGAACTTCTAATTGCAGTCCGATGTACTCCAATTTAGCTGTAAAAGTGTAAAAGAGTGTAAAATCTGCATTGATTTCAACAAGGGCTGAGCATGCAGACGCCAGCACTAAACAAATGGATACAGATTCAGGGTAATTCCCTCCCACGTTGTTTGATGTTGATCAGTCTCTAACAAAAAGTTATGTTCTAGGACTACCTCACCACACTATAAAAAAGATGTTGAGGCTCCAGAAAGTGTACAGAGAAGAGCAGCCAAGATGATTAGGGGACTGGAGGATAAAACATACGATGAATGGTTGCAGGAACTGGGCATGGCTAGTCTAGTGAAGAGAAGGACCAGGGGAGACATGATGGCAGTCTTCTGATATTTGAGGGGCTTCCACAGAGAGGAGGGGGACAAGCTCTTTCCCAAAGCTCCTGAAGGCCACACAAGGAACAATGGATGGAAACTGACCAAGGAGAGATTCAACCTAGAAATAAGGAGGAACTTTCTGACAGTGAGAACAATCAACCAATGGAACAGAAGTTGCTTTTGGAAGTTGCGGGGGCTTCGTCACTTGAGACTTTCAAGAGGAGATTGGAGTGCCATTTGTCAGAAATGGTGTCGGGTCTCCTGCTTGACTGGGGGATTGGACTAGATGACCTACAAGGTCCCTTCCAACTCTGTTAATCTGACTATTTGAAAAATTCAGGCTTTGGACAAACTTTTATGGCACCACAGATCCCACAAAACAATATTTCTCCTCATGCTGGCTGGGGAATTCTGGCCGTTGAAGTTCACACACTCTGAAACTTGCTGAGAAACACATTAAAAGCTCAACTCTGGAGGGTGATTTTCCCATTGTTCATTCAACAAGGGAACAAACTGCCTCAGAAGGTGGTGATCTTTCCTTTCCAGGAAACGGCGTGTTGATAGTCCTGTCATCATGGTTGCTTATAATAGATCCCTGAACTAGATGATCTCATAGCTTCTTTCCATCCCTTCCATTCTGTCATCGTACAAAAGGATTTAATCCCAAACTTCTTGCTTAGTGATCTCCATTTGCTCCTTGGAAAGATTTTATCTTTGATAACTCCTTTTACTTCAACTGCAATAACACAAGGGCTATCAGTAGATACAAACTAAATGTAATCCCTTCTAATCTTGACTGCAGGAAAAACAATTTCACCAATAGAGCAGTAAATGTGTGGAAGACCCTACCTGATCCTGTTGTTAGTTTCTCATACGCCTATACCTTTAGGTTAAGCTGTCTACTGTGAACCTTATGCATTAGTTAAGAGGTCCCTAAGGGGGGCATGCATAAGCACACCAGCGTGCCTAACGTCCCTGTCCTACTGTCCAATTTATATGTGTTATATATATATATATATATATATATATATATATATATATATATATATATATATATATATATATATATATATATATATATATATATATATATATATATATATATATATATATATATATATGTAGATTTTGGTTTATTTGGGTCTTTTCCCGTGTAAGATTAAAGATTAAAGACCTTTAATCTTACACGGGAAAAGACCCGAATAAACCAAAATCTACATACCTATACCCGTGAAAACCTACGAAAACATATATATATATATATATATATATATATATATATATATATATATATATATATATATATATATATATATATATGCTAGTTTTTATGAGCTGATCAATAAATTTAAATTTGAGAGACCAAGATAGATCTATTTCGAGCTTATTAGCTCTCATCAGTTGGCCACACCCCACTGGGATTCGAACCGGGGCTGTAATGTATCTAAGGCAGAAGCCTAGCACTCCAGCCTAATCGGTTCTTCTAATAAGCTCGAAATAGATCTATCTTGGTCTCTCAAATTTAAATTTATTGATCAGCTCATAAAAACTAGCACATATCTAAAAATATTACACAACGTAACTAAAAAATGGTTCTCTGTCTAGATGGTCTCTGGTGATGAGCCGACAGGCAGAGAGGGAAACAGCATGTCTCCTCCCTTAATTGGGGCCCTTACAGGAAGTTGTGGTAACAATTATCTATCTATCTATCTATCTATCTATCTATCTATCTATCATCTATCTATCTATATATATATATATATATATATATATATATATATATATGAGATAATATTTTTCACAGCTCCTGTTCAAGGGTCCCTTTAAGGGGAGGAGACTTAACGTCATCCCTCTCTGCCCTTCGACTCAACCTAGAGATCATCCAGACAGAGAACCAATTAGTTTGCTGCTGTGTGAAATTTTTTAGATATGTGTTAGATTTTTAAGGGCTGAAAATAAGGCTAATAAGCCTGAAATGGATCTATCCTGGTCTCTTTATTTTCAGCCCTTAAAAATCTAACATAATTTTTACAATGACAATAAAGATGATGATGATGATTATTATTATTATTATTATTATTATTATTATTATTATATATATATAAGAGTATGACTAGCTGATGAGAGCGAAAAAGCTCAAAATAGATCTATCCTAGTCTCTCTGATTTATTTATTGATCAGCTCATAAAAACTAACACACACACACAGAGAGCTATGTTTTGCTTACTTATTTCCATTTATTTTAGCCATTTTTTCATGTGTTTTTCCTTTTTGTTTCCTTCTACTTGTTGACAAATAAATAAATAAATAAATAAATATGAAAGATTGTCACCATTCCTGTTTCCTCTCACAAGACTAACCACATGTGCTTTTTAAAATAAATATGGTTAAGAAGGTAATCAGAATAGACACAGAGGGGGGCAATTTATCAGCACATGTAATGAATGTGGCCGCGCGGGTGATTATGGGTGCCCCAAGGCAAGCCCACGTAACATCTCTCCTGTGCGAGCTGCACTGGCTGCCTGTGGCCTTTCTAGTGCGCTTCAAGGTGTTGACGACCATCTTTAAATCGCTCCATGGCTTGGGGCCTAGCTATATACGAGACCGCCTCCTGCCCCATACATCCCTTCGTCCGATCCGCTCCCACAGAGAGGGTCTTCTCCGGGTGCCGTCGACCGGGCAATGCCGGTTGGCGACACCCTGGGGAAGGACCTTCTCTGTGGCGGGCCTGGCCCTCTGGAACGACCTACCCCCCGACCTTCGCACTACCTCGGACCTCCGCCTCTTCGGCCAGCGTCTTAAGACGTATCTATTCCAACAAGCCGGCCTAGCGTAGCCCCCCCATTTCTGACTCTATCTATAAATTTTAATTTTCAGGGTTTTAAATGGGTTTTTAGCACGGGTTTTAATTTAATTTAATATGTTTTTAATAGTGTATATTGTCTTTTGTTATGGCTTTAATAATGCCTGTGCGCCGCCCTGGGTCCTAACAAGGAGAAGGGCGGGGTATAAATTCGAGAAATAAATAAAAACTAAATAAATAAATAAGAAACATCTAAAGAAATGCAATTTCTTTCTTGTTCAAAAGTATTTTTTTTAGCAACATACTCTACCCAGGTGCCCCCAGATGCAGGAAACAATTTTCCTTAGCCCTCCTAATCGTCTGGTATAATCCAAGGAAATCATTAGAAATCCCCTTGGAGGCAGTTGGCCAACAGCAAGTGTGAATGCCTTGATTGGGTTCAAATACCATGCTAATCCAAGCAGCACCTTCTTTGGGTCTTAATGTGTTGCAGGAATCCAGTTGTTGTCGTCTGTAAGCTCTGGCTTTCATAAAATCTCTTTTATGAATCAAGCCAACCGTGGCTTATTCGGTAAAAGATATTAGGGCTCAGAATGAACTAAGACTTGCAACAAATGCCAAAAATAATGTGAAAAAGTGTCTTTAAACATGTAAGAAACATGAAAACAAGAGGTCCCCTAATGGGAGAAGATGGCAAGGAGGCAATTGGCATCAGGGAGAAGGTGGAACTGCTTAATTCGTTCTTTGCGTGTGTCTTTACACAGCCTATCAAAAGCAGCCCTGTAGCATGCAAAATAAGAATGCAAGTCAAAATAGACAACTGTTGGGTTGGAATGGGACAAGGCCCCTGCCTTGAACAGAAGGCTTTGGACTAGAAGACCTCCAAGGGATCCATTCCAGTCTTATTATTCTCTGGGATGTGGTGGCTCAGTGGCTAAGAGGCTGAGCTTGTCAATCAGAAAGGTCGGCAGTTCACCGGTTCGAATCTCTAGTGCTGCGTAACGGACTGAACTCCTGGTAATTGTTCCAGTTTCTGCCAACCTAGCAGTTCGAAAGCACATAAAAACGCAAGTAGAAAAACAGAAACCGCCTTTGGTGAGAAGGGAACAGCGTTCTGTACGCCTTTGGCATTTAGTCATGCCGGCCACATGACCACGGAGACATCTTGGGACAGCGCTGGCTCTTCGGCTTTGACCACCCCCTAGAGTCAGGAACGACTACCACATATGTGCGAGGGGAACCTTTCCCTTTCCCTAAGTATATCTAACTGTCCTATCACATCAGGTAGGGTGGGCACTCTCTTGGTCCATTCTCCTAAATATTGCAACCTGATGGGAGCTAGGAAGCATTCCTTCACCTTGGCAGTCCATGCCCTATGGGGCAGCATGCCTTCTAGTATAAGGCAGGTCTCTACTCTCTTAGCCTTCCTTAAAGCTTTCAAGCCCTGGCTGAAAGCACTGGGAGAAAAGATATGACAATTGCACATTCAAAGATTGACTTGGCATCAAGTTGTTATTTGTAACATTTTAATCTGTTTGGTTTTGCTGTTTTCATGTGGTTGTATCTATTGTTTTAACTTTGGATTTGGGTGGTGCCTAGAATTACAATGGGGATGTGAAAGTTTTATAGAATTAAATGAATAAATAAAATACTAATACAAAGTGCAGATCAACCCATTGGTCAAGATTAACTTGAATGATCCCATGGTCTGGGTTGAGAGAGCACTGCTTAGACATGTAGTAAGAACTCAGGCATTGAATCATCAATTAGCCAGTCATATTTTAATGTCAGGGTTTATGCCATCCTTCAGGTTGCGGTATCTGTGAACCCAGAACATTGTACTCATGGAAGAAGACATCTTTCAAGTAATCATGGCTAAGCCATTGTCTCCTGTTGCAGTCCTTGACCAGCCTTTGTTCGGAGTGCTGAAACTAAGCCAAGCACCATTCTTCTAGGCCAGGGGTTGGCAACCTTAAACACTCAAAGAGCCACAAAGGTCCTAACCGGAAGCCCCCCCAACCCGCCATTCAATTCTGGAGCCAACTGGAAGTCTGGTTCTCCTACCATAGAGTCTTCTCCTAGGGCAGCCTCCTTTTTCCTCTACCTGTCCTAATGAAAAGCCCTATCAATTGTGGAGCCAACCAGAAAGCCCACCCCTTGCCATAGAGTCTCTTCCTGGCATGTTGTGCTTCCGCTCCACCCAATCCGGGAGCTCCTTGCAAAATTGTGGCAGGGATGACAGGGAGCTGTAGCAGAGGGATGAAAGAGCCACATGCAGCTCCAGAGCCGCAGGTCGCTGACGTCTGTCAAACTCATGTCATCATGGCAGCATCAAGTGATATATTGGGATTATTTTCTCCTTTGCTAAACCGGGCGTGGCCAGTGTGTGACGCATCTGGCCTGCAGTTCCAGCCTTGTTTTAGGATCAGCAACTGAAAGGTGTATGGAGCTATTTTCGGAGCGTCACTTGACACATTTCTGGCTGCTGATCCTCCAACCAACATTGATGTCACTGCTAAAGCCACCCTTTCATTATATCTGTCTCCCCCTCCAAAGCTTACTTTTTTTGATGAAGCTCAAGACTCCATGATTTCAACTCCATCGCAGAGAAAAGAAGACAAGTCACTGCAATTAAATTGACATTTACCTGTCAGTCTCTGCTCTCTCCCTGTCCCCCCACCAATAATTGTAAGAGTCTCTGTGAATTCAGGTGGATGGGAAATTCTCAGAGGCAGGAACCTGTCCTGCTTCGATGCTGATGGTTGATCTGGATCTGGGAAACGATGTTGATCCTCATGGTGTCATGCAAGCATCACTTCCAGGTGAGATATTTCTACCTGCTATTTTCAGGACGTCACCATGAGAAAGCTGAGTCATCTCCCTCCACACACTCTCTGCCAGGATCCTGTGTGTTTCATCAAAACGAGGAGCAAAGTTGGTCTTTTCTAATGCAATTCTGCAGTCTTGCAGAGCTGATGGATATTTCCTTTCCCTACTGGCAAAGATCCTATTCTCCCACTGCTTCCTGGGTTTC
Organism: Rhabdophis nuchalis; assembly: GCA_039707465.1. Lineage (NCBI taxonomy): Eukaryota > Metazoa > Chordata > Lepidosauria > Squamata > Natricidae > Rhabdophis > Rhabdophis nuchalis. Next base: position 26,007,526 of record CM077654.1, on the reverse strand, counting down.
TGCACTCAGTTTCTAGTACCTTTGTGTACACTTTGACCTTCAACCACCTTCAGTAGCAGCCATGGTTGGAAGTCCAAGAAAAGAGGCTGGAAAATTTGCCAGACTGTCTTTTACCTTCCACTAAGGGTTTCAAAGGCGGGCAGTGAGGTAGCTCTCTAACCAGAAATCACGTCAGAGGTGGGTTGCTGCCAGTTCAGCCGAACCGGTAGTGGAATTCAGGCCTGGGTCACAGAACCGGAAGCAACCCTGCCATGCCCTCGAACTGGTTTCCTTGCTGCCGCTTGGCCACTGCCATTTTGGATTTTAGTGACTGTGCATGCGCAGTTCACTGTAAATTGTTCTGTGCATGCTCTCAGAACAATTTCCATTGAACAGCGCACGAACACGTGGGTTGCGAGCTGGCAGTAATGCCAGCAGCAACCCACCCCTGAACCCCCGGAGGATGATGGGCTCTCAGGCAAGGACATCTGTGGCAGAGGGAGGTTACCAAAATCCATATGGCAGTTGCAGTTGTTCCACGGAAGCCTCGTTCTTTTTACATGCGTTGTGCATGTGACACATGTAAAAACATCACAGGGAGCCTCATTCACACATTGATGGCTGCGTTGTTTGACTTCTGCTGTAGGCAAAGTGGCCTCAAAGCCATGTAAGCTGTTTGCTTACAGGCATGGAAATATCTTCCACCAATTCTTGGCTTGGTCATCTTCTTGGTACTCTTGTTCAGGCTTCCTCAATTCTTCACTCTCGTACTGATTTTGTTGTGGCTCCTGGAATCTTTTGGCTCGACTCTCAGCTCTTCCTCTCCCCATTTCTGGCAGCCTGCTGACTCAGCAATTATAGAGGCTGCATTTGCACAACGTGCTTATCCCAGCAACTGAATTAACATGGGGTTTTTTTTGGGGGGGGGTGTCCCATAACACACCAGACCATAGAAGCCAAGCATTGCATTGTGGAAGAGTGCCAAACACAAAATATCCAAATGGTGTCAAACCAGAGGTGGGTTGCCGCCGGTTCGGCCCAGTTTGGTAGCGGCCTGGAGCAGCTGAGGGCAAACTGGTATAGTGGCTCTTTTGGCCCACCCACCCACCTGCGCTCTACACCTTTTTGTATGACAAAAGGCAAATTGTGCATGCACGCACAGTGTGTGCTGCCTGTGTGAGGCCGTTGTTGCCTCAGCTGGTTGTTGCAGGGGCAATGGATTGTGAACCCACACATAGCGTGAGTCAGGAATGCGTGTGAATGGAACACACAATCAGCAAACCAATAGTGAAGGTAAGTGCAACCCACCACTGTGTGAAACCCTGCCTTACTTGTGAGTGAAAGCAGCCACTGAGCCTTTGACATACTCATTGTCTATGTTCACACATCTTTCCAACTCACTGAATGCAGGCTGTAAGTAAATGCAACAATTACTGGGTTACTGCAAATCCAACCCAGGTATTCTGAATTATTGACCTGTCTTATCCTATCCTATCCTCAATGACGCCATGCCGCTTGCATTTTTTGCCCCAAAATAGTTTTCCCTCCGCATTTTTTCCTCCAGTGCTTTGGATTAAGTTTTCAATCTCCCCATCCTCCAAATTGTGCTTTGTAGCACAATGAAGCAAAAAATGCTAGAGCTACCACTTCTAAACTGCAAAAATATGCATTGCCACCAGAGGGCGACAGAGCTTTGTCTTTTTCTGCATCCTTTGCTGACATCTAGTGGTCATCCGAAGTTTTGAAGTCCAGAAATGGTAAGCATTTGTACTTCCCAGGAGAACACGACTGGCTTTTTCTCTGAAAGGATAAGGGAAGGGCTTTATTTTCTTAGAATAATCCACTCTTCCCAAATGCAGCTGCCATCCCAATTACAACCTGTGTGTTCAGCCAGAGTTAAATCTGAGCCAGAGGAAAATCGAAATTTGCGTTAATTGCTTTATAATGCTCTAATGGAATCTTTTAATTTCTTTATGTGCAATAAGAAGCATTCCTTGAGAAAAGACTTGGTCCCTCCGGCCTAACTTAAATACTTTTATAAAGAAACTGTTTTGTTTTCTTTTGTGTTGTAGGAGACCAGAATATTCTAGCAACAACCACCAGGGGGCATGTTCTAAGCATCTAGGAAATGTGTGCCTTCAAGTCAGTTCTGACTCCCAGCAAAACCATCCAAATTTAGCCTCTCCTAATCCTTCCAAAAAGGGCAACTTAATGTAAACTTGTCAAATCTTCTCAAGGAACATACCCTTCAGGAAAAGCAACACACTGCTCTCTTATTCTTTAAGAACTACTCCTGGCTAGGATATTTTCAAATCTTATTTAATGGTGTTAGCTTCTACAATCCATATAAAATTTAATTTAGGCTGTTGTATAAGGCCAGGAAGCCTCTCAGATAAGCATCAAGGAAGATTTAGCTTTGCACAAGACTTTAAATACATTGCAAATCCTTCAAAGCGCTACAGCTACGGATGGACCAGCCCACTTTGCTTTTCACAGCGTTTAATATTTGCTTTTAAATAGATTCCCTCCTACTGCCTTTACGAAGGAACAAGTACAGTTTGCTGTGACTTTTTGGAATGTGTTTGGGTCAAAAAGAAGAAGGAGAAGGAGAAGGAGAAGGCAAAAGGGTTTCTCCATCCATTCCTCCAAGCTCAATAGGCAGAGTTAAGTCCTGTACAGAAAATATTGTATTCTGACATGAAACTCTTATAGAAAAGCAGAAAGAAAGAGGTGGAAAATTTCATTCAGCGTTAGAAACACCGAGGAACATACAGGATTTTAGAGTCCAGTTTTAGGGCTGAAACCTGATAGAGCAGGGGTCCTCAAACTTTTTAAATAGGGGGCCAATTCACAGTCAGTCCCTCAGACTGTTGGGGGGCTGGACTGGCTGGGTGGGCATGGCTACGTGGTCATGCGACTGGGTGGGCATGGCCAATTTAGCAGTCGAAACAATACACACAAATTAAACATTAATTCGTTATGCTCCTGGGGGTAGAAAGCAGGTTAGTGAAGGGATATGACTGCCTTGGAGGGTGGGGTTGGGTGAGGGACTTTGTCTGTGTCTGTGTGTCTCCCTCCCTCTCTCTGGAGGCTGGGGAGGCCAAAAACAAGCCCATTTTTGACCTCCTGGAACCTCCACATGTCCCATTTTTGGCCTCCAGGACCTCCAGAAGACAAGTCGGGGCCAGCAGGTAGTTGGGGCGATGTGGGTGGGGCATCCTCGTGGTTCTGCGCGGGCTGGAGTAATGGTTTCGGTGGGCCATATCAGGCCCACGGGCTGTAATTTGAGGACCCCTGTCATAGAGCCTGAAGACTTAGGTCTTAAAAAGTTTCCAGTCCCCTACTTTGATTCTACAAGCCTCCCTACCTCAACTAACATTTCGATCCCATGGTAGTCATTTTGTGAATGTGCCCACAATGTACTCTCAAAATTCCAAACATCCTCCTGAGCTGAAAAGGTTCTCTGTCTTTGTCCCATATCCTTGGGAGACATAAATAGTTACACACAGTGACACCTTGGTACTCAACTGCTTTGAAACACATCACATTTGGTACTCAACACATTTTGATGCAAAAATTTTGTCCCTTACTCATTGTTTGTTTGATACTCAACACACAAGCTCAACCTTGTCAGTGTCTGCTGCCTATTATTCCTTATGGGAAATCTTTATTTCATACTCATCGTTTTTGGTACTCATCACACCTCCTGCAATCAATTAACAATGAGTACCAAGGCATCACTGTATCACTTTCTCCCAGCTCTCTTTCCAGCTATATCTTAGAATAGAATAGAATAACAGAGTTGGAAGGGACCTTTGAGATCTTCTAGTCCAACCCCCTGCCCAGACAGGAAACCCTATACCGTTTCAGACAAATGGCTATCTAACATCTTCTTTAAGACTTCCAGTGTTGGAGTATTCATGACTTCTGGAGGCAATTTCTGTTCCACTGATTAATTCTTCTCACTGTCAGGAAATTTCTCCTCAGTTCTAAGTTGCTTCTCTCCTTGATTAGTTTCCATCTGTTACTTCTTGTTCTACCCTCAGGTGCTTTGGAGAATAGCTTGACTCCTTCTTCTTTGTGGCAACCCCTGAGATAGTAGAAGGCTGCTATCATGTCTCCCCTAGTCCTTCTTTCCTTAAAGTAGACATTCCCAGTTCCTGCAACCTTTCTTCATCTGTTTTAGCCTCCAGTCCTCTAATCCTCTTTGTTGCCCTTCTCTGCCCTCTTTCTAGAGTCTCCACGTCTTTTCTACATCGTGGCAACCAAAACTGAATGCCGTATTCCAAGCGTGGCCTTACCAAGGCACACTTGGTAATCTTGTTCATTTAGATATTGTGAAAGTTGGCAAGTTCTGATAAAACAAGAAATCCAACAAAATTCTCATCTGGCTCCCCTCTTTGATGTACCAGGATGAGGTGCTGCTTGAAGTTAGAGCTGATATCAAAGTAGCTTCTCTTTGTGAAGTTCTCCTTCCTTGCCACAGGATAGCAATCTGCGCTCTGTGGTGACAACCTGGCATTCATTTCTCCATTCTCTTTTCACATGGTGGGAAGTCATCCTAGTACAGGGGTCTGCAAAGTTGGCTCTTTATGACTGGTGGACTTCAACTCCCAGAATTCCCCAGCCAGCATGGCTGGCTGGGGAATTCTGGGAGTTGTAGTCCACCAGTCTTAAAAGAGCCAACTTTGCAGACCTCTGTCCTAGTATGTGGCACCACTGCTCATTACAGAAACAGAGGATGTATAAAAGAGGTCCAGCACAGTTGCTTTTGGGCACAAGGGTTATGCCTGAGCATTGGGAGTCAAGCTTGACTTGAAGGAGATTTTAGCAGCCAAAGATAATGATTCCAGGTCATCAGCAACTGATCTCCAGGGGAGGAGTGAAGAATAATGAATGGAAGCTTATGATACTTTCACAGGTTGCCATTTCCTCTCCTCAATCCTTCCAAATGCTTTTGAAGATACGATTGTCTTCGTCTCTGCCAGTCTTGGACATAAGAGAGATATAAAACACTCCCTCCCAATCACAGAAGCTGCCAAAAGTATTGTTCACTAACTGCCTAGCCCAGGAGTCAGCAGCTCTGGAGCCGCATGTGGCTCTTTCATCCCTCTGTTGTGGCTCTCTGTCACCGGTCGGCTCCACAATCTTGAAAGGACCTTTCAGTTGGGGGGGGGGAGCAGGAGGAGACTCTGGCAAGGATCAGGTTTTCCAGTTGGCTTCACAATTGATAGGCCAGTATAACTAAACACCAAAGGCGCACGGAATGCTGTTTCCTTCCCACCAAAGGTGGTTCCTATTTTTCTACTTGCATTTTTATGCGCTTTCGAACTGCTAGGTTGGCAGAAGCTGGGACAAGTAACAGGAGCTCACTCCATTACGTAGCGCTAGGGATTCGAACTGCCGACCTTTCTGATCGAAAAGCTCAGCGTCTTAGCCACTGAGCCACCGCGTCCCTCACCGTGTCCCTTTGAACAGATTCCCCCCCCCCTAAATAGCTGTCAATGTATGAGATATAGACCTCTATATTCATTAAAGAATTGGTCACTGTTGGTCCTTCAATGCATGTAGCTCTTTTCCTGTAACTGGCTTCATGCAGCTCACAAACAAGCCAACCAGAATTTATCCTAGTGTGCTGTGAGAACCTAACCCCATTTGCTTAATGCAGAGTTCAGCATGTCGGACAGGTCCAGAAAAATAAGCATAGTGAGCAAAGATAAAGATGTAGGTTTTCCCTGTCCAATTATCTCCACCTCTAGGGGTCAGTAGTCATCTCTGTTTCTTAGCCAAGGGAGCCAGCATGATCTGACTCTTCCATGGTCACATGGGTGGCATGACGGCACAGCCCAGGTGCACGAAACTGAAGTGGTACCTATTTATCTACTCGCATTTGCCTGCTTTTGAACTGCTGGGTTGGCAGGAACGGGAGCTGAAGCTGTTATAGGCCACTTGAGTCTCAAATCCGGGCTGTCAGTGTTCCAGCTAACAAGCTCAGCATCTTTAACCTCTGAGCCGTCTCACACCCTTCTACTCAACTGAGTGAGCATGGCTGATATAAGCCTGCATGCGAACCTAACCCTAATTAATTAAAATCCCCAAAGGTCATATTCTTCCATTTGACCATCTGAAGAGCCCCTTTCTAGGTGATGGTGGTGATGATAGAATGGGGGAGAATTAGTGGCATCCAGACCAGAGGTGGGATTCAGCAGGTTCTGACCAGTTCTGGAGAACCAGTAGCAGAAATTTGGAATAGTTTGTAGAACCGGTAAATACCACCTGCCGGTTTGTAAAGCATCTCTATGACTACTATCAAACTGCCATAGAGAGGAGAATTCCAAACATACCTGTGGTCAGAAGGGAATCTCAAGCTGGCCTGTGAATGTGCATGTCTAAACTACCATCTCTCATTGGTTAATGTGATTTATGACGAAAAGCTGAAGGGAGGACAGTAATGCAGGCAAAGTTCAGAAGCAGATAAAGGAAGCAAAAAAGATGGCTGCAAATAAGAAATGCCTAATGAGGAATGCCTAATGAAGCTGTTAATAAATCACTGCTTTTCGTATCATAATATCGGGTCGCTTATTATGAAACAGGCATCGTTAGGGTACTTGACACCACCTTTGACTCACCTCACCCCCATCTCTTCTCTGCCTCTAGATTCCCAGCTGATTGGGGCACAACGAGGATTTTACCGTATCCTTCCCCTGCCACACCCACCAAGCCACACCCACCAGCTATGCCACGCCCACCAAGCCACGCCCACAGAATCAGTAGTTTTAAAAAAACGAATCCCTCCATTGATCCAGATGTTTCCCCCTTTTGTTTTGGGAAATCTCCCCCCTTCTTCTTTAGCAAGGATTTGCCTTTATGGACCTCTGTTCTCCATTGTTTTGATTATTTCTCTGTTCGTTGTTTCCCCTGTGATGCACGGTCCTATTGATTGCCACAGCCTTCTAGCTTTGGCGATGATTTTCTCCCCACTGATGTAACCCGTCTCAAGGGAAAGCAAGCAGGGCAACATTCTCCACCCCAAGTCAATCATGCCCTTTTCGCTAATCAAATTGCTCTTTGATTCAGCCTGAAAATTAAAAGGCTGTGTCAGTGAGACAAGCGTAAAGTCACATCGGTTGCGGAGTCATGGTTGCCTTTTAGAACTCTGGCCGTAACTGAGCTCGGTTGTCGCTTACCCGTAGAGTTATTATGGGATGCTATATCCCTAATGCAGCTGCAGAAGTTCAGCATTTGCATAGTATATTAATCCCTGGGTAGTGCCCATATTGGACACTTATTAATTGCATTTATGAGAATATAGCTGTATTACTGTGTGCTAGTCTTTCTCTGCTAATTGCTTTTAATTACAGTTTCTTTCTTCCTGCTTATTATCACATAGACACTAATTTGCCATTATTGGTAGAATGCATTTAAGCAGGGATGGCAGCTCAGCTAATGATGAGCTCTCACTCGCAGTCATCAATAACAAAAAAATGTATCCATCTTATGATGAATGGAGCCTTCTAAGCCAATAGATCTTCCGGAAGCTATTCCAGATGTGTTCGGGTTTCCACCTTCCCAGCCAGCCCAGGAAGGTTGGGGACTGAATTCCAGAACATCTGGTGGAAACAGCTCTCATGTGATCCACTAGAGGGCAGCAGTGCCTGGTTAGCCCAGCCTCCTGTTCCAAACTGCTACTGTGAGGAGACTCACAAGCAGGGCACGGCTGCAGATGTATTTATCTTTCTTTTTCTTTTGTCTTTGGCCTTTGTTATACCGTCTCTAAGCATGGGGCAGGGATGTCCAAACTTGGGAACTTTAAGACTTGTGGACTTCAACTCCCAGAATTCCACAGCCAGCTATGCTGGCTGTGGAATTCTGGGAGTTGAAGTCCACAAGTCTTAAAGTTCCCAAGTTTGGACATCCCTGGCATAGGGGCTCCATTTAGCTGCAATAGCAATTGGATCTGCTCACTGTGGATAAATAAGCTCAGGTTTTTTCGATCTGATAGGAATAAGCTGCTCCCCTGGTTACACCAAAGCAAAGCGACAGGATTCTTACGTAAGCGTTGTGTGGGTTTTGTGCCCTGTCAAATGCACGGAAGCCCTGACTAAGGGGAAGCCTGATGGGTTGGCTCCTGACTTAACAGATTAACAGGTTTGGATGGGACCTTGGAGGTCATCTAGTCCAACCCCCCACTCAAGCAGGAGACCTTACACCATTTCTGACAAGTGGCAGTCCAGTGTCTTCTTGAAAGTCTCAAGTGAAGAAGCCCCCGCAACTTCCGAAGGCAACTTCTGTTCCATGGGTTGATTGTTCTCAATGTCAGAAAAGTTCCTCCTTATTTCTAGGTTGAATCTCCCCTTGGTCAGTTTCCATCTGTTATTCCTTGTCTGTCCCTCAAGGGCTTTGGAAAACAGCTTGACCCCCTTCCTCTCTGTGGCAGCCCCTCAAATATTGGAAGACTGCTATCCTGTCTCCCCTGGTCCTTCTCTTCACTAGACTAGCCATGGCCAGTTCCTGTAACTGTTCTTCATATGTTTTAGTCTCCAGTCCCCCAATCATCCTGGTTGCACTTTTTCTAGAGTCTCAACATCATATTTTATAGTGTGGTGAACAAAACTGGATGCAGTACTCTAGGTGCGCTCTTACTAAAGCATTATAGAGTGGTATTAGTACCTCCCTTGATCTTGATTGTATCCCTCTGTTAATGCAATTTAGGATTGAATTGGCTTTTTTTGGCTGCCGAGGACACTGCTGGCTCATATGTATGGTTGCCCACTAAGACCCCCAGTTTGTTAAAAAGCTCTCTGTTACCCCCTTCACTGAAGATATCAAGAACTACATGAGAATCTTCACAATCTTTGCCTATACAGAAATTTCTCATTTGGAAGTTGAGCCTTTGCTGGAATGTTTTTTAAAAAAATCTAATCTTCTGAATAGTTTTACTAATTAAAGCTCTGTGGTTAATCTTGAGATTAACTGGTTTCATTCTATGCTGCTACAGGAGAAGACCAAATTCAGTCTACCCATACTGTACCTTAGTAAGATCCACATCGGTTTATCACAATTATCTAATCATATTAGTATTATTGATTATGCATTTGTCTCCAGAAATGGATACAGATGGGGGATCTGAGCAAAACAAGGATAATTTATCATTAGGGGTTTATGAAAAATAGAGGGATTATTGAATTATCTGAGAGGAGCTTCCATAAGTCAAGAGTTATTGCATGATGCTGTTGGTCTTGCTTAAAGAAATGGAAGATGCATGCAGCTGTGCTATGACTGTATGGCTACATCTAAGGTTTTTGTCTGTTTTCGTGGGAGGTCCAAACAAGAAAGCAGAATGGAGATTTAGTTTTAGTTTAGTTTATTTCGAATTTATATACCGCCCTATTCTCCCAGATGGGACTCAGGGCGGAGCACAGAAAAGATAAAACCCACAACAAATACAAAAGTATAAAATAGAATTAAATAATGACTCTGTACTAAAATAATTTAAAATTATTAAAATCCAATTAAAATTACTCATTTATCTGTCTATGTCAGGCCAGCCAGGTGGAAGAAATAAGTTTTAAGTGTCCGGCGGAAGAGGCGCAGGTCCGTGATGGTTCGGATGTCGGGGGGGAGGTCGTTCCAGAGGGCCGGACCCGCCACAGAGAAGGCCCGTCCCCTGGTGGTCGCCAGCCGGCATTGACCGCCAGCCGGCACCCTGAGGAGGCCCTCTCTGTGGGAGCGGACAGGTCAAAGGGAGGTATGTGGTAGGATGCGGTCTCACAGGTAACCAGGACCCGAGCCATGGAGCGCTTTGAAGATGGTAACTAGCACCTTGAAGCGCACCCGGAAGACCACAGGCAGCCAGTGCAGCTCGTGCAGGAGGGGTCTTATAGGGGAGTACCATGAGACTCCCAAAATCCTCCACGCGGCCGCATTCTGCACTAACTGGAGTCTCCGGGTGCATCTCAAGGGGAGCCCCATGTAGAGAGCCCCATGTGGAGAGAAGAATGCAAAGGTGTGGTCAACTGAACATGGATTCAGATGCATCCATGTGTCTATGGCATATCAGGAAGAAAGAAATATTTTCCCTGCTCCACAAATGTACAGATTTAGGGGTGTAACCCTCCCCAAATGAATGGACTCAGTTACATCTGCAATGGATGCACCAATACAATACAATACAATACAATAGCAGAGTTGGAAGGGACCTTGTAGGTCTTCTAGTCCAACCCCCTGCATGGGCAGGAACCTTATACCATTTCAGACAAATGGCTGTCTAACATCTTTTTAAAGACTTCCAGGGTTGGGGCATTCACAACTGCTGGAGGCAAGCTGTTCCAGAGGTTAATTGTTCTTACTGTTAGGAAATTTCTCCTTAGTTCTAAGTTGCTTCTCTCCTTGGTTAGTTTCCACCCATTGCTCCTTGTCCTGCCCCCAGGTGCCTTGGAGAAAAGTTTGACTCCCTCTTCTTTGTGGCACCACTGGAAGACCAGGCTGGAGACAAATTATCCTGGGGGAACGAAATCTCTCCATGTCATTGCTGTGAGAGTCAACATTGATTGGATAGCATTCAATCAATCAATCACCATTCCTCAACTGCAAACATCTTTAAATATTCATTTTAACTGATGAAAAGTTGGCCTCGGGTGTGCATTTAAGATACTCCTGTCATATTTAGATTGTTTCCTTCTGGATTGCTCACCTAACATTCAGCATGTTCTTTCATTTCCAATCCATCCAATAGTTTTCAGAATAAATAAATGTACACAGTGTTTGTTATCTGAAGGATTTGTTGTAACTGAAAAACGTCTACTTCTTATTTTCTAGATGTCTGCGTTCATGAAACATGTTGTGGATGAAGAAGGCACAACTGTGGATTAATGTGACACGTAGGTTTCACACAGGATTGTAGGACCTCAGCTAAAGCACAATGACACAGCCTACTCCACATGTGATCCTCCACTTACATTCCTTTAACAACTACTTCAAAGTTACAACAGCACTGCAAAAAAGGGACCTACAAGTGGGCCTCACACTTACAACTCTCGCAGCATTCCTACAGTCACGTGACTGAAATTTGAAGTTTGGCAACTGGCATGTATTTATGATGATTGCAGCGTCTCAGGGTGGTGTGATCCAGATTCAGATCCAGATTTACCTCCCACCAACCAGTCCGCTCCCACAGAGAGGGCCTCCTCAGGGTGCCGTCGGCTAAACAATGTCGGCTGGCGACCCCCAGGGGGAGAGCCTTCTCTGTGGCAGCTCCTGCCCTCTGGAATGACCTACCCCCTGAACTACAGACGATCACTGACCTACGTCTCTTCCGTCAGGCCCTGAAGACCCATGTATTTCGTGTGGCCAGCCTGTCATAGTTTTTAAATTGATTTTAGCAGGTGGTTTTAATTGGCAGGCCAATCTATTTAATATATTTTAACATGGTTTTTAGCTTTTGTATTACCTACTTTTACTGTTGGCTGTGCACCGCCCTGAGTCCTGAAAGGGAGATAGGGCGGTATATAAATTCAATAAATCTGAATCTGTGATCCACCATTTGTAACCTTCCAGGCAGGCTTCCGACGAGCAAAGTCAATGGGGGTGGGTGGGGAGCCGGATTGGTTTAATGACCACGTGATTCACTTAATGATGCAGCGATTCGCTTAACAGCCATGGCAAAAAAAGGTCGTAACGTTGGGCGCAACCCCTACTTTGCTTCACCATGGAAACGACGGCCGTACGTCAGGCACAAACCCCATTTTCACAGCCATGATTCTGTTTTGTGCAGCTCCGGTATTAATAAACGCCTGAAGAAACCAGAGGCAAAGAGGTGACCTTTCCAAGTTGTAAGAAGGAAATATTGGTCACTTGTAATAGGGAAGCCAGCGAAATGGCCTGGATGTAACAATCTGCTTTTACAAAAGTAATTACTGCAATCATGATCTTAATTCAGTTGTCCCTTCTCCGCCAAAGCTCCAGGTGGAATCCAGCTCTCTCTGGCCTTGGATTTGCTTCGCCTTTCTCTGGGACGTGGTGGAAAGATTTATACCCCGCCCTTCTCCTTGTTAGGACCCAGGGCGGCGCACAGGCATTATTTAAAACCACAATAAATACAATATACATCATTAAAATATATTAAATTATTTAAACCCATGCTAAAACCCATATTTAAAAATCCTACCAAATTATAATTTATGTATAAAAAGTCAGAAACGGGAGGCTATCCTAGGCCGGCTTGTTGGAATAAATGCGTCTTAAGACGTTGGCGGAAGAGGCGGAGGTCCGAGGTAGTGCAAAGGTCGGGGAGTAGGTCGTTCCAGAGGGCTGGGCCCGCCACAGAGAAGGCCCTTCCCCTGGGTGTCACCAACCGGCATTGCCCAGCCGACGGCACCCGGAATAGGCCCTTTCTGTGGGAGCGGATCGGACGAAGGGATGTATGGGGCAGGAGGCGGTCTCGTATATAGCTAGGCCCCGAGCCATGGAACGATTTAAAGATGGTCATCAACACCTTGAAGCGCACTTGAAGTTCACACATCAAACAACAGGTAGTCCTCAGCCTAGCGACCATTCGAAGTTACAACAGCCATGAAAAAAGGGATTTATGACCATTTTTCACAATTACAAGGGTTACAGCAGGGGTCCCCAACCTTTGCAACTTTAAGTCTGAAGGACTTCAGCTCCAAGACTTCTCTTGGAGTTGCTTTGCTGGCTGGAGAAGTCTGGGAGCTGAAGTCCTTCAGACTTAAAGTTGCAAAGGTTGGGGACCCCTGGGTTACAGCATCCCCATGGTCACATGATCAAAATTCGGACACTTGGCAACTGATCCATATTTTATGACTGTTGCGGTGTCCCGGGGTTGTGTCAACCCCCTTTGTGACAAGCAAAGTCCATGGGGGAAGCCAGACTCGCTTAACAAACGTGTCACTCACTTAACAACGGCCGTGATTTGCTTAACACCTGCGGCAAGAAAGCTTGGAGAATGGGACAACTGCTTAGGAGCAGAAGTTCTGGGCTCAATTGCGGTCGTAAATCGAGGACTACCTGTTAGCCCAGGTTTCCTCAACTAGCTTCCTATCAGATTCCAGTTGTGATCCAGAGTGCCGCTTGCCAGCGGGAAAGGTCTACCTTGGCTGACACCCAGGTTCTTTCAGGTCCACCTCCTCCACAGAAATTGGTCAGCCCAACTCCGGGGGTCCCCCAGGAGAAGCTCCTTTCCTCCAATAGTCACACTTATGGTTGTTGTGGTCCACCGATGGCCTGCGGAGCTGGCAGCAGATTCGGACAGTGAGGAGGTTGGGGAGGAACATGGGCCAGTCCTGGAGTCTGGGGAAGGCTCGGACTAGGGCTCTGCGTTGGAGGCAGAGAGGGGATCAGGGCCATCTGGGAGTTATGTGCTGCCTCCGGAGCCTCCTGAATCGGACATCAGCGAGGCAGTGGAACAGGGGGAGCCTGTGCCCAGTATGCACAGGCGCAAAGCTGCCAGAAGGCCAGAACAGTTAAGACAAAAGGGAGGACTCGGGAGTAAGGATTGGAGGTGATTGGCCCCTCCCATAAGACATAAAGGAGGAGCAATGGCCTTTGCAGGAAGCAACTTGGTTCATGCTGTTTGGTTTAAACTCTGAGAAGCTCTGTTTGACTCTGTGCTCCGTGTGGCCCAGTTGTGGGTTTCAAATTTTTTTAGAACCTCTTCTTTAGGTGTGGTCTGCTTTGTGGGAGTGGCTTGCCGGCCATGTGATTGTGTGGGCGTGGCCAACTTATAAAATGAAGTGAAACAACGCTCTTGCTTAGCAACCAAAATGTTGGCTCAGGAACTCTGGCACTGAAGCACGCAAGTCTTAAAGCTGTCAAGTTACAAGACCCTCGCAACCTTTTAGGAAAAATAAACCCCCAGGGATGTTCAAACTTGACAGCTTTAAGACTTGTGGACTTCAACTCCCAGAATTCCTCCTCTCGCTCTTCTTCTTGATGATGTGCAGACGGGTGGGGGAAGGGAGCTGGAACCGGTTCTAAACGGCCCTGGAGATTTGTGGAACCTCTTTTAGAGAAGAGCTTAGAACTGGCAGGAACCCACCCCTGGTGTGGCCTTGCAAAACTAATTGGCAATTAGGTCTCTGGCAGCGTTTCAAGGGAGATAAAGGCGGGTGCTTATCAGCCTTACCCCAAAGACTGTGGCAGAGTTCTGCTGGACTCTTCACAGACTGTTTGTGAATCCTTTCGGGCTGTGAATGACCATAATTCACAGCCGTTGAAATAAAAAGGGGGGTTTGGGGACTAAGTGTGTGAACAATTTTATGGAGCAATGCCTGCTTAGAAATTACCTTAGCCCTGATTCTCTTTAACTTTCTGCAAACTTCTGAAAACTAAGTTATTCCAGAAGACTAGGAGAAGTGTGACACAGACAGCACCCAGTTTGATGGTGTTAATGCTTTGCTGGAATTTTATGCAGGCTTCTACCAAGGAGGTTTTCTTTCCATGCTTCTTTTGCTTGTAATTACTGTAAGCCGCCAAGTGTCTTGTGATCACAATATAAATGAAATAAATTGAACAAACCACTCTCTGGCTGGGTACAAACCAGGGGTGTGCAAAATTCTTTAAATCACTCACAAGTGGTGGGTTGAAGGCTGTGCAATAAGAATTGAGAAATAGGACGCAGAGGCGAGAGGGACCGGGGGGAAACGCTATGACTGATTTGGTTTGGTTGAAATTAATTAACCAGGATTTATTTCCTAAGTATTTCATAATCTTCCTTTTATGACATAGTAAAAGTTATAATTTGCTGGCCATTTTCAAAGCAGCTTGAGGGCTTGGTTATGCGTCTCCGACTCATATGGTATTCACACAAGACATCTCACTGTTTTCCGTTTTCTGGCGTTGCAAAATAAATAGGACCATCAACTAATCAACGGCCTGGATGTTCACACAGCAAATTAAGTCACCAGGCAGCAAACCAAGTTAACAAACAATTCAACTTAGCAAATTATGCAGATGGGGGATTGATCTTGAATGGGTTGCATGAACTGGCTTTCCTTGGAGAGATTGAGGGTAAACCTGGAGGATTTATTCTCTGCAGACAAAGTTTATCCTTGGTAGCATACAGTGGGGGGATTCAATTTTTTTTTACTACCAGTTCTGTGGCCGTGGCTTGGTGGGCGTGGCAGAAGAAGGATACTGCAAAATCCCCATTCCCTCCCAATCAGCTGGGATTCAGAAGGCAGAGGATAGATGGGGGCGGGGCTAGTCAGAAGTGGCATTTACTGGTTCTCCAAACTACTCATAATTTCCGCTACCAGTTCTCCAGAACCGGTCAGAACCTGCTGAATCCCACCTCTGATGTGTACCACAGAGAGGGTCACAGGTAAGGACCAGGAAGTACACTCATCCTTTACAGAAACTGTGTGCAAACTGTATGTGTATAGTGACTATACAACTACACACACACACACACACACACACACATGTGGGAAAGCACACGATTAATGAGGGAAGACTCAAGTTCTATTCCTCCTTTAGAAACTAAAGCTGTCTAGGTCAGGGGTCCTCAACCTTTGCAACTTTAAGTCTGAAGAACTTCAGCTCCCAGAATTCTCCAGCTAGCAAAGCTGTCAGGGCCTGGGCCAGGGGTCTCCAACCTTTGCAACTTTAAGTCTGAAGGACTTCAGCTCCCAGAATTCTCCAGCCAGCAAAGCTTTGCTGGCTGGAGAATTCTGGGAGCTGAAGTCCTTCAGACTTAAAGTTGCAAAGGTTGGAGACCCCTGCTCTAAAAGGATGCAAATGCAAAGCTGGCTGGAGAATTATGGGAGCTGAAGTCCTTCAGACTTAAAGTTGCAAAGGTTGGAGACCCCTGGTCTAGGTGATTTTCGGCTAGACTCAGCTCCCCAAACTGAAGTCTGTTTTACCACTCACACACTGGATCAGCATGGTAGATTATAGTCCACAGTCTTCAGAAGCAGTGATTCAGGTAGTTGTTGGTCATTGTACACACCACCCCTTCATATTTACAATGGCACCTCAGTACAGGTAGTCCTCATCTCATGACAGTTTCTTTAGTGACTGTTCAAAGTTACAACGACACTGAAGTATGTGACTTACGACCAGTTATGGCCTTTGTAGAATCCCCATGATCACATGATCAAAATTCAGATGCTTGGCAGCTGCTTCATCTTTATGACCTTTGCTGGATCCCAAAATCCTCTTTCACGACCTTCTGACAAGCAAAGTCAGAAGTGGGGAAGCCAGATTCCCTTAACAACTGGCTTACCTACTTCCAAGCTTTAGTGATTCACTCAATAACTGTGGCGAGAAAGGTCATAAAATGGGTCGAAACACACAGCAAACGTCTCACTTAATGACAGAAATGTTGGGCTCAATTGCAGTCGTAAGTCGAGGACTGCCTATACTCGGCATTAATTGGTTCTGGGAGATGTGCGACAAGCGCTAAAAAGGACGAGTCCCAAACAAAGCACGTGACTTACCATGTGACCCCTTTGTTTCGGCCAGGAAAAAACTTTGTCCCTTTTCCTATGTCAGCAACCTTCGCACGGTGGCCATCTCCCTGCCCGTCCTCTGTGGCTGCCCCTTCCCTTCCTTTTAATTTAATTTAATTTAATTTATTTAGATTTATAGAACCATCGAAATGGACTCAGGGCGTCCATGAATTTGCAGGGCTCTTCCCAACATGGCTGACTGCCTGTCCATTCTCCCCATCACAGTGTGTCAAGAACTAAATAAATGCATTAAATGTACAGCATTTTTGTGTCGAAATGCATCAAGGACCGAATTCGGGAAGGTTTGAAGCAACCGAGTAGAGAGGTACCACTGTATTTCCCTCTTTTTTGCCCCCTGACTTTTATTTAAAACTGCAATCATTGACGCTGTTTTGTGACCTCTCGCCTGCAGGCCTGAAGAGAGGGGGAACAGCCCAGTGGTGGGTTGAAGGCAGTACATCCCGGTACGGGCGTACCGTTGCCTGCTGGGAGCACCAGATACTGTTCCAGTACGGTGCTCCAGAGGGCCCACCCACCCGCCCTCCCTCCTTACCTGTATTTGAGCTCTTCAGCGGTTCCACGCACACGCCCGGAGTAGATGCTCCACCAACAGCTGGAGCATCACAGGAGGTAAGGATGCATGTGCACACTGCATGCGTTCATGTGGTGGACACTGGGCCCCGTTGCACTGTACTAGTTGCACGGGATCCAGAACCCACCAACTGGAGCAGCCGGTACATTGTTCCGGGGCCCATGGAGCTCAAAGGGGGCCCATGAAGGGGAAATTGTTTTTACACAATTGACAAAACCATTTTTTTAAAAAGAAACCCAATATTGGATCGTTGGAAGCCTAGGTTAAAACTTCACAAGCAGCAGGGATGGAATCTGGATCCGACCATCCCAAACAGACACCAAGGAAGAACAAAAGAGGGAAGGAAAATTTAGCATATTAGTTGAGCATTCTAGTTGAGTGTAATTAAGGGTCTTTCCTTTTTTGTTCCAACCGTCAATAAAATTTATCCCAGATCTTACAATATTTTGATTCATCTTTGGTCTTCAATTTCCTCGACAATTTATCCATTTCAGCACAAATCATAATTTCCCTAATTATTTCCCTTCTTTATGGAATTTCCCTGTTTTTCCAATTTTGGCCAAAGACCTTAGAATAGAATTCTTTATTGGCCAAGTGTGATTGGACACACAAGGAATTTGTCTTTGGTCCATGTGCTCTCAGTGTAACGTTATTGATTGATGAGGGAATAACTCATCATCACTTTCCCACATTTTTTGGGATTGTTTGCTACCCACTTTGAGATGAGAGGCTACAGAAATGGAATAAATAAATAAAAGCAAAAAACCTATGAAATCTTATCAACCATGATTTATATGCCACAATGGTTTATAATTTGCTAAGCCAAAACAAAACACCTTAGAGCTTAGAAAGATGGTCTGATTCACACCACAAAGCCGTAATGTGGTTTGTTTGGTCTCAGCTTAGCCATTGTGGCTTATTAAGCATGGTTGGCAGCAATCTTCCTGAACATGATGTGCTCCAGATGTGCTGGGACACCCAGAATTCTCCAGCCAGCTCTGTATGTGCAAATACAGCCTCTGATTTAACCAACTCTCCATTTGCTGTAAAATCCTATTTTATATGTGTGTGTGTGTGTGTATATATAACTTTGATCTCCTTTTGGATTTCTTACGCCCTAGTTATTTGTAAAAGGAAACGTCTCCAATATTAAGGTAGTCCTCAAGTTACACCCATAATTGAGGCCAACATTTATGTTGCTAAGTGCAACATGCTAAGGGAGTTTTGACCCAGCTTAGGGCTTTCCCCCCCACAGTTGCTGAGTGAATCACTACCGTTATGGAGTTAGTAAAATGGTTGTTAAGTGAATCGGGCTTCCCCATTGATTTTGCTCGTCAGAAGATGGCAAAAGGCGATCACATGACCATGGGACAATGTCATAAATATGAACCAGGGGCCAAGCATCCAAATTTTGATCACGTGACCTTGGAAATGCCCCAACGGTTGCAGGTGTGAAACAGGGCCGTAAGTCACTTTTCTCATGGGGTTGCAACTCTGAATGGTCACGAAATGAATTGTTGTTAAGTCGAGGAGTACCTATAATGCCCTCCAGAAGCAGGGCCAGGGGCCCTGTGGCTCTCCAGAGGTGCAGGGTTCCAGCTCCCAGCATCCCCCAGTGCGACACTGTTGGGAATTTTGTTCACTAACACCTGAAAGTGTTTTCACTTCCCATGACCCAGCAACAGATTACCTCTGGTTTTCATCCTTTGGTGAGCTTAATGTGAGAAATGTGATTGGTGTAACACACTAAGCCAAGGCTAATAAAATGAAACATAAGATAGAGTCCAGAGGTTCCCAAACTTGGCAACTTTAAGACTTGTGGACTTCAACTCCTAGAATTCTCCAGCCAGCTCTGCTGGCTGGAGAATTCTGGGAGTTGAAGTCCACAAGTCTTAAAGTTGCCAAGTTTGGGAACCTCGGAGATAGACGGATAGAACAGGTAAATCGTGTTATTGTGATAGCTCGTTCACACCTCATTTCAGCCCGGCTTAGCAGGTTCCTGCAAAAGCAGCAATAACGTCCGTATGCAGTAGCTGCCTTGCGTGCTTGCAACCTTTCCATCACAAGGCACCGGCTCCAGATCCTTTGCTGACCTCCTATTTCATGCACTGCGCCAATTCTTCCCACAGGGTCTCTCGCATCTCACTCAACCTTAACAGGAGCCTGGGCAGCTGTCCGTCCTTTACTAAATAAACCACATCTACAAGAATCAAGGTTTTAGGGCCTGCCACCTTAAGAGGAGTTTGGCCAGGCTCCACTCCTTGCTTCTAGGTTTCCCCGCATCTCTGACAAGGAACCCCCCCCCCATTTTCTTCAGAAAAGGAAAAGCTTTTTCAGGGTTCAGGACATTGTTGAGAACTGGCCAAGCCAACAATGCAATCCTAAATTGCATTAACAGAGAGGTACAATCAAGATCAAGTGAGGTACTAATGCCACTCTATCAAGCTAATGCCATGAGAGCCACTCTATAAAGCCTTAGTAAGACCACACCTAGAGTCCTGCATCCAGTTTTGGTGACCACACTGTAAAAAAGATGTTGAGACTCTAGAAAAATTGCAGAGAAGAGCAACCAGGATGATTAGGGGACTGGAGGCTGAAACAAATGAAGAACGGTTACAGGAACTGGGCCTGGCTAGTCTAGGGAAGAGAAGGACCAGGGGAGACAGGATAGCAGTCTTCCAATATTTGAGGGGCTGAAATAGAGAGGGGGGGGGCAAGCTATCTTCCAAAGCACCCGAAGGCCAGAGAAGGACGAATGAATGGAAACTGACCAAGGAGAGATTCAACCTGGAAATAAGGAGGAAATTTTTGACAATGAGAACCATCAACCCATGGAACTGAAGTTGCCTTCGGAAGTTGTGGGAGCTTCATCCCTGGAGGCTTTCAAGAAGAGAACGGACTGCTATTTGTCAGAAACGGTGTCGGGTCTCCTGCTTGAGCGGGGGTTGGACTAGATGACCTCCAAGATCCTTTCCAACTCTGTTAATCTGTTATCCCTCCGAGCCAGGCAAGGTCGCTCTGACCAAGCTGGGCAGAGAAGGCAGCCTCTCGGCCGCCGGTTTCCCTCCCTCCCCGCCCGCCGCTTCGATCTAAGCGGGGCCACCTTAAAGCCCCGGGAGCCGTTCCCGCGTCTCCCCCGCGCGGGGCTCCTTCCGCGCAAACTCTTCGCCATGCCTGCCTCCCGCCGCTCTCGCCCGACTCCACACGCAGCCCGGGCGCCGACCCTGCAGGAGCCGAGGCAGCGCCAGGGCCAGCCTTGCTGCAAGCGGGTTGCGGCGGCGGCGGCGAGAGCGAGCGAGCGAGCGAGGCGGCAGAGACGGGTCCGCCGCGCCTGCCTGCCTGCCTGCCTTCCGCCGACTTTCCGCCTGCAGGATGCCAACCGGCGGCCACTGGCTGTTTCCCACGGCAGCGGCTCCGCTCCTCCAGCCCCAGCAGCCCAGCCGCCGCCGTCCAAACTGGGAGAAGCTGGCGCATTAGTTCAAGCGGCGCACACCGAAGGAGTAGGGAGGGGGGAGCTTTCGCCCCCCCCCTCCTCTCCATTCCCCCCCCCCCCCCTGGAGAGAAGAGGAGGAGGAGGAGGAAGGTGGAGACTTTGTTCCCCTTTCCTTTCGCGTCTCTCCCGCCCCCCTCCCTCTTGAAATTAACGCAAGAGCTTGGCGGGCGCCGCAACTTCAAAGGCGCTTTAATATTAAAGGCCTCGCATCCACGCCTCCCCTCCCCCCACCCCCCCACCCCCAAGGGATGGCAAACTTCAGCTCTCTCGCCGCCTCGCTTGGGAAGGAGATCGCGAAGTCCTGCTGAAGAACGACCAGGTAAGCAGCGGCCGCGAGGCTTGCCCGGGAAGGGGGGGGGGGGGGAAGGACCGGGCGGGGGTGAGTGGGTGGCAGGGCGGGGGCGGGGGGGGGCACGCGGTTGGCATCGGCAAGCTAGCCCCGCTGCTCTTTCCCAGCGCCATCAGTTCCCCCCCCCCCGCCCCAACACTTGTCACGCAACCCGAGGAAGAGACGTGTTATGTAAAACAGGTGCACAGCAAGTTGTTCTAGCGAAGGAATGTTTTTTCCATCCGCCGCCCCCCCCCCAATTACAGCAACCTTTCCTCTCCCCCCCCCCCGTTTTCCGCCGATTCGCCTTCCAACAACCCCATCCTGGTGCCAAGAGAGAGAGAGAAAGAGAGAGGGGAGGAGGGAGGGAGGCAGGGAGGGAGGGGAATAGGAGGAGAGAGAGAGGGAGAGAGAGGGAGAAAGGGAGAGGGGAGAAGGGACGCAGGGAGGGAGGGGAATAGGGGGAGAGAGAGAGGGAGAGAGAGGGAGAAAGAGAGAGGGGAGGAGGGAGGCAGGGAGGGGAATAGGGGGGGAGAGAGAGGGAGAGAGAGGGAGAAAGAGAGAGGGGAGGAGGGAGGGAGGCAGGGAGGGAGGGGAATAGGGGGAGAGAGAGAGAGGGAGAGAGAGGGAGAAAGTGGGAGAGGGAGGGAGAAAGAAGGGAGAGAGAGGGGGGAGAGAGAGAAAGGGAGAGAGAGAGGAAGAAAGAGAGGGAGAGAGAGGGGGGAGAGGGAGAGGGAGAGAGAGGAGGGGGGAGAAAGAGAACGGGGCATCGCGCCTGGCTGCAAAATGCCGGGTACTCAATCCGCCCCCCCCTCCAAGAAAACGACCCCCCCTCTTTACACATTCTTTCACTGTACGAAGTTTAGTTGCTCTTAAAGCGGAAATCAAGGGGGGGGGGCGAATGAAAGTCTCTCTCTTACCTAACCCTCCCCGATCTTTTTCGCTGTTTGGAATCTATTTTATGAATGAGTCAAACACCCCCCCCCCTCTCTCCTCCTTTTTCTCCCACGGATGAGTGGACGTGGAAGTTTTTTGCCTGGCTCCGGTATGTGGGGTATTATCGTGGGGGGGCGGGGGAGAGGGGGCTCTCTTGGTCCCATCGATCCCCTTCTTGTGGTTCTCCTTCATTTGCCCCCCCCCCTTTGGGGGAGGGCTGGGGAAGACCCCGGCTACAAAAGTCTGCTTCATCTCCCACCTCCCAGCCAGCCCTCCCCTCCCTCCCCACGCCTGCTTCCTTCGCTCCTTTGCTGCATTTTGGATTGTTCCGCGGCTGAGCTTCCCTGAGTCCTTTTCACCCCCCCCCCCGCCCCCATGGCTACTGGCATTTTTTCACGCGACGCCAAAGATCCCCCATGAATCGGGGGGGGGGGTGCTTCCCAAGGAGAACGGTGGAAGAGCCCCCCCTTCTCTCCTTTGCGTGTGTGGGTTGATGGATGGCCAAACCGTGCGGGGAGGGGTGTGTGTGGAGGGGAGGGCGGGGGGGGGGGCGAGGTGGATTTTCCCAGCCGCTGGCTCTCTCCGTGGGCACGCAACGCCTCCGATCGGTGGGCAGCCGACGTGGGTGCATTTCGGCTGACATTCCGGGTTGTGCCGCGATGATGATGGAGGGGTACCTTAGTCGACGATTGCGGGGGGAAGGAGGGGAGGGGGGCGATGGGAGGGAGGGATCGGGGGTCGTGGGTCGTTTTACCCCAGGCGGGCCACGTGCCTAATTTTTTATTTTTTGGGCTTTCTCTCCGCGGAAAAGCGGCGAAGTACCCTTAGAGTCGGAGAAGTAGAAATTTGGATTGGCCATTTTCGGCGGTTTCATTGATGTTCCTCTCTCTCTCTCTCTTTCTCTTTTGCCACCCTGCATCTTTTTTCGAAAGGGGGGGGGGACCGGATGAAATCCCTTTCCCCGCGCCCCTCCCTCCCGGAGAGGATTAAAACTGTGCCAGGGATCTGCTCTGAAAGGGTAGAATCAATGGACTTGCTTCTTGGAAACCTCACGACCAACTACTGATTTATTTATTTATTTTTTAGTATTTCCTTCCTTCCTTCCAACCCGCCCCCCCCCCCCGGCAGGTGTTCTGTATTCTTTGGCGCCTGCTAGAGGAGAAGAGAGGGATTGCACCTTGTGCTGCTGTCCGAAACTCGGCTCCTCCAGTGCGTTGTAACCACTGAGGTTCTCTCGCGCTGTGTGTCAACTTGGTCCTTGTGTCGTTGTTTTTCCCCCCAAGTGGTTTTAAAGAGGTGAGGAATGCTGGGGAAGGACCTGTTGCCGCTTGAAGTCGCAAGAGCGTTGCCTTGGTGCTGGACTCTGCCAAGAAGGCAAATGCTACAGTTAAATAGTTTTGGAGGTGTTGGGAAAAAAAACGATTTGGCTATTTTCTTCTTTGGCTTGGGTGTCAATTTAGAAGCTTCTCCCACCGACGTCAAAATAAACGTTTCCCCGTGTGCGTGGCTGACATCTCAGAAGCCCTCAACCGTATCTGGGTCTTAACTACAACCTTGGTCTCTTCCCATTGGAGAATCTGCAAGATCAAAGCTTCAGCAGTTGTTTATTTTTTTTTAAAGCCCATCTCTGATATCCCTATCTTTGTGTCGACTTTCAGAAACTCCCATTTCCCTGGAAAGGGAATCTGTAGGATTTGCTGTTTCTCCTCCTCCTCCTCCTCCTCCTATTTCAGTACAAGAGATTGCATGGGACTTCTTTGATGGATGAACTCATGGTTCATGGAGACTCTGGAAGAATAGGAAAAGGACCAGCTTCCTGGGCACCCTGGCTTCAGCTGCTGTTAGCTAGTGAGGTGAGAAACGTCAGCCGAGAGAGTCTGTGAATGTGTAAAATCACCCCGTGGAAACGAAGATTTGGCTGCCGGCAGCAGAGAAGGGTTGTGAGGAGTCATTTGTATGCAAGCTTTTGTCTTCCTTCCCCAGTTTGCACTCTTGGTTGGCATTCTGCTCCGGCTCTTTGCACACTCGCCTCTCTGCATACAAAGGTTCAGATGTGGCGGAGGCTTCTGGACACACTTTTCCGGCGGCGGCAGGCGGGCGGCGTGGCTTCGGCTGGATTTAAGAAGCTCCATGCACGCTCCACTGATGTTTGTGATTGCCCAGATGAATCGGGAGGCATGTCTCCTGCCATATCTGCCTGCTTTGCTCCGAAGATATTTGGAACGGCGCTTGAGGTTAGAAGCATGAGCCAAGCATCCTGCCTTTCCTCCTCCCGCCCCATTCAGATGACCTCTTAGCCAGGAGATATCCCCTCTTGGTGGAGAGGAGCCTGCCTGAGGTTGGCCTCGATCCTTCCGCACACCATAGAAAAAAAATGTTTGCAATCACGATTTGCAGAATCCTTGAAAGCAGGGGTCTCCAACCTTTGCAACTTTAAGTCTGAAGGACTTCAGCTCCCAGACTTCTCCAGCCAGCTTTGCTGGCTGGAGAACTCTGGGAGCTGAAGTCCTTCAGACTTAAAGTTGCAAAGGTTGGAGACCCCTGCTTGAAAGAGTTGCTAAGACACACGTCCAGCATTCTGCATTCTCCGATGTACTGCGGTATGAATGATGATGATGATGATGATGACGATGATGATGATGATGATTAGGGTTGATCACACAGTCTGCCAGATGTTGAGAGTAGATTTGGCATTTTTAAACTCTATATCGAGTTCTGGAAGCAGAGTTGTAGCTGAACGAATGTCGGGCTGTTACTTTGCCAGAGAACTTGGAAGCATGAATGGTTTCAGCTTAACTCTTTCCTGACCTGCGAGGGGTCACTATCTATGTAAGACACGGGAAGGGCTCCCACCATGGAATAACACCCCCACCCTCCAAGCGTGTCCCTCAACTGACTCGGTGTAATGTCACTCTTTGCAGCTTTGCATTGTGAGAGGCGGTGTGAGAGCTTGGTCCAGTGCAAGGCAGGAACAATATTGTGTGCCGAGAGGAAGATCGTTGCTTGGTAGACCTCTGAAGTGGGACATGAGTCCCACCTCCAAATTGACGGTGGTAGAAGCTGTTTGTGAAGCCCTAAACACATGCAGAGAGCCATTGGCATCACCATGGTTACTCATGTAGATGGGGTGGGTGGGGGGAGAGTGGGGGGGAGAAAGGGAGCTTAGTATATTTTATGCAGCACATGATGGGATGTAAAAGGTTTTCAACCAAGGTTTTCTTCCTGGAAGCTTTTCTTTCTGCATTGGAAGTTGTGGAGGTGAGCGCTTCTTGGTTGTGGACTCAAGCTTTGGGTAGGTTTTGCTCAGATATACTAAAGTAGATTTCTCTAATATGGTGCTCCCTTGATAGATAGCTTGGCTTGTGGTACCCAGCATCTCCCTGCTGGCCTGGCAGGCTGTGCGAAGGGATATTGAGCTGGTCTTGAAATTTCAAACCATCATTGGTAGATCTGTCTTGAACATCAAGGGAAAGATACCATGCAGGCTACTTTTGGTTAAAGCCACGGAGAAGGAGGCAGGGGGAGAGAGATTATCATTACTACGAGGGCCTAGGAAAATGAGAAGTCTAGGAAAGAACCATGGAAAGTAACATGATTTGGAAAATGAGGAAATTTATGGAGCCAGTAGCTGAGAAGCTGCATGGGAAAAAGCATATATTGATTTGGAAAGTAATGTCCAAGACAGCTTTTCTTTTGGTGGGGGGATCCTTTCTATCCATCCTACATATGAGGAATGCAGAATTGCCTGCATTTGGTTCCTGGTTTGGTAGCCAGGGCCTGAACTCTGCTGTACAATTTCTCCAATGTTTTCTTCTCTTGCAAGATGTATTTATTTTTATGTTTATTTCTTGGAGGTTATTTCTCCTATGGGATGCTTTGAAGCTTCTTTTATGGTCCGAGCTAGTGGGAGATCTACTAGGATTGGGGCTCTGTTTTCTGCGATGCCTCGCTTGAGGTCCCCGAAGCCTCCCTGGTTGCACATAACCTACGGAGACCCTCTTCCCCTCCTCTGAGGATGCATTTCCCCTGAAGGCATGGAAGTGTGGAAAGCCAAGGAGGGTGTCCCCTGGAGGAGAGAGGAATTCATACCAGGTAATGGAAGGCAGGATGTTCCCCAGGATCTCCCAGCCAACTACTCAATAACTTTAAGAGCACCATATTCAGTCAGAACAATTTCTCCCCAATTCTCTTCCCCAGGAATATTGAATGAGAATTGATGGAGGAAAATGCAGATTGGCTTTCAGTCATGGCCTTGAAATTAAACCAAATTAAATTAAACCCAAGAATGTCTGCCTCCAGTCCTTGGGCTGGAGGGAGGCCTCCAGTGGACTGGATCTTTCTTTTTCCATTGTAAGACAGAATTTAGAATAGAAATAGAATAGAATAGAGATGGGAAATGGGAATAGGAATAGGAATAGAATAACCGAGTTGGAAGGGACCTTGAAGGTTTTTAATCCAACCCTCGGCTTAGGCAGGAAACCCTCCACCACTTCAGACAAATGGCTATCCAACATCTTCTTAAAGACTTCCAGGGTTGGGGCATTCACAACTTCTGGAGGCAAGCTGTTCCACTGGTTAATTGCTCTAACTGTCAGGAAATTTCTCCTTAGTTCTAAGTTGCTTCTCTCCTTGATTAGTTTCCACCCATTGATTCTTGTCCTGCCTTTTGGTGTTTTGGAGAATAGTTTGACTCCCTCTTCTTTGTGGCAGCCCCTGAGATATTGGAAGATGCTATCCTGTCTCCCCTAGTTCTTCTTTTCGTTAAACTAGCCGTGCCCAGTTCCTGCAACTGTTCTTTTTATGTTTTAGCCTCCAGTCCCCTAATCCTCTTGGTTGCTCTTCCCTTCTCTTTACCATTAGCTCAGAGAGCAGCAGCTACAGTAGTAGCACGTAGTCACATGATCAAAATTCAACTGGCATCGTTGGCAGCTTTCAGTGTCTCAGGGTCATGTGATTGCTGCTTACAATCTTCCCAGGGATCTACTGACAAACAAAGTAGTGCGGGAAGCTGGAAACAACCCCTTGATTTACTTAACAACCACAGCGAACAGGTCATAAGATTGGGTGTGACTCACTTAATGACTGCATCACTTAACAATAGACGTCAGAGTCCCAATTATCACCATAAGAGCCATGGTGGCACAGTGTTTAGAATGCAATATTGCAGGCTAATTCTGCCAACTGCCGACAGTTCAGTTCTCATAGATACAAGTCTAATTGCTATTGCTAAATTGAGGACTTTGTATGTTTGAACTAGGCAAGAGAGAATCCGTGCAGACTTATTCTTGAGGTGTTCAGTGCTGCTCTTTGTCTTCTTATGAATTCTGGAGTCCCAGCAGTAATTTTGAAAGATTGATGGAATGCTGGGAAGGATGGAGGGCAAAAGAAGAAGAAAGGGACAACAGAGAATGCAGGAGATGGATGGAGTCACCAAAGCAGTCAGCATGAGCTTCAATGGACTCCAGAGGATGGTAGAGGACAGGAAGGCCTGGAGGAACGTTGTCCATGGGGTCGTGATGGGTTTGACATGGCTTTGCAACAGTGGTGGGTTTCTGCAGGCTCGCACCTACTCGCGAGAACCGGTTGGTGAAATTTAGAGAACCGGTGAGAAGGGGTTCCACCGGCGTACCTGGAAGTAAATCTGGCCCGCCGCTGCCAGTGACCCAAGGAAAGGAAAGGAAAGGAAAGGAAGAAAGAAAGAAAGAAAGAAAGAAAGAAAGAAAGAAAGAAAGAAAGAAAGAAAGAAAGAAAGAAAGAAAGAATTTATCATCACAATTGAGTCCAAAATTTTGGTTGCTAAGCAAGAGCGTTGTTAAATGAGTTTCACCACATTTTAAAAGGTGGCCACTCCCACCCTGTCCCATGACTGCCAAGCCACGCCCACAAAATAGGCCACACCTACAGAGTAGGTTCTAAACAAATTTGAAACCCACCACTGCTTTGCAACATTAGAACAACTACGGACCTCCGCTCCTTCCGTCTAAAATTAAAAACATATCTGTTCTGCTTGGCCGGCCTAGGGTAGTCTCTCATCTATGGGATTGTCAATAATTTTAGATAGGGATTTTAGTATTTTAATTGGTAATTTTTAGCGCAGGGATATATTTAATTTGTTTTTTATTATGTGTATGTGTATTTATTGTTTTATTTGCCCTGTGCACCGCTCCGAGTCCCTTTGGGGAGAGGGAGCGATCAACAAATTAAATTATTGATTGATTGATTGATTGAACTAACAACAACAAGCAGTAATTTGATGAAAGGGTCTGTTTTATCCAACTCTTTTCATTGCTTCTGATGTGACAACTATGACAGATAGCATGAAAGATGTTATATGTGATCAGGAACACCCTAGTCATCTTATTTTGACCTAGACTTGAACCCAACTGTAGAGTTGGCTAGACTAGAATTGGGGAGACATTGATTAAATTCACTTTTTGCTGTGAATTGACCCAGTTTGCCCTGGGTCACAGGGTGTCTTCTCCACCCCACTCCACCCAGTCCCAACTTGGTGGCTCTGGAAGTGTGGCACTCCACCTGATAGGCTTTGGCCTCTGGACATGCCAGAACTTCATTGCCACCTAGTTTCCATATCACCCTGGTTTAACTCTGATTGGTAATCACAGTTGCTTTTGCAGGACACGTCACCATAATAATAATAATAATAATAATTTTTAATTTATAACCCGCTCTCTCTCCCCGAAGGGACTCGAGGCGGGGCACAGGGAATTAAAAATACAATTAAAAACCACAAACAAAGTACAATGTTAAAACGAATTAAACTAATCCTGCGCTAAAAGCCCATATAAAACTAAAACTAAACCCTAAAAATCCCTAAAAACAGTTTAATTACCCTAGGCCGGCCAAGCAGAAGAAGTGTGTTTTTAATTTTTGCCGGAAGGAGCGGAGGTCCGTGGTTGTTCTAATTTCAGGGGGAAGGTCGCTCCAGAGGGTCGGGCCCGCCACAGAGAAGGCCCTTCCCCTGGGCGTCGCCCGCTGGCATAGCCTAGTGCAGGGGTCTGCAAAGTCGGCTCTTTTAAGACTGGTGGACTTCAACTCCCAGAATTCCCCAGCCAGCCATGCTGGCTGGGGAATTCTGGGAGTTGAAGTCCACCAGTCTTAAAAGAGCCGACTTTGCAGACCCCTGGCCTAGTGGACGGCACCCAGAGAAGTCCCTCTCTGTGGGAGCGAATCGGCCGCAGGGATGTATGGGGCAGGATGCGATCCCGCAGATAATCTTGGTTTATGAGCCAAGCATCCTGCAAAGGCAGGGCAGCTCATCTTAGCTGTCCCTTACTAAATGTTAGAAGACCAGCCCTTCCGATTTCATAACAACATCGCCCAAATGTAAGTGAAATAATTATATAATTGGTGTAACGTCTAGGTGTGTTTGGTATCACTTACTTAACAATTTGGGGAAAAAAGTCTACTCCTATCATCGGATGGTGATATAATGATGTATGTGGTGTCACCTGCTTGCCCCCCATCCAGTGAATTACCCAGGAGGCTTAGTAGAATGCGTGAACGTCATCTCTGCCTTAGGAGCCATAAAGCACCCCCTTCAATTCGTCTGGCAGCTACACAAAACTACCGAAATCGTTTTATCGAAACCTAATGTTGTTTATTCTAACTTGCAGTTGGAATTTTGGATCGAGGTCCAAAGTCTTGGAGACCGATCTTTCACAGATACGCGACTCTCAAGCCTTTCCCTTTTTTGAACAAACACGATTGGTTTTTGATTGAATTTCTTTGAAGAGTGCCTTATAATTCTCAATAAATAAGGAGGCTTCATTTTTCTTGGACTGAGCACAGAGGGGCAGTGATGTATTTTCGAGGCTCTTGCATCCCTGGCCAGCTGCCCTCTCTAAACCTCACTCCAATTTGTCATCTGGAACTTGAAAAATAGGTTTAATTGTTCTAATAATTGCACTAAATTTGCATAATTCAAGATAGTGTAATCATTTGCAGATAAGTCTGTGAAATTGGAATGGATGCCTTTTTTTAAAAAATAGTCTTATGCGTATAATGGTTCGTTGCTACTCTCTGTTTAGGAAAATGAAAATCCACTTTGGTGTCCTTTTCCTGCCGGCCTGTTTACTTGGAGTCTAGGATTAGGATACACCCCTTCATCCCCCCCTCCCCTTAATTCTATCACTTGAGGCTTCGGGCTTGAAAGAGGTTTGCACCTGAAATCCACTACTTGTGAACAATGGAGTCACCTTACTTAGTTTAGTAACATGCAGGTTTTTTTAGTAGACCCAGGAATGCGAAAACATACTGGTTAATATTCCTCATGCTGTTCATTCGCTGTCCAGAAGTCAACTTTAATATTCCTTTATTCTAGAAAATATGAGTATGTAATGTCAAGGTGAAGTTGCCTAGCAAGCAGTTACTTGAAATTTGCAAGGTTTGAGAATTCAGAGAAAATTGGGAAAAAGTATGTGTGAATCTCTCTCTCTGTGTGTATGTGTGTATGGATGGATGGATGGGTGGGTGGGTGGGTGGATAGAAATGAGGGAGGAGGGAGAGAGGGAGAGGGAGAGAGAGAGGGAGGGAGGAGCTGTGGTGGTGCAGTGGTTAGAATTCAGTACTGCAGGCTACTTCTGCTGACTGCTGGCTACCAGCAGTTTGGCAGTTTGATTCTCACCGGCTCAAGATTGACTCAATCTTCCATCCTTCCGAGATGGGTAAAATGTGGACCCAGGTTGTTGGGGGCAATATGTTGACTCTGTAAATGTTTAGAGAGGGGTGTAAAGCATTGGGAAGTGGTATACAAGACTCGGGGCCTAGTTATATGCGAGACCGCCTTCTGCCCCATACATCCCTTCGGCCGATCCGCTCCCACAGAGAGGGTCTTCTCAGGGTGCCGTCGGCCGGACAATGCCGACTGGTGACACCCAGGGGAAGAGCCTTCTCTGTGGCGGGCCCTGCCCTTTGGAATGACCTACCCTCTGAATTACGCACCATCACTGACCTCCGCCTCTTCCGCCAATGTCTAAAGACATATCTTTTCCAACAAGCCGGCCTAGCCTAACCTCCCATGGGGACTATTTTAGAGAGTTTTAAATTGGGTATTTTAAAATTTGGTTTTAGCATAGGATTAGAATAGTTTAATATATTTTAAATTATGAATTTATTTTTTGTATGTTTTTAAATTCCTGTGCGCCGCCCTGGGTCCTCTGTGGAGAAGGGCGGGATATAAATATAATAAAATAAATAAATAAAAATAAGTACTATTTAGATACGTAGATAGGGAAGTAGGAAGGTAGCGAGACAGACAGACAGACAAATATAGTGTAGATAAATAGATATAGACTAGAAGATAGATAGATAGATAGATAGATAGATAGATAACCAGACAGACAGACAGATATATATAGTAACTGTGAGAGTGATCTTGGAGACAACCATTTAAATAGGATGCAGCAGCTGCCAAAAAAGCCAACACCATTGCATGCTTCCTTCCATGTAGATGTAGTTCCATTGAGAACTATCTGACTAAGTGCAATCCATCTGGTGGTGTTGCTGTCTATCCCATATTGTTCTCTTATTGAGGCTGTGGTCTACTTTTATCAAATGCCTTGATGGCCTTACTGAAATTCAAGTAAATCCAAATAAACTATATCCATAGCATTTCCTTGATTCACTAATTTAGTCACTTTTTTTTTTTGAAGAGCTATGGTAAAAATGCAGCATTGCGGGCTAATTCTGCCAAATGCCAACAGTTCAATCCTGACTGACTCAAGGTTGCCTTCTATCTTAACGAGATCAGTAAAATGGGGATGCAGATTGTTGGGGGCAATATGCTGACTCTGTAAACCACAAGTAGCCTCTAAAGGGCTTAGAGGCTTACTTTTTCCTGCTTTTCAAAACCGAGTGCCGAACATATCTGCTGCTGTTTGAAGCGTGTGCTTGTTGTGTTCCTGCTTGAATTCTTGTTCAGAAAATAATGACTCATGCCGAAAAATAGTGCCCCCAAAGATAGCAGTAGCAATAGAATAGCACTTAGACTTATATGCTGCTTTGTAGTGCTTTACAGCCCTCTTTTAGCAGTTTAGAGTCAGCTTATTATCTAACAAACCCTAGCAGTCTGGGTCCTCATTTTACCAACCTAGGAAAGAGGGGAGGCTAAGTTAACCTTGAGCCAGTGCGACTTGAACTGCTGGCAGTTGGCAGAATTAGCCTGCAATATCACATTCTAACTACTGCACCCCCGCAGCTCTATAATTCGGTTTCCCATATACATATACATATATAATATGTTTGTGTCATACATACACACACACCCACACCCACACACACACACACACACACACACACACACACACATACACACATATAATATATATATATATATATATCATATCATTTCATTACTCTTATTATAGCTAAATATGTTATCCTTCAATAACAATCTAAAACAATCTAAAAGTTACTAAATTTCTACTTATTAATCATCAAGGAATGGCTAATCTTTTATTGTCAGCTTTCATTATCAACCAGTACCTTTCCAATACCGAAGTAGTTTTATCTCTCTTGCCATTTGTGGTAATACTTTTCTAATACTTCTGAGGAGCCTATTCTGGAGCATCCTTGCTATCCGTGCAGATGTTAATTAAAGACCCCATTGGCCGTTGTTGGGCTCCAGGGGGAACCCTTGGGGATAAGTTCAAGGGCTGAACCCTCCAACAACCTAGAGGAACCTCAGGGAGAATTCTAGGATTCCCAGGATCAAAGGAAGCCAAGAGGCTTCCCAATCCTCTTGATGTAAGCAAATGTAGGAAACGGGTGGAATTCAGCAGGTTCTGACAGGTTCTGGAGAACCGGTAACCGAAATTTGGAGTAGTTCAGAGAACTGGCAAATGCCACCTCTGGCTGGCCCCAGGATTGGGGAGGGAATGGACGTTTTGCTGTATCCTTCCCCTGCCAGGCCCTCCAGGCCACGCCATACCCACCAAGCCATGCCCACAGAACCAGTAGTAAAAAAAAAATTGAATTTCACACTGGAAGGAAGCCATATTTTTAAAGTGAGATGACTGCAATGGGGTGGGAAACCTTCCTTCTGGTTATTCCCTAAAAGACATCTGATTTGTTGTTTGCTCAGCAAGAAGCCAGTCATCATGTACAAGAACACTGTGAGAAAGAAGGAAACCCCATGACTTCCTTTCAAACAGCCCAGGCAGTTTGCGTCTTTCCCACTGTGAACAGCAGCAGGAAACCAACCTTCTGTTTCCATTGACCAGCAAATGAGCTCACTGGAGCAGTGTGTGTGTGTGTGTGTGTGTGTGGCAATTGCTTGTGGGACTGGAGGCCACTGATGGGCCACTTCTTTGTTAAGGTTAAAAGCTGAGGAGATCCTGCATCCTTATGATCTTTTATTAAAAGAGTCATCTTTATTTTTGAAGATATTCAGTGGGGGTTCAATTTTTTAAAATTATTATTAGTATTAGTATTTATTTATTTTTATTTTATTACATTTATATCCCGCCCTTCTCCGCAGAGGACCCAGGGCGGCGCACAGGAGATTTAAAAAAACATACAAAATAGAAAATAGATAAATAATTTAAAATATATATTAAATGATCCCGATCCTATGCTAAAAACCAATTGTTAAAAACCCAATTTAAAACTTTCCTAAAAGTCCCCATGGGAGGTTAGGCTAGGCCGGCTTGATGGAAAAAGTATGTCTTTAGACATTTGCGGAAGAGGCGGAGGTCGGTGATGGTCCGGAGTTCATGGGGTAGGTCGTTCCAAAGGGCGGGGCCCGCCACAGAGAAGGCTCTTCCCCTGGGTGTCGCCAGTCAGCATTGTATGATTCTTAAGGGGATGTGGTGGCTCAGTGGCTAACATGCTGAGCTTGTCGATCAGAAAGGTCGGCAGTTTGGCGGGTTGAATCCCTAGCACCACGTAATGGAGGGAGCTCCCGTTACTTGTCTCAGCTTCTGCCAAACTAGAACTTCGAAAGCATGTAAAAAAATGCAAGTAGAAAAATAGGGACCACCTTTGATGGGAAGGGAACAGCATTCCGTGCGCCTTTGGCATTTAGTCATGCCGGCCACATGGCCACGGAGATGTCTTTGGACAGCACTGGCTATTCGGCTTTGAAACGGAGATGAGCACCACCCCCTAGAATCGGGAATAACTAGCACATATATGCGAGGGGAACCTTTACCTTTACTATGACCCCTAACCAGAATTGCAAACCAAAAAACCTTAAAAATAGAATTGAAATGGAACCAAAACAAGATAAAATATTACCATTGAAGAGGACTTCACCGGTGGGCAAGACAGGTCTGCTCAATTTGGAAGGCAGTATAACCAAATTTCCTTATGTTGAAGGAGACTAAAATGAATGATCCAGGGGTGAGTTCTGGCAGGCACTACTGCTGGTTTGTTCATGCATTCTCTGTGCACTCTTGATGCACACTGTGCGCAGTGTGATTAAAAGTGTTCTGCACAAGCTCAAAACCAAAAAACAAAGTGGTGCCACCAGAAGAACCGATTCAAGGGTATGGCAGGTCTGGGTCGCTGCCAGGCTGCCAAACCACTACCAGTTCGGCCGAACCTGTCCAAACCGGTAGGAACCCACCACTGGTATGATTTGATTACAACAAAAAAGCCAATTTGTTAGTTTAACCATGCAGTCATTTTGACATAGCTACCTTAGACCAAACACAACCATATTTATTTATTTCCTGCCTTTATATTTATTTATATAAACTAGCTGTACCGGGCCATGTGTTGCTGTGGCCCAGTCTGGTTAAATGGCCAACCAATCTGTGTGTAGATGTACACCTGCACACACAAACACGTATACACAACCACCGTATAACTCCCAACCTACCTACCTACTGTATTTCCTCCTCTCCCCCTCTACCTACCTACCTACCTACTGTATTTTTCCCTCTCTCTCTCTATCCCTCTACCTACCTACCTACCATGCAGCCCCTGGGACCAAAAATGGGCCACCTGGGAGTGTGCCACCCCCCCCCCATGCCTAGTTTTGGGCCTAGTAGGCGTCCATACAGTCTCCTGGGACCAAAAATGGGCCACATGGGAGTGTGTCACTCCCCATGCCTAGTTTTGGGCATAGTAGTTGGGCCTCCATGCAGTGTGGGAACGTTAGAGGCTTATTTGGTTGCTGAGGAAACGACCATTGGAAATGGGGTGTGTGCATGACGCATCATAAGAAGCAGCCGGATGGGAGAAGCTACAGGGAGGTGAAAACCTGAGAAGTGTGTACCTTTTATGTTTGTGCTGATTGCACATGACACACGTGTGCCAGCCACACAAAATATATGTATGATTACATCGGAAGTCCTTGGGAACATTGTGCAAAAATTTGGTGCCTATCGGGGCAATACTTTCTGAGATTAGTGGCTTTGCACAAACTATTTTACATTTTTATTTATATAGATAACTCAAGGCAGTGAATGTACTGAATACTTCTTATTTTCCTCACCACAACAGCCCTGTGAGATGGGCTGAGAGAGAGTGACTGGCCCAAAGTCACACAGCTGGTTTTGTTCCTGAGGCAGGCTAGAGCTCGCCATATCCTTGTGTCCAGTGGTGGGATTTTACTACCAGTTCTGTGGGCATGGCTTAGTAGGTATGGCAAGAAAAAGTTACTGCAAAATCCCCATTCCCTCCTCACTCCAGGGAAGGATACTGCAAAATCCCCATTCCCTCCCCACTCCAGGGGAAGGATACTGTAAACTCCCTATTCCCTCCCCACTCCAGGGAAGGATACTGCAAAATCCCCATTCCCTCCCCACTCCAGGGAAGGATACTGCAAAATCCCCATTCCCTCCCCACTCCAGGGAAGGATACTGCAAAATCCCCATTCCCTCCCCACTCCAGGGGAAGGATACTGTAAAATCCCTATTCCCTCCCCACTCCAGGGGAAGGATACTGTAAAATCCCCATTCCCTCCCCACTCCAGGGAAGGATACTGCAAAATTCCCATTCCCTCCTGATCAGCTGGGACTCGGGAGGCAGAGAATAGATGGGGGCGAGGCCAGTCAGAGGTGGTATTTGCCGGTTCTCCGAACTACTCAAAATTTCCACTAACGATTCTCCAGAACCGGTCGGAACCTGCTGAATGCCACCTCTGCTTGTGTCTAGCTTGGTTTCTTAACCACTCAACCTAACTGGCTCATTATATACCTTATATTTATACTCTTAATAATTCTATCAGTGCAGAGCCAACGCAGCAAGTGCAGGATTCAGTGTTTATTCAAGCAAGGGCAACAACAGTGATTGTAAAATGATTCTCTCACACACAGAAAAGAAAGGTAGATTTTCTTCCCTGCCTAATCTTCCTCTATTATCATAATTTAAGTAACTCTAAGATGAACTTTCCATTATAAAGGCAAATTATTTAGAAGAGGGAAAATTGTAGTTCTACTTTCATTTAAAAGCAGTACGATTTAGTGGTAAAAATGACTTATGAATAGGTTACGCCTCTGTTCCGTCTTGCTTCTTCTGGGAATTCATTATAATTTTCTCAGATGAATGTTTTCTGTGTGGGGCTGACGAGTGAGTACCAAGAGAATGCATGCGAGCTGCTTGAGCACTAAATAACTGATTGTTTGATTATGTGCCATCAAGTTAGTGTTGATTCCTATCAACCATGTAGACTTTCAATTAAGATCTGTCCCTAACCTTAACTCCATTCCACTTGCTGTTCTTCTCCCTCCTTTTCTCTTTCCTTCCACCGTTCCCTTTAGAGTTTTCTCCAGGGAGCTGAGTCTTCACATAATGTGTGCAAAGTAGAATAATTTGAATCTGGTCATTTGTGCATTGAGTAAAAATTCTGGGTTGGTTTATTTGATGATCCATCTTTTTTTTTGGACTGCCCAAAACTATTCAATATTCTCAGGAATTGTCAGGCCCAAAGAAACAGGAACAGAGTAATTTATTACTCTGAGTAGTTTATTTACTGTTGTGCATGAAGGAAGGGAGGGAGGGAGGGAGGGAGGGAGAGAGAGAGAAAGAAAGAAATAGAAAGAAAGGAAGAAAGGAAGGAAGGAAGGAAGGAAAGAAGGAAGGAAGGAGCCATGGTGGTGCAGGCTACTTCTGCTGCCAGCAGTTTGGCAGTTCGATTCTTACCGGTTCAAGATTAACGCAGCCTTCCATCCTTCCAATGTGGGTAAAATGAGGACACAGGTTGTTGTTTTTTTGACTGCCCAAAACTATTAAATATTCTCAGGGATTGCCAGGCCCAAAGAAACAGGAACAACATGTGGAGTAACTTCTGAGTAGTTTCTTTACTGTTGTTCACCTATGGACAGAATCTTGCCAGACTAAAGCAATTATCAGCAATCACTGCTATGTTTGTGGCTATGTCTGGCTGGGATATCAGTCTGCAACAGTGGTGAAATTCAATTTTTTTTACTACTGGCTTGATGGGTGTGGCAGGGGAAGTGTGGCAGGGGAAGGATACTGCAAAATCTCCATTACCATCCCACTCTGGGGCCAGCTAAAGGTGGTATTTGCCAGTTCTCCAAAGTACTCAAAATTCCCACTACCGGTTCTCCAAATTATTCAAAATTCCCACTACCGGTTCTCCAAACTACTCAAAATTTCCGCTACCAGTTCTCCAAACTACTCAAAATTTCTACTACCAGTTCTCCAAACTACTCAAAATTTCCACTACCCGTCTGTCAGAATCTGCCGGATTTTACCCAGTTACATTAGAAGAGAGTTTCCTCTGTCCTTCTTTTCCCACTCACAAACAGATGTAGAAGTTATGCTTATGTTTAAAATCACAAATCGAGGGTCTGTTGTATCCACATATACCAAACCTCATCTTGATACTCTTGGAAAGCCTTGGTTTTCATTCTATTCTCTACCTTTCTTGGTTTCTAAGAATCTTCATTAGGAGAAAGCAAACTTCTGTGCCCTGAATGTGGAGACAATTTTTCATTATGCCCTTGTATTCTGTTATGCTATTATTTTTAATAATCATACTTAGCAGCAATAGGAGTAAGGACAGGGATAGTCAAGTAATAATATTTAGCTAGAGAGAAGAAAAGATATAATGTGAGCTCCAGACACCATAGTGACACCAAAATGAAGGTTCAATTGCTACCAAAATTGAAATTGAAAATGTTGACATGAATAGAAATGGGAAAAATTTTCTCAAATGATTGCCTTTTGTAATGTCACAGAATAGGGGTGTAGTGACCTAGTGGTTAAGACGCCAGGCTTGTCAATCAAAAGTTTGGCTGTTTTGAGACTCAAGTACTATGTGACAGGACGTCCCATTCTTGGCGCAGCTCCTGCCAATCTAGCAGTTTGAAAGGATGCAAATGTAAGCAGATAAATAGGTACCACTTCGGTGGGAAACTAGCAGTGTTCCATGTGCCTTGACATATAGCTAGGCCAGCCACATGACCATGGAAATGGCTTTAGACAACACTGGCTCCCTCGGCTAAGAAACCGAGATGAGCACACCCCCACTCCCTAGAATCGGACATGACCGGACAGGGGAAGCCTTTAATCTTTGCCTTTAATGTCAATAGAAACAAGAAAGCAAATTCAGCATGTTCCAAGCTGAGGGGAAGAATAGAGTGGAAAGATTGCATCTTGTAAGAAGTGCCTCCATCTGTCTGGTGAAACATTTGAAGAAATCACGATCTGATTTTGGTCTAAAGTAAGAATTGAAAGGATGAAAGCTGACCACAAGGGGCCATTCATGGTGGTTCAGATGTCTTCATGATTATGCCAAAGCCAGGTGTGGATGTACCCTACATTGCCAAAAGTATTCGCTCACCTGCCTTTACTCGCAGTAAGTGACCTCCGATTCCGAATCCATAGGGTTCAATAGGACGTCGGTCCACTGTGCATTGTTCTGGAGCTAATCTGAAGGCCACATAAAGTTTGGAGGTCTATAGCCATTGACTCTGCAGAACGTTGGCAACCTCTTCACACACAAGATGGCGACGCGCTTAGGTGCAGTGGCTTTGAGCTCCTGGTGTCACAGCAGACTTTTCCATCAAAAACTCGCTCTGAACCTACTGTGAATTATAGAGAAACAAACATATCAACTGGTTGTGACACATCAGTTAAAGAAAAAAAAAGGATTACTCGGATTTTTTAGGACAAGTAAGAAAAACAAGTTTCAGGCAGAGAAATCCTCAAGAAGAAGCCTAGATCTGGGTAGTGGATAATTTTTAAAACCCATATGTTGTATCGTAAACAAAGCCTTGATGAAACAATGACTGCAGATTCTTCACGAAGTTTATGTCCTGTAACGGTGGCACCATCATTATCTCTTGGGAATATACAAGGGGCAACTGCAAGAATGGAAATGAAGAAGCGGAGAGCACCACCCCTACCAGTAATTCCATCCTTTTCTGTTGGGAAAGCTGAGAGAGAAGGAAAAATGCCAAGTGCGATTCCTCGAAATTCATTGCAACAAGAAATAAAAAAGAAAAAGAGACGTGCTCCTCTTCCACCAACTCCTAAACAGTAGAGTTGCTTGTACACACTGTTCTGCAGACATGGAATTCTCAACTGTCATTTGTCGGCCATTTTATTTGCCTGGAGAGATTCCTGTTGTGGCTGTCACTGCTGTCTGTATTCCACCTGGTGCAGGTGTTGGCATGGCGCTCAAACCAATTTCATTGTAATTTTATTACAATGACAATAAAGATGATGATGATGACTAGGCGCCTCAGCATCCGCTGACCCCACTCCGTCCGTTTACGTGGCCTACCACTTCGTGGCTGAGTTGCTGTTGTTCCCAAACACTTCCATGTTAATACAGCTGACAGTTGACTGTGGAATATTTAGGAGCGAGGAAAGTTCATGCCTGGATTTCTTGCACAGGTGGCCTCCTATCCCAGTTCCATGCTGAGCTCCTGAGAGCGACCCATTCTTTCACACATGTTTGTAAAAACAGTCTGCATGCCTTGGTACTTGATTTTATACACCTGTGGCCATGGAAGTGATTGGAACACCTGATTCGGATTATTTGGATGGGTGAGCAAATACTTTTGGCAATATACTGTATGTCTGTGATGGTGAACCTATGGCACGTGTGCCAGAGGAGGCATGCAGTGGCTTCTCTGATGACATGCAAGCCATCAGCCCAATTCAGCTCCACTGCACATGCGTATGTACCTCCTGGCCAGCTGGTCTTTGGGTCTCTGCTGTGCACGTGCAGGGTGCATCTGGGGAGCAGTGCACCCATGTGGGATGTGTGTGTGTGTGTGTGTGTGTGTGAGAGAGAGAGAGAGAGAGAGAGAGAGAGAGAGAGAGCATTGCATTTTGAGGGTTCGGGCACATGTGCATTCATTTGCATGGACATATGCACACTTTGGGCATTTGCTCTGGAAAAGGTTAGCCATCAGTGATACATGTCATTAAATCAGGTTTCTAAAGTAGCTCAAAGCTTCTTAGGAATCTCAGGGTCAGAATATCGCCTGGATTGCACTCACACCTCACAGTGTTACTTGTGATCAATGTTTCATCAGTGTAATTTTCTTCCATTCCCTCTTATCCATGGAAGTCAATAGCTCATTAATTGAGAGTGCATAAGGAAACCTGTTAAACAAAATAATTTTCTCATTATATTTAACTGATTACTTTTTGCTGCCTTGATTGAAAAACATTGATTCCTCTGAATGTGGTCCCCCTTTAAAAGGCCCCTAAGGAATCAAGACAACATGTTGTTTTTTTTACCTCCAAAGAAAATGTTTTAGGTGATCCCAGACCTCTCAATCCATGCACACGTTCAGAACATTAGGTGGATAACATGGCGTGTTTGGTTGAACCGGCTCCTAAAAACGACAGTGCATCAATCTCTCTTGTGCTGGGTTTCTCAACATTGGCAATTTGAAGATGTGTGGATTTCAACTCCCAGAATTCCCCAGCTAGCAGGGGGAATTCTGGGGATTGGAATCCACACATCTTCAAGTTGCTAAGGTTAAGGAGCATTGTCCTGGGGCTTATATCTGCAAAGCTGAAAGAAATGGCAATTTGGCCTGGAGATCTTTTCTTTGAAGAGAGTGGGAATTGATTAAGCTTCACCACATGATTGGCAGCCTTTTCAGGCATGGAGGGTCACCATCTCCCTTCAAAATGAAAGAAAAAAAAAAAGATTGGCAGAGATCTGCCAAAATCTTGCCAAGGTTCAGTGATCTTTCTTTCTGTGAGCTTTTGCTTCTTTGTTGAAGAGCACAGTGAAAGATTATTTAGTTATGGGTTTATTGTTTGTTTGTTTGTTTGTCAAACAAGTACAAGATAACAAGTATCTTGTTTGGTCGCCACGATGTAGAAAAGACGTGGAGACTCTGGAAAGAGTGCAGAGAAGAGCAACCAAGATGATTAGGGGACTGGAGACTAAAACATATAAAGAACGGTTGCAGGAGTTGGGTATGTCTAGTTTGATGAAGAGAAGGACCAGGGGAGACATGATAGCAGTGTTCCGATATCTCAGAGGGTGCCACAAAGAAGAGGGAGTCAAACTATTCTCCAAGGCACCTGGGGGCAGGACAAGAAACAATGGGTGGAAACTCTTCAAGGAGAGAAGCAACTTAGAACTAAGG
Source organism: Rhabdophis nuchalis (assembly GCA_039707465.1). Classification (NCBI taxonomy): domain Eukaryota; kingdom Metazoa; phylum Chordata; class Lepidosauria; order Squamata; family Natricidae; genus Rhabdophis; species Rhabdophis nuchalis. The sequence continues at coordinate 25,966,176 of CM077654.1, read as the reverse complement.
AGAAATTTCCTGACAGTTAGAACAATTAACCTCTGGAACAGCTTGCCTCCAGAAGTTGTGAATGCCCCAACCCTGGAAGTCTTTAAAAAGATGTTAGATAGCCATTTGTCTGAAATGGTATAAGGTTCCTGCCCACGCAGGGGGTTGGTCTAGAAGACCTCCAAGGTCCCTTCCAATTCTGCTATTGTATTGTATTGTAGTATAGGAGTGAACCTCAACATCAACAAAGGAAGTAAGTACAGATAAATGGGGACAGTAAGACAGGGATGGTAGACAACGCTGGTGCGCTTATGCACACCCCCTTTACAGACCTCTGAGGAATGGGGTGAGGTCCACGGTAGACAGTTTGAGATTGAAGCTTTGTGAGATTGTGAAGGTTTGAGGCTGTAACAATGGAGTCAGGGAGAGCCTTCCGGGCGTTGACCCCTCTGTTGCTGAAGTCATCTTTTCTTCAACCAAGTTTCAAGTGGTTTACCTTGAGTTTGTATCCATTGTTTGCCTGCGTATTATTGCAGTTGAAGCCAAAGAAGTCGTTGACAGGTAGGATGTTGTAGGAGACAATTTTGTGTACTACACTTACGTCAGACTAAAAACGGCATAGTTCCAGATTGACCAAGTCCAAAATTTCAAGCCTGGTGGCCTAGGCCATTCTATTTAGGCACATTCTCTTGAAATTCTAGAGAAGATTGCACATGAACACCAAAATCTTGGGAGATTTGGATTTTTCTTTTCATTTTAAAAGGAAATCACCAAATATTGAGGTTCTGTGGACTCCATTTAGGAGCGCTTGTGAAGGCCGAGTTTTCAGTTCCTTGCTTAGGCACTTTTGTATCTCTTTCACTCTTCTCCCTTCTAGGTAATAACATTTTTGTTCCCCGAGGGTCTTTCTGTGTGTGTGTGTGTGTCTGTCTGTCTGTCACACACACACTCAAGAGACTCACAAAAGCTCCCGCAACTTCCTTTTGCCCTTAATTGATATTCTACATCATCTTGGCGAATTATAACAAGGCCATTGGGGAACGCTCCTTGTTTTCAGTTGCCGATATGCCTGTATCAGGAAAATATCTACAGACTTTGAAAGAAATCTGTCCTGGGACAGCGAACCGATGGGGCTGTTTTCTCTGACATTGTGTAGTGCAAATCTGCTTTCAAGGTAGGGATTTTTTGAAATGCAAATGTGCATATCATCAAAACCCTAGGACTTTTTCTCTCCTTGCCTGTCAAATGGAATCCTTGGTGATTTGTAAATGTATCATGAAAAAAGGGAATTCCAGAAAAGTGTAATCTATTGAGAAGCTTGCATTTTAAAGCTTGCAAGTTTAGTATTTCTTTTCCCCAAACTACCAGTCTGGGTTTTTTTGTTTTTAAAGCGTAAAAGACATAACCAAAAAAACTATTATTTTATTTATTTATTTATCGAATTTATATAACCGCACCCTCTCCCCGAAGGGACCCGGGGCGGTGCACAGGAAGTTAAAACACACAATATAAAATATAAATAATTAAAATCAAATTAAATAAATATCCCTGTGCTAAAATTTAACAAGTTAAAACATAATTCATTTAAAATCCAATTAAAACAATTTATGATACAGACTGAAGGCTAGGTAATTAACTTAGGCCAAACCGGCCTGATGGAACAGGAGTGTCTTTAATTTCTGGCGGAAGGTGCGGAGGTCCGTGGTTGTTCTGAGGTCGGGGGGAAGGTCGTTCCAGAGGGTTGGGCCCACCGCAGAGAAGGCCCTTCCCCTGGGCGTCACCCGCTGGCATTGCCTAGTGGACGGCACCCGGAGAAGTCCCTCTCTGTGGGAGCGGATCGGCCGAAGGGATGTATGGGGCAGGATCCGATCCCGCAGATAACTAGGTCCCGTGCCATGGAGCGCTTTGAAGATGGTGATCAGCACCTTGAAGCGCACCCGAAAGACCACAGGCAGCCAGTGCAGCTCGCGCAGGAGCGGTGTTACATGGGAATACCTAGACGTTCCCAAGATCGCCCGCGCGGCCGCATTCTTGACCAGCTGCAGTCTTCGGGTGCACCCCAAGGGGAGCCCCATGTAGAGAGCAATTACAGTAGTCTAGCCGGGATGTCACAAGGGCGTGAGTGACTGTGCGAAGGGCGTCCCGGTCCAATAAGTAGGTCCAAACACTAATTGTAGTGTTTTCCTGGACATTTCTTGGGTGTTTTGACTTAAAACTGGTCTGAAGTTGAGATTTATGTTCTTTGGAGCTATGGGCAGGGAGGGAAAAAAAGTTTAATAGGAGTTGACCTCCTAAACATGTATAAAAGCTGTAATATTATTTGTGATCCTAAATATTCCTGGAAAATAATTATTACGTGTTTCCCATGTAACTTTCCTTTGTTTATCAAACCTCCTTTTGGCATTCTCTTCTCCAAACTGAAAAGCGCCAATGTCTTCAGCCTGTCCATTTTTTAAATAAATAAATGGTCATTAAGTGAATCTGACTTCCTCACTGACTTTGCTTGTCAGAAGGTCGCAAAGGGCAACTGTCATAAATGTGAATCAGTTGCCAAGGATCTGAATTTTGATCACATGACCATAGGGATGCTCTCTTTGGTGGGGAAAGGGGGAAAAATCCCTTTTTTTCAATGACGTTGTAACTTTGTAACAATGGCGTGGTCGGCTGGCGACCCCCAGGGGGAGGGCCTTCTCTGTGGCAGGTCCAGCCCTCTGGAACGACCTGCTCCCCGACCTCCCCACCATCACGGACCTACGCCTCTTCCGCTTAAAACACAGTTTTTCCATCTGGCTGGCCTGGCATAGATTAATGATTAATTTTAAATATAACATTTTTAATAGTTTTTAATTACTTTTTAATAATAATAATAATGATAATAAATTTTATTTGTATACCGCTTCCTCTCCCCAAAGGGACTCGGAGCGGTGCACAGGGAATAAAAAACCAATATAAAATACATAGAAAGATAAATAGTTAAAATACGAATTAAACAATTGTCCCTGCGCTAAAATCCCCTAAATTAAATTACACTAAAAACCCCTAAAACCCTATCAAAAGACGGAAGACTAACCTAGGCCGGCCAAGCAGAAAAAGTGTGTTTTCAATTTTTGACGGAAGGAGCGGAGGTCCGTGGTTGTTCTAATTTCGGGGGGAAGGTCGTTCCAGAGGGCTGGGCCCGCCACAGAGAAGGCCCTTCCCCTGGGTGTCGCCCGCTGGCATAGCCTAGTGAACGGCACCCGGAGAAGTCCCTCTCTGTGGGAGCGAATCGGCCGCAGGGATGTATGGGGCAGGATGCGATCCCGCAGATAGCTAGGTCCCGAGCCATGAAGCGCTTTAAAGATGGTAACTAACACCTTGAAGCGCACCCGAAAGACAACAGGCAGCCAATGCAGCTCGTGCAAGAGCGGTGTTATGTGGGTAAACCTAGAGGTTAACCCTTAATTCTCGCGCGGCTGCACGAGCAATAATTTTTTAGCACAGACTTATTAATTTAATTCTATTTTATACTGTGATTATGTGTATGGGTGTTTTTATTCTTTCTGTGCACCGCCCTGAGTCCCACCAGGGAGATAGGGCGGTATAGAAATCTGATTAATTAAATAAATAAAATAAATAAATAAACTGTGGTAAGTGTAGTACTACCTGTACTGAAGAGTGGGGGGGGGGGCGGGGGAAGAGGCTACAGAATGCTGCAAGAAAGGATTGTGCAAAGGAACAGTGTGAGTGCACACACACAACCTCTATGTCAGTGATGGCTAACCTTTTTTGGCTCGCGTGCCAAAAGCGGGGGGAGCGCAGGATGGTCACGCGTGGGTGTGCCACACCCATAATGCTATGTGCGCGACCCCCTGCTTTTGGTGCACTTTTTTCACCCTCCCCAGGCTCCAGAGGCTTCAGGGTGAAAACAGCCTCCCCCCCCCCCACCTCCAGAGGCTTCAGGAGCTCTCCTGAAGCCTCCAGAGGGCGAAAAACAGCCTCAAAAGAAGGCCTTAAATCAGCTGGCCAGCGCACAAATGCACGCTGGAGCTGACAGGGCAATGCCTCGCGTGCCCTAAGAAATGGTTCCGTGTGCCACCTGTGGCACCCGTGCCATAGGTTTGCCATCAATACAATACAATACAATACAATACAATAGCAGAGTTGGAAGGGACCTTGTAGGTCTTCTAGTCCAACCCCCTGCGTGAGCAGGAACCTTATACCATTTCAGACAAATGGCTATCTAACATCTTTTTGAAGACTTCCAGGGTTGGGGCATTCACAACTTCTGGAGGCAAGCTGTTCCAGAGGTTAATTGTTCTTACTGTCAGGAAATTTCTCCTTAGTTCTAAGTTGCTTCTCTCCTTGATTAGTTTCCACCCATTGCTTCTTGTCCTGCCCCCAGGTGCCTTGGAGAATAGTTTGACTCCCTCTTCTTTGTGGCACCCTCTGAGATATCGGAACACTGCTATCATGTCTCCCCTGGTACTTCTCTTCATCAAACTAGACATACCCAGCTCCTGCAACCGTTCTTCATATGTTTTAGTCTCCAGTTCCCTAATCATCTTGGTTGCTCTTCACTGCTCTATGTGATAATATCATACTAGCCACAAGGATTGCATCAAAAACAAGGTTAGATCGCAAAAATGATTTTATTTGAAACACTATTGTAATTGTTGATACAAGATAAAATGGCAAAGAAAAAGATGATTGAATTATGGACTGTACAATGTAATCTTTTTATATGTTTATCCTTTACTTCTAAAATTGTAAATCTATGAAGCTTTGGGAGGGGCCACCACCAACGGCAGGGAAGCTACCAAAATGTTACCTTCACCCTATACCTTTTCCCTTGTAAAAACTTTGAAAACCAATAAAATACTTTAAAAAAACAAACAAGGTTCCTGAGAAGAAAGAGAGAAAAAATAATTATATGAGGTTAGTTGGAAACAGAACAGAAAAACACCTAAGCCCAATATGATACTAAGCTGGCAGGAATAGCCAACACCCTAAGTTTAAGTTTAAGTTTATTGGCTTTATATCCTGCCCTATCTCCCCGAAGGGACTCAGGGCGGTGCACAGGTAAATATTAAAAACAATACAAAAATACAAGATAACTACAATAAAAATATATTACATTTAAACCCGTGCTAAAAACATATTTGAAACCCATCTAAAAACCCTTACTAAAATCCCTACGATTTGTTATTAAAATCTAAGCCAGGCCAGCCAGATGGAAAAAGTGAGTTTTAAGCTCCCAGCGGAAGAGGCGCAGGTCCATGATGGTACGAATGTTGGGGGGCAGGTCATTCCAGAGAGCCGGACCCGCCACAAAGAAGGCCCTTCCCCTGGGGGTCACCAGCCGGCATTGGAAGATAGGCTCAAGATCCAGAAGGATCTTGATGGACTTGAACACTGGGCCCTATATAACAAAATGCAATTTAATGTAAAGTAAAGTCGTACACTTAGGCAACAAAAGCCAAAAGTACACATATAAATTGGGTGAAATCCGACTGAATAGCAGGGACTGTGAGAGGGATCTTGGGGTCTTAGTGGACAACCAGATAAATAGGAGCCAACAGTGTGCAGCGGCAGCCAAAAAAGCCAATGCAATCCTAAACTGCATTAACAGAGGGATACAATCAAGATCAGGTGAGGTACTAATACCACCTTACTTTTTATTTTATTTTATTTTAATCGCATTTATATCCCGCCCTTCTCCACGAGGGACACAGGGCGGCGCACAGGAATTTAAAAAACATACAAAACAATAAATACAGAATTTAAAAACATATTAAATTAAATTATAATCCTATGCTAAAATCCGAATTAAAATCCCCAATTTAAAACTATCTAAAATAGTCCCAACGGGAGGTTACACTAGGCCGGCTTGCTGAAAAAGATGTGTCTTTAGACACTGGCGGAAGAGGCGGAGGTCCGAGATGGTACGCAATTCAGGGGGTAGGTCGTTCCAAAGGGCAGGGCCCGCCACAGAGAAGGCTCTTCCCCTGGGTGTCGCCAGACGGCATTGCCCGGCCGACGGCACCCTGAGAAGGCCCTCTCTGTGGGAGCGGATCGGCCGAAGGGATGTATGGGATCTAGAGTACCTAGAGTACTGGATCCAGTTTTGGTGCCACTATAAAAAATACGTTGAGATTCTAGGAAAAGCACAGAGAAGAGCAACAAAGATGATTAGGGGACTGGAGGCTAAAGCATATGAAGAACAGTTGCAGGAAGTGAGCAAGGGTGGGATTCAGTTCAAATTGTGGTCTGGCTTATCTCTTGTGAACCCTAAACAACCTTTCTCCTTACAATTTATTTCCCTTCGAACCTCATTCTAATAAACATGTATGCTATTATCCTGTCCAATCAACTTTCCTCTTTCAGGTTTCTTTGCTATGTTAACTATAAAAGGGGAACGATTGGGGTTCCCTCCTTGAATGTGGAATCCCTTTTGTCTGAATATTCTGAAAATTGTAATGAAACAATCTTCCTGTCTCGGTTTGTCTCACTGGAAAATACGCACACCGAGACACGAGCCTGAAATAGCCATATTTGGCCATCGCTCTCCAAGTGACGTCTACTAGAGCAAATAAAATTACAGTCACAAATCCCCTGGATCACCAAATTAAGAAATGTAGTAGTAAGAAGCAGTGGCCTTCCTGTCTCTTGAGTAACAGGAGAACAACTCCAAAAAAAAGCTGCCCAAAGAATTAAGGATATAGAAGCACAAAATGATACAGCTATCCTTAGTAAGTTGGGTAACCTGAAATGGCTGAGCAAATACAAACGTACTTTTCAAGTAGACAGTTACAACTGCCAAAACATCTTAGGGAGATATTTACGCAAGCGAGATTCGAACAGCTTGACACAAGGGTCAGATATGGGAGATTCCATTCTATACCAATTAATCAGTGGAACAGAAGTTGCCTCCAAAAGTTGTGAATGCCCCAACACTACAAGTCTTCAAGAAGATGTTGGATAGCCATTTGTCTGAAATAGTTTAGGGCTTCCTGCCTAGGCAGGGAGTTGGACTAGATGGCATCCAAGGTCCCTTCCAACTCTCCTATTGTATTGTATTGTATTGTATATTGTATTGCAGGAATAGCCAACACTCCAGAAGATAGGCTTAAGATACAGAAGGATCTAGACAAACTTGAACATTGGGCACTATCTAATAAAATGAAATTCAATTGTGAAAAAAGTAAGGTCCTACATATAGGCAAGAAAAACCAAATGCACAAGTACAGTATAGGTGGTACCTTGCTCAATAGTAGCAACTGTGAGAGGGATCTTGGAATCCTAGTGGACAACCATTTAAATATGAGCCAGCAGTGTGCAGCAGCTGCCAAAAAAGCCAACACAGTTCTAGGCTGCATAAACAGAGGGATAGAATCTAGATCACGTGAAGTGTTAATGCCACTGTATGGTGCCTTGGTAAGGCCACACTTGGAATACTGCATACAGTTTTGGTCGCCACGATGTAGAAAAGACGTGGAGACTCTGGAAAGAGTGCAGAGAAGAGCAACCAAGATGATTAGGGGACTGGAGACTAAGACATATGAAGAACGGCTGCAGGAGCTAGGTATGTCTAGTTTGATGAAGAGAAGGACCAGGGGAGACATGATAGCAGTGTTCCGATATCTCAGAGGGTGCCACAGAGAAGAGGGAGCCAAACTATTCTCCAAGGCACCTGGGGGCAGGACAAGAAGCAATGGGTGGAAACTAATCAAGGAGAGAAGCAACTTAGAACTAAGGAGAAATTTCCTGACAGTGAGAACAATTAACCTCTGGAACAGCTTGCCTCCAGAAGTTGTGAATGCCCCAACCCTGGAAGTCTTTAAGAAGATGTTAGATAGCCATTTGTCTGAAATGGTATAAGGTTCCTGCCCACGCAGGGGGTTGGACTAGAAGACCTACAAGGTCCCTTCCAACTCTGCTATTGTATTGTATTGTATTGTATTGTATTGTATTGTATTGTATTGTATTGTATTGTATTGTATTGTATTGTATTGTATTGTATTGTATACCCTACAATGAACATCTCTGCGTTTGTGGAGCAGCAGAGGTAGAAGACCTGGTTCACATCCTATTTGATTGTTGCTTGTGAAAGGGGGTGGGAGACAGACACCTTGGTCCATAGACCAAATGAAGGACCCCTTGGGATCCCCATATCAAAACAACTTCTCTTATGTGCAGCGAGAACTGGAAAATAACATTTAATACAGCGCAGGACTTAAACAAAACGGTTCGGTTGAGATCTGCCTACGTGGGAATGATTGGGGTAGATTGCAGGGGTGACACCGAAATATAATGTTAGCATATTTTGTCTATATCTTAAATTATTGTATTCTATTCCCATTTCATTTTAGACTGTATTTTATTCCAATCCCATTTTAAATTATATTTTATTCCAATTTCATTTTAAATTGTATTTTATCAAATTCCTTTTTGAAATTGCTTTTATCAAATTATAGTAATAATTTCTTTCTGGAACTTTGATGTGGCTCAAGGGCTAATCAATAAAACCCAATGTCAAATGTCAAAGTTAGAAAAGGAGCTACCTGACTTTCAGGAAGAAGGTAAGATAGAACCTTCCCTGGTTTCCACCCTGGAAGGAAGTTTGAAAATATTCTGAGAAAAGGGTAGAAAACCAGAAGAAGCATCTTTTGCAGAAATGTTGCATTAGAAAAATCTTTGGCCACGGGGACATTAAGCTGGTGACAGCTATTTCAGGACTCTTTCAAAGAAATCTCTTTCCCTATCCCACAGCCAGGAAAGTTTATCTAATTTGCTTTTGGAATTAATAGTTTGCAGTGAATTGGACAAATTGAAGTGGCTCTTTGCTGCAAAAAACATCATTGCTACTTTTCTTTTTTAGCACAGTTGCTGCTGCGCGAGATAATAACAATTCTAAACAAAAGCTAATTTTGGGGGGAGGCTATTAGAGAGCTAATAGACTCTCTTGGTTATGGAAAGATCTGGCTTGGTTTTCTCTTGTCCCATTTGGAGCCTAGCTTAGAGATCCAAAATATCCAGTGAGGATATCTTCAGAAAGTCATTTGGGGGCTTGAAGCTGTATGGTAGGGCTCTCGTAGAAGAGACCAGCATCTGCTCACATTGCAGGAGCTGGTTGCAGCTCACATTGCAGGTTGCAGGAGCTAGGTATGTCTAGTTTGATGAAGAGAAGGACCAGGGGAGATATGATAGCAGTCTTCCGATATCTCAGAGGGTGCCACAAAGAAGAGGGAGTCCAGCTATTCTCCAAGGCACCTGGGGGCAGGACAAGAAGCAGTGGGTGGAGACTAATCAAGGAGAAGGGCGGGGTATAAATTCGAAAAATAAATAAAATAAAATAAAGGAGAGAAGCAACTTAGAACTAAGGAGAAATTTCCTGACAGTTAGAACAATTAACCTCTGGAACAGCTTGCCTCCAGCAGTTGTGAATGCCCCAACCCTGGAAGTCTTTAAAAAGATGTTAGATAGCCATTTGTCTGAAATGGTATAAGGTTCCTGCCCACGCAGGGGGTTGGACTAGAAGACCTACAAGGTCCCTTCCAACTCTGCAATTGTATTGTATTGTATTGCCAATGGCATCCTGTTTCCCTAAAAAATAAGACTTTCCCGGATAATCAACCCAATTGACCCGGGACGGTGTGGCCAATTCAATGTCACTCACGACGATGGGCACTTCACCTTAGATGTTACAATGTCATAAGGGTTAACCGGAGAGGCAGTTTCTGTAAGCAGGGCAATCAAGATGAGGCTGGAAACAACACCGGAATGTCTCCTTCCTGCCTTCCTTACAGGATTAGCCCTGGAAAATGGGAAAAAACCAAAAGGAGATTTCTTCCAACAACCGGTTCTCCGAACTGCTTAGAAAGTTAACAACCGGTTCTCCTGAATAGGTGCGAACCTGCTGGATCCCACCACTGGTTTACTGTGAAGTGGTATGTAAGTCTAAATGTTATTGCTATTCCTAATATCTAGGGTGGTAGCAAAACATCTGCAGGAAAACAGCCATGTTCAGAGAGCACCAAGAACCTAATAATTCAACCCTAAGCTTCATATATTTTCAACTAGTGCAGTATTACTTCAATTAAGGCAATTATTTAATTGTTAATTCCTAATACATATTTATAGCAATCTCTACCCTTTCATATCTCATGATTCTCATGCCGGAAATAAATAGAGATGCATGTAAAGAAAAAAAAAAGATCCATCACTTTTTTCTGCCTTGCAGGTGCATTCGGCAGATAGAGGAAGCGAGAGAGTTAGAAATGGGCAGTGCCAGTGTGAGAATGGTTGCTGGTCCCACAGGATCTGTGGACAGCAGTAACCACAGGATGCCAAAGCAGCATGTTGACATCATGTCAGAAGGACACGGCTTTCTCGATGGAGAAAGGAGCGGTATATAAATTGAATATAAATAAATAAATAAATAAATAAATAAATAAATAAATAAATAAATAAATAAGTCCCACCCCTTTTGAAAGCAAAGTTTGTTAAAATATTCATGACTGGGAGAGACATGAGAACAAGGTCAACCAATGAATAGGCATAGTAACTAAGTCAGCCAATGGGAGCGTAAACAGATCTGTGCAGAGAATTGAGACAGAAACTTAAGCAGTCTGCTGCTCTGAGAAGTAAACTAGCAGTCTGTCTGGGTTTGTCTGCTAAAATGAAACTAACTGCTTGTGTTTGCCTGTAACTCTCCTGCATTGTGTTTACTTGGAAGAACCACCTGCTGGTGTTGTACATTTATTCATCTATTCTTATGTAGATAAAGAAGTTAATGAATCCTGCTGCCTCAGTTATCTGGATTTGAATTTATACAACAAACTCTGACAAAGGTCCCCAAACATCTGGCACCAGGACGCAATTTAGATCCTATGCAATTGTAGTTTTGCTCGCCTGCCACTCACATTCAGCTGTGTGGCCCAGTTCCTAACAAACTGGTACCAGTCCTTGGACCAAGAGTTGGGAACCCCTGGTGTGGATGGTCTTGGTGTCCCACCTTATTGCCTGCATCGGCAAACCCTTGGCACAAAGCTTGACCCTGAAGCACCTGCTCCTATTTGAGGCCCCAGAAGACAGTTTGATGCTGCTACTTATCGATCCCTTCCTTCATTTCATTCCACCTATTGGTTCGGCTGGTCCAGCATCCTATTCTTCTTTCTGGAGCTTGAACCACGGTGATGTGGATTCTGGCAATGTAGACTCTTTCCTCTTTGATTTCAGTCCTTTGTGGTAAGGTGGGCAGAACCAGCAGCTTCTGGTCTGCTGTTGGGACATGTTCACCACAGGGAAGGCAAGAGCAGATAAAACAGCTAATAGCATCTTACCTGATAGTAATGCGTTCAAGCAGAGATGGTGGTAATCTTGGGGATGGAGGGCAAAGAATGGAGGGGAAGAGCCAGATAGTTGCAAGAATGCAGCTTGGGAGAAAATCCATTGCAGTGCAAAGCCTTGAGAAAGGTCATCCCGCCATTGGTCTGAAGCAATGTGGACAAAGAGGGCTTGCATCCCAATCACTGAAGTTATGGACAGCCTTAGATGCTACTGGTAGTCCTCAACTTATGGCCACAATGGAGCCCATTCACCAATCATTTGAGGGGTCCAGCTGCAGAATCTTCTTGTCCAGTGGTGAGATTCAAATAATTGAACAAGCGGTTCTCTGCCCTGATGATTTCTTCCAACAGCCAATTCACCAAACTGCTCAGAAAGTTAACAACTCCTGAAGTGGTGCAAACTGCCTGAATCCCACCACTGATCTTGTCTCTGTATGCCATAATGTCTGTATGGCATTTAATATTCAGCCGATTTTTGTCCTTGATTTGCTTATTACAGGTAGTCCTCCACTTGCGACCACAATTGAGCCCAGAATAGATGTTGCTAAGTGAGAAATTTGTTAAGTGAGTTTTGCTCAGTGGTGAATTTTTTTTTTACTACCGGTTCTGTGGGCGTGGCTTGGGTGGCGTGGCAGGGGAAGGATACTGCAAGATCCCCGTTCCCTCTCCACTCTGGGGCCAGCCAGAGGTGGCATTTGCCGGTTCTCTGAACTACTCAAAATTTCCACTACCGGTTCTCCAGAACCTGTCTGAACCTGCTGGATTTCACCCCTGGTTTTGCCCCATTTTGCAATTGTTTTTGCCAAATTTGTTAAGTGAACGACTACAGTTGTTAAACTTAGTTACACAGTTGTTAAGCGGATCTGGCTTCCCCATTGACTTTGCTTGTCAGACGGTAGCAAACCGTGCTCATGTGATTTTGGGACACCGTCATAAATGCGAGACGGTTGTCAAGCATCCCAATGGAAATCAGGTGACCTTGGGGACGCTGCAACGGTCCTAAGTGTGAAAAATTGTCATGAGTCACTTTTTTCAGTGGTGTTGTAACTTCAAACGGTCACTAAATGAATCGGTGATGGGGAACCTTTTTCGCTTCGGGTGCCCACACCCATAATTTAATGCCTCCCATGCCGTGTCCCCCTAAGCATGCAAGTGTGACACTCCCTGCTGCCCCGTGCATGTGCACACGGCTTTTTGGGAGCCTGGGGAGGGCAAAAAAAGGCCCAACACACAAACGGGAAGTTCAGGAATGGACTTCCAGGTTGCCCGTTGGGCCATTTTTCTGCCTCTGGAGGCTTCAGGAGGGCAAAAACTGGCCGAAAATCAAGGCCAAAATCAGATGGCCAGCAGGCTCATGTGCACTGGAGCTGACAGGGCAACGCCTCGCGTGCCCTCAGAAATGGCTTCGCATGCCACCTGTGGCACCCGTGCCATAGGTTCGCCATCATGGCACTATATATTGTGCTAAAGGTTCACCATCACGGCACTATATACCCTGTAGGGTATAGGCTTAATAGGTTTTTAATAATGGTATTTTGTATATATGTATTGTTTTTTAAATTTTCCTGTGCGCCGCCCTGGGTCCTTTTTTAGGAGAAGGTGCGGGTTATAAATTCGATAAAATAAATACAAAAAATAAATAAATAAATAAATAAATAAATAAATAAATAAATAAATAAATAAATAAATAAATAAATAAATATATTGAAGTCTGAAATAAATATGCAATTTCTCCCTGGCACAGCGAAGCAGCAGGGCTGTCGTGCCAGTGGATTTCCTGGTAGGATCTAGTCTCCTTGGTGACATCTTTTAGCAGGTGGAAATTCCCTTCTGACGGCAAGGATCCTGCAAGTAAGAGAGAGGAGAGGGGAGGAAAAAGTAAGGCAATTTTAGCAGGAGGAAGGCTAAAAGTCCTGCTTTTTCCCCATCTGACATAAGACCCATTGATTGTGAGATTAATAATCTTCCAGACAGAGACCTTAGCTGCGCTTCCAACGCGTGGCTCGAAACTCAGGGACAGCCTGCCCTGCCTGAGTACAGCTTGAGTATATTCAGAGCGTAAAAATAACTTTGCATGAGTTATGCAAATTGCACCCATTTACATAACTGCCATCTTGACTGTTTTACATTATCATTTGGTTGTTGCTTTGTTTTTGCCGGCTCCGGCTCCTGAGGTGGCATCAAGCTTGAATTCCTTCATCGAGGTAGTCCTCCCTTTGTACCCATTCTTTTCTTTATTTCTTTCTATCAACCATTTGAAGCTACAAAGGCATCCAAAAAAGGGCTCACGCTTACAATGTTTGCAGCATGGTCATAGGATCAAAATTCAGGTGCTCAGCAATTGGCAAATATTTATCATGGTTGGAGCATCCTAAAGTCACACGATTGCTTGGGATTAACTTCCCAGCCAGCTTCCGACCAGAAAAGTCAATAGAGGAAGCCAGTTTTGATTAATAACCACGTGATTCACTTAACAACCCAAAAAGAATACAGTTGGGCATGACTCACTCAAAAACTACTTTGCTTAATGAATAGCAAAAATTCTTACGTCCTAGATGTGGTCATAAGTCAAAGACTTAACAGATTGGAAGGGACCTTGTAGGTCATCTAGTTCAACCCTTGCTCAAGCAGAAGACCCTACTCCATTTCTGACAAATGGCAGTCCAGTCTCTTCTTGAAAGTCTCAAGTGATGAAGCTCCCATAACTTCCAAAGGCAACTTCTGTTCCATGGGTTGATGGTTCTCACTGTCAGAAAGTTCCTTTTTGTCTCTAGGTTGAATCTCTCCTTGGTCAGTTTCCACCCATTGTTCCTTGTCTGGCCTTCTGGGGCTTTGGAAAATAGCTTGACTCCCCCTCCTCTCGGTGGCAGCCCCTCAAATATTGGAAGACTGCTCTCCTGTCTCCCCTGGTCCTTCTCTTCACTAGACTAGCCAGGCTCAGTTCCTGCAACCGTTCTTCATATATTTTAGTCTCCAGTCCCCTAATCATTCTTCTTCATACTTCTTCATACTGTGAGGGCTAGAAAGTTGCTTATCTGTTTTCAGACTCCTCAGATAAGAATTTGGGGAGCAGAAATCATGCATCATGAAGACCCCCACCATTGTGGAAAACTGCATAAGACAAATTCAGGCTGAATTTAACTCTATACCCTGTTCCTAATTTGGGTGTTCCTTCCAGCATCCTTTCATCGGTTGTGCTGAGTGCAGAATTTTGAATGGTCTCTTCTATCCTCCCAATTTTGATGAACATTTTAAAAAGATTTTGAAGTCTCCTGTGCCTGCTGGCTTGCAAGTGGATCGCATCTCCTAAAGCTGAACAATCAACCACCAGTCAACTAGCAAAGCTGTATGTGCACAGAAGAGAAGGTCCATAAGGAAAAGCTGATGATTTTATTTTATTTTTTATTTATTTTATTAAATTTATACCCCGCCCTTCTCCAAACGGACCCAGGAATATTAAAATACATACAAAAATACATAAAAATTTTAAAAAACTTATTCGATAAAAACCCTGCGCTAAAACCAGATTAAAATTCCCAAAATTTAAAACTATCTAAAAGTCATTTTGGGTGTTATGCTAGGCCGGCTAGATGGAACAAATGTGTCTTTAAACACTTGCGGAAGAGGCGGAGGTCGGAGATGGTGCGAAGTTCAGGGGGTAAGTCGTTCCAAAGGGCTGGGCCCGCCACAGAGAAGGCTCTTCCCCTGGGTGTCGCCAGTTGGCATTGTCCGGCCAACGGCACCCTGAGAAGGCCAACTCTGTGGGAGCGTATCGGTCTTAGGGCTTTATGATGAACATAAAGCCCTGGTGACATCTGCCTTTACAGTTTCTTGGGCATTTTCTTCCTCATTGAAGTAGCTTCTGCTTTTCTGCATTATTTGCAGGGGCCTTTGAAGTCTTCAGATGCAGTTTTGAAGTTGGAGGTATCTCAATATTAGCACCATTGCTGGTAGTGCTAATTTGTGTGACTTTCTATCATTCTGAAACATCTTGAGCAGAGGTGGTATTCAGCAGGTTCTGATCAGTTCTGGAGAACTGGTAGCGGAAATTTTAAGTTGTTCGGAGAACCAGTAAATAGTACTTCTGGCTGGGCCCACCCCAGTGGTGGGTTTCTGCAGGCTCGCACCTACTCGCGAGAGCCGGTTGGTGAAATTTAGAGAACCGGTGAGAAGCGGTTCCACCAGCGTACCTGGAAGTAAATCTGACCCGCCGCTGCCAGTGACCCAACGGGAAGGGAAGGAAAGGAAAGGAATGGATGGATGGAAGGAAGGAAGGAAGGAAGGAAGGAAGGAAGGAAAGAAAGAAAGAAAGAAAGAAAGAAAGAAAGAAAGAAAGAAAGAAAGAAAGAATTTATCATCACAATTGAGTCCAAAATTTTGGTTGCTAAGCAAGAGCGTTGTTAAATGAGTTTCACCACATTTTAAAAGGTGGCCACTCCCACCCTGTCACATGACTGCCAAGCCACGCCCACAAAATAGGCCACACCTACAGAGTAGGTTCTAAAAAATTTGAAACCCACCACTGGCCCATCCCATCTATTCTCTGCCTCCTGAGTCCCAACAGATTGGGAGGAAATGAGGATTTTGCAGTAACCTTCCCCTGCCATTTCATTTATTTAGATTTATAAAACCGTGCCTCTCTCCCCGAAGGCCATGCCCACCAAGCCACACCCACAGAACTAGTTGTAAAACATTTTGAATCTCACCACTGAATTTGAGTGATCGCCCTTCCCAATCTGAAAAAGCCCCATAAATGGAGATGTTTTCTCCATATTTCTTCTCTTGAAATGGAGTGGAAGTGTTAGAAGCAAATATAAAAACATTTCACCTGGGAGATTTTCTTTAAAATATTTTCTCTTTGGAAAATACTTGAAAGAAATGTCCAAAGTAAATCAGACAAGGCGAGTGATAGATGACAAATTAATAGATTGATAGAATTTTTTTTAAACAAGAACACAAAAGCTAACACAAAGCGAAGAAGAGAAATAAAGAAGAAAGCAAAGAAGAAAAGAAGGAAAACATCAAAGAAAAAGCAAAAAGTGCAAGAAAGGATGAAAAGTTGAAGAAAAATATAAAAGAAAGTAAATTTATATAAATAAAAATGTAACTATGAATGTGTTCAAAACATGTAATCTCTGAGAGTACTGCACCGATCGCTTCCAAATTTTCACACAACGTTCCTTACAAATACAACAACAATGATATATATATAGATTGTGTAGATGTCACACCTCTGCCAGGTACATGCAATGGAAATGTAAAAAAATGTAGGTAGATGGATACAGAGGGAGCAGTAGGCCACAGGTATTATGTCATCCTTTATGACATAAAATACTCTGTCCATAAGATTTAAGGAGAAATACAGTAGGTAGGTAGGAAGCTATAGGGATAGAAAGAGGGAGGGAGAAATGCAGCAGGTAGGTAGGTAGGTAGGGGGATAGAGAGAGAAATACAGTAGGTAGGTAGGTAGAGGGATAGAGAAAGAGAGGGAGAAATACTGTAAGTAGGTAGGTGGAGGGATAGAGAGAGAGAGAGAGAGAAATACAGTAGGTAGGTAGGTAGGTAGGTAGGTAGGTAGGTAGGTAGGTAGAGGGATAGAGAGAGAAATACAGTAGGTAGGTAGAGGTATAGAGAGAGGGAGAAATATGGTAGGTAGAGGGATAGAGAGAGAGGCCGAAATACAGTAGGTAGGTAGGTAGGTAGGTAGGTAGGTAGGTAGGTAGGTAGAGGGATAGAGAGAGAGGGAGAAATACATTAAAGGGATAGAGAGAGAGAGGCCAAGGGTGACGCCCATCCCTTTGGAACGGCACTCGCCTATCTCTCGGGACCGACAGACCCATGTTCAACTGTTGTTCACATGGAACCCTTCTCCACTTCAAAGTAGGTAGGTAGGTAGAGGGAGAGAGGGAGAGGTAAGTAGGTTGGGAGTTATACGGTGGTTGTGTGTACGTGTTTGTGTGTGCAGGTGTAGATCTACACACAGATTGGTTGGCCATTTAACCAGACTGGGCCACAGCAACGCATGGCCGGGAATGGCTAGTATTTATATAAGGAAGTGGCTTCCGCTATTCTTCACAACAGCTAGAAATAGACTGTTACCCCTCTCTCTAAAGTTAAATCATCCTACTCTTCTTTTTGCAATCTTTAAAGGATAAAAATTAACAAAAACTAATATAAAGAACAAAAGAAAGAGATCAAAGGAAAGGCAAAAAATGCAAGAAAAAAGACAACTGGAGAAAAATAGGAAAGAAAGGAAAAAAGTAGAGCGAGGGCAGATTTTTCACAGTATGTAATACAGGCACCTGCACTCACCCTGACTTATCCAGTGAATTTTACCTGCTGTGAAGTGTAAAGAAAGTTGGATGGCATCTGTGTGCTTTGATGTCACATCAATCTGAGAAATTGGTCTGGCAACTTAAAAGGTCTGATAAAGCAGGACATCTCTAAGGAAGTGCTTAGTGTCTTTCTTTCTCAGCAGGACAAATAGTTCTCTTTTGCACTACCCATTGTGCAATACAATGGGGACTAGAATCTGTCTTCATCATTTACAGAATACGGAATAACAGAGTTGGAAGGGACCTTGGAGGTCTCCTAGTCCAGCCCTCTACTTGAGCAGGAAAGCCTAGAGCAGTCTGGACAAATGACTGTCCAATCGCTTCTTAAAATCATTTCCTCATATTTTATTTCCATTGTTTCTTGCAGTGGTTGATTTTGTTTGCTATCAGTTTGCTTGTGCATGCAATGCTTCTGTGCATGCAATGCTTCTGTGCATGCAATGCTTCTGTGCATGCGCAGAAGTGTCTGGGTGGGAGGGCGGAGCCGCCCCCTACCGAATTGCCCAAAACAGGCCAAACCGGGAGCAACCCACCACTGATTTCTTGATGTCCACCTTTCCTGAGAAAACCTATTTTCCTGTCAGAGTGAATTGCTATCATTGAGAGAAGGGATGAGAAGGAGAAGATAGGAGAAGCAAATTATTTGAATCTCTTTCAGGAGTGGATTGAATCTGTGCATGGAACAGAAGCTAATAGGTCACCTGGAGCCAGACATAGCGGGGGAGAATCCATCCCTCCTGATTCTTTTAGATCTTTCAGTAACCTTCACTACTACAGCCTGCAATTTGCATACCGAGCAAATAGATCGACAGATGATGCTGTTTATATGGCTCTACACTATATCCTACAACAGTGGTAGTCAACCTGGTCCCTACCACCCACTAGTGGGCATTCCAGCTTTCATGGTAGGCGGTAAGGGTTTTGTCCAATACTGAAGCACTTTCCTTTTTTAAATTCAATTGGCTTCCCTATTTTATAAATCACCAATACTGTGGAACCGGTGGGCGGTTAGAAAATTTTACTACTAACAGAGATACAAAAGTAGGTGGTAGGTATAAAAAGGTTGACTACCCCTGTCCTAAAACATCTGGAATCTCCAAAGACTTACGCAAAGGTCCTCTTTATAGACTTTAGTTCAGCATTCAATACCATCCTATTGGACATTCTTCTAACTAAGCTAAATCAGCTAGCAGTACTTGAACACACCTGTAAGTGGATCACAAGATTCCTAACAGACAGGAAGCAGCTGGTGAAGCTAAGAAAAATCACATCAGATACCTGTACAATTAGCACAGGAGCCCCCCATGACTGTGTGCTCTTTCCAGTTCTCTCTATATTCCAATGACTGCATCTCAAACGTTGAACTACTGAAGTTTGCAGATGATACAACAGTGATTGGTCTCAGTCGAGACAATGATGAATCCTCATGCAGACGGGAGGTTGATCAACTAGCCTCGTGGTGCGACCGGAACAATCTGAAATTGAACACAGTCAAAACCATACAAATGGTGGTAGCTTTTAGGAGAAGCCTTCCCATACTACCACCTCTTATAATACAACCTCTCTGAATCCCAAGAGAGAGTTAGGGGAGACTAGGACCAATTGATTTATTTTTCTAATAGCCCTTCCTCTACATTAGCGGTCACCAACTGGTGGCCCACTAGAAAATGTTGGTGGTCCGCAGAAAAATTATTTGCATTTTTTATATTAAAAAATATAATTGCATTAAATCGGGGGTCCTCAAACTACGCCCCCTAGGCTGGATATGTGCAATGAACACTTGTGTTGCTGCAGCGAGTCTCCCCCTTCGGGGTCTTTTTGTGTGGGTCGGAGGGGGGCAGAAATTCCCACTTGGGGTCTGCTTCGGCCTCCTGGTGTGAGGCTTTAGGCGAAGGCTGGAGGGAAGTGCTGCTGATGGCGAAGAGCCGGAGGGCCTCGTTCCACTGGGACTGCATCAGGGCCTGGAACTGGCCGACCACCTCAGCCCGCTGAGGCTCCAGGTGCCGGTACCTGTCCTTGCACTTCTGCAGGTCTTCCCTCTCCTTGGAAAGCCTATGCTCGTAGTCCTCCGTGAGGTGCTTCTACTGAGCCTCCTTCTCGGTGAGATCCAATTGGAACTGAGCTCTTTTGCCAACTCTTTCTTGTGGTGGATGCTTACTTCCAGCAACTGCTTCCTGTTGGGGCCCTAAGGAGCCCATGACCACCTTGCCATGCCCACCCAGCTGGTCATTAGGCAGATCATATTATTGATCCCTGATATTTAAAATTATGACTTTAGTGATCCTTGAGGACTGAAAGGTTGGTGACCCATGTTCTATATAACAGTTTCTTCCCTAACCCATTGGAGGGCTCTATGATTTCTGATCTTCAGAAACATCATCCCCATAGAGCTTGCCCTGAGGGGCATTTGATTAAGATCTGTCATCTCCATCTTTATTATTTATGAGTGAATTATTAAGTGGATTACCGGTGTTCCTTTATCATGGCATTTCTGTTTCTTTTGAGAAACAGTTAAGATTATTTGGTGCATTTCAATTGTCCATGGATCTCCGTGGACAAATGAGGCAGTGGGCGTGCTTTGGCACAAGGGGGCAGTGTGCTGCAAATGCTGGAGAAATCAAGATGATGAATAACCGCTTGAGATGACCCTTCTGTGAAAGAAACGCAACGGTGAAGAGGGGAGCTGCCCCCTTGTTTCTCCTCCTTCAGCTTGAGTCCTTTGGTCTTGAAGAGCTAGCAAGAGGGATCTAAAGACTTACGCTTGCATTCACTGATTCTTCCTCATGACATCTTTGCTCCCATCTTCCATTTCAGTCACCATGGATAGAACTATTTGTGGAAATTTCACCAGGTATTCCCAGGACTGCTTCAGCTGCATCGCTATTCCTCGTGCAAACAGACAGTTGCATTTGTATGACTTGGCTGTTCCTATAGGCCAGAGATCTTCAAACTTGACAACTTTAAGACTTGTGGACTTCAACTGCCAGAATTCTCCAGTGAGCATAGCTGGCAGTTAAAGTCCACAAGTCTTAAAGTTGCCAAGTTTGAAGACACCTGCTCTAGGCCCTTTACAGTCATTAGTGTAGAATAAGGTGACCAGACATCCCGCTTTTGGAGGGACAGTCTCGATTTTTAACAATTTGTCCCGCGTCCTGCGGCATTTTTTAAAAGTCCCGATTTTTGAAGAATGCACAACAAGCTAGGGAACGGCGGGAGAACGGGAAGGGAATATACGTTGGGTGACCAGTCACACTTGGCTAAGCAGCCCTTAAACTCAGGTCTGTTAGCTGCGTTCTGCAGTGAGCCGCCGTGTCGCCAGAGGGCGCTGCTGAGTTCGAACTCTACCTGCACGCTCAGGGATGACAACATCGCTCAGCACCTCAGTGTGGGGGCCCAGCCCATTGCTACGGCAATCGCCACAGGGCGGCCTTGCAAAGCCGGGGAGGGTCACGCAGGGCCTGGCCGGGGACCCATTTCAACGTCACCGGGATGTTCGGGGCTGCGTCGACCGGCGCCCCAGACTTGGAGTTGGTGTGGAGGAGGGACCAGGGGACGCTATGCGAGGAGGTGGGGCTGCTCTGCCCTGCAGGGCGTGGGACTACAGGCCCCATCCTCCCCAGCTGCAGCCACATTGGCGTTCAAATCCCATAGTGCACAGCGGCACAGGGAGGGAGGGTGGTCGGCCTCCCTTTTGCATTACAAAACACCAAAGGCGACCCTTCCCATCGCCCTCAACTTGCCTTGGGTTGTGGATGATGGGCTATGGCATATAGACCAAATTTTTAATCAAGAACCCCCCCTCCCCCCGGTCAATGGTGTCCCGCTTTACCAATGTTAAAATCTGGCCACCTTAGTGTAGAAGATAGGGCCTTGCAGAAGAGATTCTTGTAATCCAGGAGGATGGAACCACGAGAAAGGGAATCAAACACTAAATCAAGGTTGTGCAGAAGAATTACCTTGGGAGGCCTTCAAGATTTTGTCACATTATCTTTACCAAAACGTAAGAGTTCGGGGGATCTCCACAATGGCTAGTCAAGGAAATCAAGATGGTGGGCACAAGAGTGCAATCCAAACTCCACCTTTTTTTTTAATGGCCATCACACATTTTTAACGTGTGCCATATATGCATGATTCAAGTGAAACTGAGTGCACCATTGTGCTCAGCGTCTGGGCTTCTTTGACCTTCCCTGAACACATCCTTGCAACTGGTTCTTCCTTCTTGAGCTTGTTCTTCTCACCTGTCTGATAGAAACCTCACGTATTCCGCCTCTAAAATGAATGTGATCTTCGGCTATCGAAATATGGCCTATTAACTATTAACAACAGTGTATTTGATGAACTTGGTGAGAGAGAGAAAAGCCAGTCAGTGAAGCTGCCTCTTAAAAACAGTTGCTCCAGTCAGCCAGTGTGGAGGCATGGAAGAACTCCGGTCTTAGCTTCCAAACACCTTTTTCAGCCTACCTTCTCCGAGATGAAATCTACTCTATTTAGCAAATTAAGGGGCAAGTAAAAAAAGAATGAAAAAAAAATTGCCTTTTTTAAAAAAGTTTTTTATCAGAAAAACATTAAAAACATTGGACATAGTGCAACATTTCTGGCTTAAAGGTTTTCATATAATGATTGGATCTTACAATGATTACATTTTTTACCCATTACATAGGTGTATGTAGTCAGTCAGATTACCTGTCCGTTGATCCTTTCTTTTACTTAATTACTAACCATACAAATGCATATCCAATTCCTACCTATCACACCTTCTTAATACCCTGTTTTCCAATTCTTAACTTGTCTGCTTTTTTCTGTCCCGGCCTTTTCCCCTCCTTTCTAACCATTGGTACCATTTGTCCCAGATTTTGTGATATTCTGTCTCCCGCTTGTCTTTGAGCTCTAGAGTCAGTCTGTCCATTTCTGCACATGTCAGTATCTTATTTATTGTTTCTTGTTCTGAGGGAGTCCTCTATATTTTTCCTTTTGTGCAAAAGCCAGTCTTGCCGCTGTTAAAATATGCAGCATTAAATAGAGTCCACCTCAGCCACATGTTTTCTTTTGTGATCCCTAGTAGAAATAATTCTGGCCTCAACTCCATCTTTTGATTTAGCATCTCTTCCAAATACTTTCTTATCTGGTGCCAAAAGCCCTAGCTTTCATGCACTCCCCAAAACATTGCCTATTGATGGGATTGAAGAATGATATATACCCTTGTGAATAAGATTATTTTTAAAAAGTGTGTCTATTTTTATATATAGCCTACTGAAGCTGTGCACACCATACACATACTGTACATATATAGGCCGATACATACTTAAGATATTAAAATTCCCTTCTAACACTTATGGGTGATTTGTGTCTTCCTTAAACTCAGGTTCTTTACCAGAGCCCTGTTGTAAGAGTAGGAGAGTGTGTAAGAAGGAGAAGAAGAGAGGAGGATTGGGGGGAAGGGAAGGGAAGAAGGAAGGAGGAAGGAGAGGAGGAAAGGAGAAGGTAGAGAAGGGAGGTTGAGAAGACAGAAGGAGCAGGGTTGTTGCAAAACAAGATGGCCATATAGAGTGGCAAGAAATGACCCCAACTGTGTTTTTTTATATTTTAAGAAGATTGTGATAAATGTCAATACTTAATAGATATATGTTAATAGTATTTACAAGAATTGGAATACTGCATTCAGTTTTGGTCGCCAGGATGTAAAAAAGATGCAGAGACTCTAGAAAGAGAGCAGAGAAGATCAACAAGGATGATTAGGGGACTGGATTAGGGTTGCAGGAACTGGGTATGTCTGGTTTAATGAAAAGAAGGACCAGGGGAGACATGATAGCAGTGTTCCGATATCTCAGGGGTTGCCACAAAGAAGAGGGAGTCAAGCTATTCTCCAAAGCACCTGAGGGCAGCACAAGAAGCAATGGGTGGAAACTAATCTGTTCTGCTTGGCCGGCCTAGGGTAGTCTCTCTTTCTATGGGGTTTTTTCTTAGTATTTTAATGGGGAATTTTTAGCACAGGAACAACGTTTAATCTGTTTTTAAATATGTTTGTATATTTATTGTTTTTTACTTTCCCTGTGCACCGCTCCGAGTCCCTATGGGGAGAGGGAGCGGTCTACAAATTAAATTATTATTATTATTAAATTATTAATCAAGGAGAGAAGCAACTTAGAACTGAGGAGAAATTTCCTGACAGTTAGAACAATTAATCAGTGGAACAACTTTCCTCCAGAAGTTGTGAATGCTCCAACAGTGGACTTTTTTAAGAAGATGTTGGCTAACCATTTGTCTGAAGTGGTGTAGGGGTTCCTGCTTAGGCAGGGGGTTGGACTAGAAGACCTCCAAGGTCCCTTCCAACTCTGCTATTCTATTATAATGTATATTTGTGAATGTGTATGAAAGGGGAAAAAAAACTTTATACAGAACATATCAAAGCCCCGGGAATCTGAGAGTTCTGAGCAGGATCTTGGGTGCTCCTAAAACTCCTCTCTTGGACAGAGAGCTCTGAGGTTCTTCCTAGAATCTGTTGGACTCACTTTCCCGGCCCCAAGTGCTCCTATCATCATTAGACCCACTTTGGTTCCTACTTTCCACATCCTCTCCACTTTCCACATCCTCTACAGCAGGGGTCTCCAACCTTTGCAACTTTAAGTCTGAAGGACTTCAGCTCCCAGAATTCTCCAGCCAGCTTTGCTGGTTGGAGAATTCTGGGAGTTGAAGTCCTTCAGACTTAAAGTTGCAAAGGTTGGAGACCCCTGCTCTACAGTTCCTCCTCCTGGCCCTGGTACTTCTCCAGGTTCTCACACACCATCTTTACACCTTCTTCATCATGTTGCTATCACTTGGCATTGTTACATCTGTCCCCAGTGTTTCTTCTGATCCTTGTCTACTGCCAGGAAGTCTGGTTGATTGGCCAGCACCCGCCTGCCTGTCTGATCTGGAAGCCTCACAGGATCTTAACCCTGTTATTCACCCAGCCTTCTGTGGAATCTCCCATCTGGATGTAGGTAGCTTTGGCCCAGTGATGGCAAACCTTTTCAGCACCAAGTGTCCAAACTAGAATATGGGTGCATATGGATGTACCAAAGCACCAGAAACCTGAAGACCAGCTGGCCAATTACATGCCTGTTTTTGGCTGATTTTGGGGGCATTTTCAGGCTGTTTTTGGGGCCGTTATTCAGGCCAAAAATGACTTGGAAATAGCCTGAAAATGGCAAAAAAATTGACCAAAACCAGCCAAAAACCAGGCATGTGCACGCTGGCCAGCTGATCTTTGGGTTTCCAGTGCTGTGGTGTGTGTGAAGACCAGCTAGCCGGCATGCATGCCCACCAGAAGAGCAGTTTTTGACAGCATGCATGTCCACAGAAAGGGCTCTGCGTGCCACCTCTGGCACACGTGCCATAGGTTCTCCATCACGGCTCTAGCCCTTACACTGTGCAGATGTTCCCGTACATACAATACAATACAATAGCAGAGTTGGAAGGGACCTTGTAGGTCTTCTAGTCCAACCCCCTGCGTGGGCAGGAA
Organism: Rhabdophis nuchalis; assembly: GCA_039707465.1. Classification (NCBI taxonomy): domain Eukaryota; kingdom Metazoa; phylum Chordata; class Lepidosauria; order Squamata; family Natricidae; genus Rhabdophis; species Rhabdophis nuchalis. The sequence goes on along the minus strand of CM077654.1, from coordinate 25,941,034 downwards.
CCTTATACCATTTCAGACAAATGGCTATCTAACATCTTCTTGAAGACTTCCAGGGTTGGGGCATTCACAACTTCTGGAGGCAAGCTGTTCCAGAGGTTAATTGTTCTAACTGTCAGGAAATTTCTCCTTAGTTCTAAGTTGCTTCTCTCCTTGATTAGTTTCCACCCATTGCTGCTTGTCCTGCCCCACATAATGCCAGCTACTTGACTGTGCCATTCATTGTATGCTGGTGCTGCCTGCATCTTATATCCTTCCTGCCCTTATGTTTTACAGTGTCTCTGAGGCCTCTCTGCACAGTTTGCACATCCTCAGGCCCTGCCTGGCGTGGTAGACCCCAGCTTCTATGGATCGGGTGCTTAATGCCTGTTCTTGTGCACCTATGATCAATGGCTCAGTGGAGTTTTTTTATTTAGTCCAGTCCTTTCGAGCCATTGGTAGGGATTCTGTCTACATCCTATGCAGGGCCCTGCTGTGTTTTCACCTCCCATGTCTGGTGCTGCTTCAGATGCTCTCTCAGCAGTTCATTTATATACAGCCTACTTCAGCAGCTGTAGGCAACTGCCAATTAAAAAAAACCCCCTAACAATATTATACCGTAAGTAAGATAAACATATTTGAAAATGATAACCTTGGATTTTTTTTTATATTGTGCTTTTATAGAGGTAGTTGGGTTTAAATGCATTCTTCAAATTCTATCAAAATTTACAAGCCACTTGGATCTGTTTTATTCTTTTCTGCTCTTATCAGTAAGAAGGAATATGTTTCTGTGCCCTCAGTGCAGTAAAATCTGCTTAATAATTTGCAGCCTCGGATGGGAGATTGCAAAAAGTCCAGATGCCTTCATTTACTACATGTTAGTGGAATATATCTCAACTTTAATAGAACTGTATTAATTAATGATGAGGCGTTTTATTTTGCTGGTTAACCATTAATACAGCTGGCCTTTTGGCTGTAAGAAAGATGAGCGTGTCTTGATGAAAATATAAGTATACTGCTGCCTTATTAAAGTCTCTGTATCTAAAAGAAAACAGTCTCCACCAGTTTCCCACAACTTCAGAGCAGTGGTGGGTTTCTGCAGGCTCGCACCTACTCGCGAGAGCCGGTTGGTGAAATTTAGAGAACTGAGAGGGGGTTCCACCAGCGTACCTGGAAGTAAATCTGGCCCGCCGCTGCCAGTGTCCCAACGGAAAGGAAAGGAAAGGAAAGGAAGGAAGAAAGGAAAGAAAGAAAGAAAGAAAGAAAGAAAGAAAGAAAGAAAGAAAGAAAGAGAATTTATCATCACAATTGAGTCCAAAAGTTTGGTTGCTAAGCAAGAGCGTTGTTAAATGAGTTTCACCACATTTTAAAAGGTGGCCATTGCCACCCTGTCACATGACTGCCAAGCCACGCCCACAAAATAGGCCACACCTACAGAGTAGGTTCTAAAAAATTTGAAACCCACCACTGCTTCAGAGGTAGAGCTGACTTGATCTGAAAGAAGAGTCCCAAATCCCCCAACTCCTACAAGGTGGGCACCAAATCCCCCTGTCTTTGTTACACATGTGGGATAGATAGAACCTACATGGAGAAGACCATCCCAGAGGACCATTTGTTTGTTTATTTGTTTAATATGTCGCCCTTCTTGCTGTCTAATGTAATATGTGCGACCACAAAGTAGGCATTGCTAAGTGTTGGACTGGACCTTGGTACTTACCATCCAAAATGCTCTCCGATGATGGTTTCTGGAGTTGCCCAGGAAGAATGCTTAAGAAGCAGCAGCTGTGTGGTGGGCGGCCTCATCATGCCACACTTCTTTTGTTCAGCCGTGTGCCGGAATAGGTGATTGCCACAGCACAAAAAGCCATTGAAGGAGGTGAAGTAGCAAAGGACCAATAGTAGGTTGCAAATCAGCTTTGGTCTAGGTCCGTGAGCCATTTCTGAGGGCACACGAAGCATTGCCTTGTCAGCTCCAGCGGGTGCCAGCTCATTTTCAGCCTTGATTTTTGGCTGCCCAGTGCGCAAGCCAGAAGTTTGGGAACGGACCTCCGATCTGCGCATTGGGCTGTTTACCCTGAAGCCTCTGGAGGGAGAAAAATGTCCCAATGGGCAACCCGGAAGTTTTTTAAAAAAGGACTCTTTCCGGCCTCTGGGGGGGAAGGCCTTTTTCACCCTCCCCAGGCTCCAAGAAAGCCATGTGCGTATGCGTGGGGAAGTGGGGGGGGGGTTATACACACATGTGCAGGGGAAAAGGTGTGAGGGTGCATTAAATTAATGGGGTGGGCATACGCAAACGTGCGATAGCGGAATTGCTGGTGCGATCCGGGTGTTCAGTCCAGTTCAATTGAGAAGTGGGGTTGATTTGCTTCTGTTTTCCAAATTGATTAAGGGAGCTTTGGCATCATTGCATTCAGTCACATTTGATGGCTTGAATCGAATCTCCCAGCTGAAAATTTGCCTGAAGGAGTCTTTGATGTTGTTTCGATGATTTGTTGGCAGGAGGAAAAAGATGAGGACTGGTAGTTTATTGGTTAAGATGTTGGAGAGCTTTTCAGGAGACCCTAGCCTGTAGTGCTGTTGTGAGCAGAAGATAAAGACTAGTCCCCATGTGAGCCCCTGGGACCAACTGAGGGTGTGATAGGATATTAATCATATCCATCCATCCATCCATCCATCCATCCATCCATCCATCCATCATACTATGTTCATATTGTGCCAAGGAAATTACATGGACGTGACTCGAAGTGTGGTTTGATGTGGAGATGTTATCTTCTTTGTCTTCATTTTGACAACTGTCCTCCCCCCCCCCCCAATGATTCTCCAGTTATTTCAGAGGGGGAAGGAGAGCCATGTTCACTTGTAGACCACAGCTGGTTTGGCTGCAGAAGAGACATCAGGCAGTTTTGGTCACCACACTATAAAAAAGATGTTGAGACTCTAGAAAAAGTTCAAAGAAGAGCAACCAGGATGATTAGGGGACTGGAGGCTAAAACGTATGAAGAACAGTTGCAAGAATTGGGCATGGCTAGTCAAGTGAAGAGAAGGACCAAGGGAGACATGAGAGCAGTCTTCCAATATTTGAGGGGCTGCCATAGAGAGGAGGGGGTCAATCCATTTCCCAAAGCACCTGAAGGCCAGACAAGGAATAACAGATGGAAACTGACCAAGGAGAGATTCAACCTAGAAATAAGGAGGAACTTTCTGACAGTGAGAACAATCAATCCATGGAACAGAAGCTGCCTTCGGAAGTTGTGGGAGCTTCATCACTTGAGACTTTCAAGAAGAGAACGGACTGCCATTGGTCAGAAATGGTGTAGGGTCTCCTGCTTGAGTGGGGCATCGGACTAGATGACCTATAAGGTCCCTTCCCACTCTGTTAATCTGTTAAGAAGCCCAGAGAGCTGGTTCTCGCCCTTTCTAGCAAATTGTGAGTTCTGTAACTCAGATGTCCTCACTTGACATACCTCCTTGTTTTGCTGGAAGAGGGGGTGGGAGAGAGATCTCTTTGGGGGAATTGAGTTTTTTAATGGCACCTTTAAAAATTCCACGGGGAAATTAGCCTTGCGTGCATTCCGTGGTTTTTCTTGATGCTTCATTATCGCAACAAAACAGGCATCGGGGTTGGAGGTGGGGCTGGGCTGGGCTCAGTTTCCTCTCCGTTTTCTTTGCCTCCGGCTCTCAGAGGGGGTAGGAATTAATGGGAGGGGAGCTGGTGGGGGTCCACAGCCTGAGCCCCTGGCGGTTTCCAGCAGGCAGATCTGACGTGACTGTCTCAACCCGGTCTGGTGCTGCATACTGCCTGCCATTGTGAAGGAGCCTGGCATTAAAAGGAACTTCATTTCTATGTGGAGAAAATGAGAAATGCAATTTTGTGGGTGTTAAAAAAAAAAAAGACTGTGCAAATATGGGTGATGTAATCTCTTATTTTAATAAGAAGATGAAAAATGGGGAGGGGGTGGTGGAGAGAAGTACAATAGTCCATAAGTCATGCTTGTTCCAGTCTCTCAGTTTTACTGCTTTAATATAACTACGGCACAGAAGAAAAACAAAATAGAAAAAGCACGACACACACAAGAATATATGATGCAAATAAACCAACCAGAGTCGCAAACCAAAAACAAAACTCTAAGTGACAATAATTACAACAGTGTGAACGTTGCTGGAGTTCATTTTTCATGCAACAAATCAAATCTTGTCCTCATGGAGTCCCATTGTCCAGGATTCCCTTAATGCTGGTTGGGAGACAAGGCCTAGAGTTGAGTTTTGACAACTTTTAAAAATCAACGTTGGGATTTGATACACAATTGTCTATCTAGTAATTGCAAAGATCTTATTAGCAATAATCCAGGCGTGGTAAAGGTAAAGGTTGCCCTCACGCATACTATTTGTGCTAGTCGTTCCTGTCTCTAGGGGGCGGTGCTCATCTCCGTTTCAAAGCCGAAGAGCCAGCGCTGCACGAAGACGTCTCTGTGGTCATGTGGCCGGCATGACTCAATGCCGAAGGCGCACGGAACGCTGTTACCTTCCCACTGAAGGTGGTTCCTGTTTTTCTACTTGCATTTTTATGTGCCCGATAGTAAGGCCAACTATATTTAAGGCAAGAGCACTTAACTCTGCTAATTGTTTAGCTTTCTCTAACCCTATGAAAATAGACTGTTTTGTGTAGTGGTGAAGGCATCAGGTCAGAAAATGGGAGTCTGTGAGTTCTAGTTCTGCCTTAGGCACAGCTGGGTGACCTTGGGCATGCCACTCACTTTCTCTCAGCCCTAGAAAGAAAGGAATGGCAAACTAATTCTGAAAGTCCTTGCCAAGAAAACTATGGAAACTTGTCGAATCTCCCCAAAACTGGACACAACTAGACAGCTAGTGCTGTCCAAAGATGTCTCCGTGGTCATGTGGCCAGCATGACTCAATGCCGAAGGCGCACGGAACGCTGTTACCTTCCCACCAAAGGTGGTTCCTACTTTTCTACTTGCATTTTTAGGCGCTCACTCCATTACGTGGCGCTAGGGATTCGAACTGCTGAACTGCTGACCTTTTTGATCAACAAGCCCAGCATCCTTACCACTGAGCCACGCAGTGCTCAGGCATGGTAGTTATTCATATGTCACAGATTCCAATTTTGTGGTATATAATTAAGTAACACATTACAGATAGTCCCTGACTTACGACCACTTGCTTAGTTTGAAGTTATGACAGCACTGAAAGAAGTGACTTAAGACTGCTCCTCACACTGACCATTGTAGCATCCCAGGGGTCAATGCTTGGCAAGCAGTTCATATTTACAGCATTTGTAGCCTGCTTGGGTCACAGGATTGCTATTTGCAACCTACCCAGCTGACAAATAAGTCAGTGTGGGAAAAACAGATTTGGTTAATGACCAAGGCCATAAAATTGGGTGCAGTCACATGATGACTTACGTAACGGCCATATCACTTAGCAATATAATCCAATTGTGGTTGTAAATCAAAAAAATATCTGTGCTTTAGCACCTTTAAGTCCAAGAACCTGTTTTATCACGATAAAAATGTCCAGTCAATGCAAGGACATGATTAAAGCATGTGCATTAACCTCTTTTATTCATTAAACATGAAACAACAACAACTACTACTATTACTACTACTACTACTACTTATCATCATCATCATCATCATCATCATCATCATCATCATCATCATCATCATCATCATCATCATCATCATCCTGTGATAATTCTGCAATATGCAATAAGTGTCTAAGAGTTGGAAAGAACTTGAAGATTTTTGAGTGCCACTTTCTTTTCAAGCAGAAGACCCTGGACCATTCTGGAGAAATGGTTGTCCAATCTCTTCTTTAAAAACTCCAGTGATGGAGCACCCACAACTTCTTGAGGCAAGCTGTTCCACTGGTTAATTGTTCTTACTGACAAGATATTTCTCCTTAATTCTATGTTGGATTTCTCTTTGATCATGTTCCATTTGTTGCTGTTTGTCCTGCCCGCATAAATCATATATCCCTTAGACCGATCCGCTCCCACAGAGAGGGCCTTCTCAGGATGCCGTCGGCCGGACAATGCCGACTGGCGACACCCAGGGGAAGAGCCTTCTCTGTGGCGGGCCCAACCCTTTGGAACGACCTACCCCCTGAACTTCGCACCATCACCGACCTCCGCCTCTTCCGCCAATGTCTAAAGACATACTTTTTTCATCAAGCTGGCCTAGCCTAACCTCCCATGGGGACTTTTAGAAAAGTTTTAAATTGGGTTTCAAATAATTGGTTTTAGCATAGGATTGGGATTATTTAATATATATTTTAAATTATTTATTCATTTTCTATTTTGTATATCTTTTTAAATTTCCTGTGCGCCGCCTTGGGTCCTCTGTGGAGAAGGGCGGGATATAAATGTAATAAAATGAATAAAATAAATAAAAAATATATCTGAAATAGACCATAAATTATTATTTTATGCTGATAATATTACAGGGCTTTTAAATAATTATCAGAGCTTTTTACCTCATTTTGTGGAGATAGTATAGCAATATTTGATTTGATTTGATTTTATTGGACTTCTATACCGCACCACTCTCCCAAAAAAGGGACTCGGGGCGGTGCACAGGAAACTAAAAACATCAATATAAACATACACCAAAAAGAATAAATACATCATAAATGATCAATAAAATCTTATTAAATTAAGCTATACCCTGTGCTAAAAACAGTGTAAAAACCCATTTGTTAAAACTTTAATTTAATTTAATTTAAAATCAGTCGGTAAAATAGTCTCGGGGAATTAGGCCATATGGTGAATATTCTGGTTATATTGTACATTGGAATAAATCTGAAATCCTACCAACAAGCAACAGTTTCTATGGAGATATTAAACAAATGAAATTTCATTTAAAAAAAAATTATATTCCACTAAGTATGCGGGAAAAGGTACTTCTTGGTAAACTGGGCTATTTCTACCTGCATAACACAGATTAATAGTGACATTCATAGATGGTGAAAATGCCAATGAACCTACAGGAAATAATAAATGTGAAAAAATCCCCAATTGGTATAAGTTTTGAAAGGAGGATTCCCATATGAATATGAAGGGCTTCGATATATCTGTTAATCTCTGTTTTGTACTGGCATGATTAGGTTAAATATTTGACGTTTTGGGCCCAACTGGAGACTTCCTAGTTGGCCTCTTTGAAATTGTGGCAAGTTCATAGTTCTAAGCATAGCAGGAATTCTATTGCATGTCCAGAGCAGAAAGCATTCCGACCACACTTGGAATACTGGATCCAGTTCTGAACACCATGATACAAAAAAGATGTTGAGATGCTGGAAAGAGTGCAGAGAACAGCCACAAAGGTGATTAGGGGGACTGGAGACAAAACTGCAGCGGCAGCCAAAAAAGCCAATGCAGTTCTAAATTGCATTAGTACAATCAAGATTGTCTGCCAACCTGGGAGTTCAAAAGCGTGTAAAAATGCAAGTAGTAAAATAGGAACCACCTTAGTTTTATTAATTTTTTTTATTTTATTCACATTTATACCCCGCACCCATCTCACCAAAAGTGACTCGGGGCGGCGCACAGGGAAAATAAAATATAAATATAACATATATACAAATAGGTATTCATTAAAACTAGAATTAAATAAACCCACCCTGCGCTAAAATCAATTAAAACCCCCAATTAAAACTTTGATAACTATAAGAAGTGCAGTGTCGAGTAAAATCATGCTAGGCCGGCTTGATGAAAGAAATGCGTTTTTAAACGCTGGCGGAACAGGCGGAGGTCCGAGATGACACGGAGTTCGGGAGGTAGGGCGTTCCAGAGGGTTGGGCCCATCACAGAGAAGGTCCTTCCCCATGGCGTCGCCAACCGGCATTGCCCGGTTGACGGCACCCTGAGCAGACCCTCTCTGTGAGAGCGGATTGGTCGTAGGGATGTATGGGGCAGCAGACGGTCTTGAAGGTAACTAGGCCCCGTGCCATGGAGCACCTTGAAGATGGTCATCAAAACCTTGTAACGCACCCGGAAGGTCACAGGCAGCCAGTGCAGCTCGCTGCACTTAGGTGGGAAGTAGCAGCGTTCTGTGCGCCTTCAGCATTTATTCATGCCAGCCACATGACCACAGAGATGTCTTCGGAAAGCGGTGGCTCTTCAGCTTTGAAATGGAGATGAGCACCGCCCCCTAGAGTCAGGAATGACTAGCACATATGTGCGAGGGGAACCTTAACCTTTACCTTTACCTTATAATCAAGATCAAGTGAGGTACTAATACCACTCTATAAAGCCTTAGTAAGACCATACCTAGAGTACTGCATTCAGTTTTGGTCACCACATTATAAAATATATGTTGAGACTCTAGAAAAAGTGCAGAGAAGAGCAACCTGGATGATTAGGGGACTGGAGGCTAAAACATATGAAGAACAGTTGCAGGAACTGGGCAAGGCTAGACTAGTGAAGAGAAGGACCAGGGGAGACATGATAGCAGTGTTCCAATACTTGAGAGGCTGCCACAGAGAGGAGGGGGTCAAACTATTCTCCAAAGCACTTGAAGGCCAGATGAAGGAACAATGGATGGAAACTGACCAAGGAGAGATTCAACCTGGAAATAAGGAGGAACTTTCTGACAGTGAGAACCATCAACCCATGGAACAGAAGTTGCCTTTGGAAGTTGTGGGAGCTTCATCCCTGGAAGCTTTCAAGAAGAGACTGGACTGCCATTTGTCAGAAATGGTGTAGAGTCTCCTGCTTGAGTGGGGGGTTGGACTAGATGACCTATAAGGTCCCTTCCAACTCTGTTAATCTGTCAAATGGTTAAGGAAACTAGTTATGTCTAATGAAGAGAAGGATTAGGGGTGATATGATAGCTATCTTCCAATACTTGAGGGGCTGTTGTAGAGAAGGGGGTGTGTCAATCCATTCTGCTAAGCATCTGAGGGCAGGACAAGAAGGATGGAAGATAATTAAAGAGAGATTCAATTTAGAACTAAAGGGAAATTTTCTGATAATGAGTACAATTAATCAATGGAATAGCTTGCCTCCTGGAATTGTGAATGTGCCATCACTGAAGTTTTCAAGAACACACTGGTCAGCAATTTCTCCGCATGGTATAGACTTTCCTGCCTGATCAGGGGGTTGGACTAGAAGACCTCTAAGGTCCCTTCTAACCCTATTACATTTTATGTTCTGTTGAATAAGAACTGAAGTTTTGCTCTTGTTTTCATGAGACATTGACTTGTTGGAATTAATTAAATGATGGGTAATCACCTCTTTCGCAGGGTAGAGGAATGGGCTGAGTATACTGGATCAGCTAAATCAGGGGTCTCCAACCTTTGCAACTTTAAGTCTGAAGGACTTCAGCTCCTAGACTTCTCCAGCCAGCAAAGCTGGCTGGAGAAGTCTGGGAGCTGAAGTCCTTCAGACTTAAAGTTGCAAAGGTTGGAGACCCCTGAGCTAAATGTTCATGTAGCCCATACTTTTCAAACTTTACAATAGTTAACTGAAAAGGTTTAATTTGACAAGAACAGTTTATTAAGTTAAAACATTTGTAATCCTCTCTGTCTGCAATAGGTGTTTTGGCTGCCTCTGAAATCTCAGGGGAAATAGACAAAGTTTCAGCTTCTGAAACAGAATACTAAAATGGTTCTAACAGAAAAATGGCTAATTTACACAGAGAATTGGTGCGTCACGTTCTACAAACTTGGCATTTTAAAAAAAAGTTAGATACATTCCCAGTGATCTTAAAATGAGGTTCTTAATCCATCAAACATTATTTGAGCGTTTTATTGAGATTCTGCATTAGACATTCAAATAGATCGGTTTTTCTGGCTCCTGCGAAACACCGTCATGTGCATCACCACCGGCCTGCAGCCCTTCATCTCTTCCTCTTCAAAAATTGTAAGCAACAATCTTGTGGTATTACTCTCACCGCCGCGTTTTTAGCAGCCATAAGCAAGAGGTATCTAGACCTGCTTTGTACCTCTGATGTTCTCAGCCACCCACTACTATGGACTTCAAGGCAGGAGGACTTCTAGCACACTTTGAGCTGCCAACTAAAATTGTTTTGCAACTGAAGGTGTGCCAGATGTCATCCTCCTTGCAGTCCATTGTACTGTGTGGCTGAGAACATCAGAGGCATGAAGCAGGACTAGATACCTTCAGGTCAACTCCTGAGACAAGAATTATGTTGGATGCCACATGGATACACTACCATGTATGCTTGGATATAAGCCCATCCACCAAGAAGCCAACCCTAGAATTTTTATCCAAAATACCACAGAAGAATGAATTATCTGCAGACTAGCCAACCAACATTTTTCATGATGCTTTGATTTAAAATTTGAGTGCTTGCTTCTTTGCAGGTGGGCTTCTTCTGCGTAATTACAGGTAGCCCCTGTTTAATGTCTGTGCGTTCAGTGATTGTTCAAAGCACTTTGGTTCAACACCAAAGTGGCATTGGACAAGTGGGAATTATGATAAGGCCTCTTAGTTATGACGAATTGGGACTTTTACTGCCAGCTTCTGAAAAGCAATGGGAAACTGGTGGGAGGTCACAAATGATAAACATGTGAATTTGGGATTCCGGACGCCACAGGATTCGCCTAACGATAGCAGCTGGGACTGCTGGAACTGCCATCATTAAGTCAACATCTTTAAATCGCTCCATGGCTCGGGGCCTAGCTATATACGAGACCGCCTCCTGCCCCATACATCCCTTCGTCCGGTCCGCTCCCACAGAGCGGGCCTTCTCCAGGTGCCATCGGCTGGGCAATGCCGGCTGGCGACACCCAGGGGAAGAGCCTTCTCTGTGGCGGGCCCGGCCCTCTGGAACGACCTACCCCCCGAACTTCGCACTACCTTGGACCTCCGCCTCTTCCGCCAATGTCTTAAGACATACTTATTCCAACAAGCCGGCCTAGGATAGCCCCCCGTTTCTGACTTTTTAAATATAAATTATAATTTGGTTACGGTTTTAATAATGGGTTTTAGCACGGGTTAATTAATTTAATATATTTTTAATTGATGTATATTGTATTTATGGTTTTATATAATGCCTGTGTGCCGCCCTGGGTCCTAACAAGGAGAAGGGCGGGGTATAAATTTGATAAAATAAAATAAAAATAAACATAATAATTTGAGGTTGTGTCCTAGAATTGTTTAATTTAGCAACAGAGTTCCCAATCCAATTTACTGTTGGTAAGTGAGGACTACGTGCATATATAGTAAATACAGATATTTTTAAAAAGTAAAGATAATCCTTGACTTAATCCTTGACTCCCTAAAGTTCATTTAGTGACCATTTGAAGTTCCAACAGCACTGAAAAAAGTGACGTATGACCATGTTTCACACTTACGCCCTTGCAGAATTCCCCACGATCAAAATCCAGATGCTTGGAATCTGACTCACATTTATGACAGTTGCAGTGTCCTGAGGTCTCACAATCCCCTTTTGCGACCTTCTGACAAGCAAAGTCAATGGGGAAACTAGATTCACTTAACAACGGTGCTACTAATTTAAGAACTTCAGTGATTCCCTTAACAAATGTGACAAGAAAGGTGCAAAAATGGGGCAAAACCTACTTAACAAATTTTTCAATTAGCAACATCAATTTTGGGCTCAATTGTGGTCCTAAGTTGAGGACTACTTGTATTGCCATTCATAGTCATGGATAATAAGCTCATCCATGGCTAAGATGAACCTGATTGTGGAGGTATATTTTAGAAACTCATTCTTGGTCTATTTGCAAGCACATATCTTGGGAAATGGAAATGATTGGAACGGTGGATACATATACATACACATACATATATACATACATACATACATATATATATATATATATATATATGTGTGTGTTAAATTTCTTTAAGGAATGATTAATAATAATTAAATAAGATTAATCATCCCTTAAAGAAATTTAACACATATCTAAAAAGACAGCAGCAATTTAATAGGTCTCTGGATGGTCTCTAGGTTGAGTCGAAGGACAGAGAAGGATGACAAGTTTGTCTCCTCCCTTAAATAGGCCTAACAGGAAGCTGTAACAATATATCCACTTCATATATATATGTTAGTTTTATGAGCTGACCAATAAATTAAATTAGAGAGACCAGGATAGATTTAATTTATTGATCAGCTCATAAAACTAACACACATATTTTAAAAAAACACCCGAATACAACAAGACATCCCCCACCCCACCCCAAGATTTAAGGAAGGGCGGCACCTTCGTAACCACAGACCGAAGAAGAGAGAAGAAGGAATAAAGGAAGCAAAGCCAAATTTGCAGAATGAAAAAGAAATGCAAAGAAATGGCTTCTGGCTTTCTTTTATGATAGATAGAATCAGAGATGGTATTCAGCACGTTCTGACCAGTTCTGGAGAACCGGTAGCAGAAATTTTGAGTAGTTCAGAGAACTGGTAAATACCAACTCTGGCTGGCCATGCCTCCATCTATTCTCTGCCTCCCAAATCCCAGCTGATTGGGAGGGAATGGGGATTTTACAGTATCCTTCCCATGCCACCCCACCAAGCCATACCCATCAAGCCATGCCATGCCCACAAAGCCACACCCACAGAACCGGTAATTAAAAAAATTGAATGTCACCACTGGATAGAAGTATAAATTTACATTTGCAGTATGTTTTATTTATTTTTTTCTATTATCTATTACATTTCTGATCATCATATCCATATGATAAGGGGCTTTCAATCAGCATTAAAATTAGTCAATGTCTTGTGTTTGAACAAAGCTGTCAATTTTCAATCAGCCAGCACCATCAATTTCGTCATCCATTCTGTCTTGAGAGCCAGTAGGGGAAGAAGTCATACCATCAACCAGTGGTGGGATTCAAATAATTTAACAACCAGTTCTCTGCCCTAATGACCAGCTGGGTAGGCAGGGCTCAGTGGTCATGTGACTGTGTTGCCGTGGCCAACTCAACGTCACTCAGATCGATGGGCGCTTCGCCTTAGCTGTGACAATATAATAAGGGTTAACCGGAGAGGCAGTTTCTGTAAGCAAGTTGAGGCTAAAAACAACACCAGAATGTCTCCTTCCTGCCTTCCTTACAGGATTAGCCCTGGAAAGTGGGAAAAAACAAAAGGAGATTTCTTCCAAGAACCGGTTCTCTGAACTGCTTAGAAAGTTAACAACTGGTTCTCCCAAATAAATGCAAACTGGCTGAATCCCACCACTGCCATCAACCATTTCCAAAAGTTTTGTGATAACATTTTAACCAATATGCCTCTCAAACTGAGACCAAGTAAGTTTCCAAGGGGAAGATATTCCAGTGTTAGTACTTGAGATGGGAGAAGATATAATTTCCATCCATAACCCAGATTTTCAATTCTCAGCATTAAATTCATGTTGGTCTATTTCTGGATTCATTGGCAATTTCATTTTTTTTTTAAAAAAAACACTGTCCTAAATGTAATTTATGCCTAATGTATGGTGTTTCTTTTGCTCTGTATGCATGAGCCTTCTTGTTTATTCTACATTGGACAATTTGGAAAAATACACATTTTAGTTGATAGAATAATCAGCCTATTAGGAAAGTAGAACACTTCACCATGCAATTTCATGAAAACATAGTTACTATTGCTTTTCAAGTGATACACAGACCAAAATATAGTTATCCTTCACAGTTCTTACTTCTCTGTCATGAAGCTGTTCTCCCATTCTTTTAAAAACATAGGTTAATATGGATAGGTGAATATTAGGGGAAAATGCACAACAAATGTATAAGAGGAAAGACAAATATGAACATCTACGGTGTTCAGAAACATTGCTCACCCAAGTGGATCTTGGGGGAAAAAAACCAGGAAAAGGAACATGAATGTTCACATGATGAAAGATAACAGATTGTTCCACCCCTAGCTCTATACGCTTTTTGTCAATCCATTTTCTAAAGCTGATCCCATCTCAAAATGTTCCAATTTTTCAACATTTGGATGCCCGCAGGCAAGTAACCATAGTGGTTATTTATAAACCAGCAGCCACTGGCAATAGGGAACTTTTAAAAGCCGTATTTAGCATCCTTAGGAAAACCATGTTCAATGTTGCCACAGTAAAATCATACCAGGAAGATCAATAGGTTTTCTTGCCCTTCATCGACTATGTTAAAGTCTCCATATCACTGGGTTTCTATAAAGGTATAGAAGTATAAAGGTATCCTCAGGTGTAACTGAGCCTGCAATTATGATTGTTAAATCGTGCCACTAGTTTAGCCAATCACCATGTGACCATCCCCAAGTCTATGATACTCCCCAAGTCTGTGACACTCCCATCCCCAAGTCTATGACACTCCCACAGAGAGGGACTTCTCCGGGTGCCGTCCACTAGGCTATGCCAGCAGGCGACGCCCAGGGGAAGGGCCTTCTCTGTGGCGGGCCCAGCCCTCTGGAACGACCTTCCCCCCAAAATTAGAACAACTACGGACCTCCGCTCCTTCCGTCAAAAACTGAAAACACACTTCTTCTGCTTGGCCGGCCTAGGTTAGTCTTCCGTCTTTTAATAGGGTTTTAGGGGATTTTAGCGCAGGGATAATTTTGTTTAATCTGTATTTTATCTATTTATTTATGTATTCTATATTGGTTTTTTAATTTCCCTGTGCACCGCTCCGAGTCCCTCCGGGGAGAGGAGGCGGTTTATAAATAAAATATTATTATATTATTATTATTATTATATTTTTTTTGCAGTGGTCATTAAACAGGTGTCATGGTTATTAAGTGCATTCATTGTCCACCAAGGGTAGGGTTGTTTTTTGCCAGAAACCAGAAGTAAATGTCAGTTTCTACCCCCCAAAAAAATATATCACAAATCACACGACTGGGGGAAGCTTCAAACTACCATAAATGCCATCACATTTTTAAATCCAGGTTATCACTAGCCCTGAGGAGATCTGTCATAACTTCAAATGGTCGCTAAGCAATTTGGTCATAAGTCAAGTACTGATGATGATGATGATATCCATTCAGTTGGGTCCAACGCTTGGCGATTCTATGGGGCAGATTTCTTCACCTCATCCCCTCTTGTACTATTTCTTTGAGTTTTTCTACTGGTGTCAGCTTTAATGGAGTCCATCCGTTGTGTTTTTTGTTGGCCTTGTTTCGTTAGGTCAAGTACTATCTGGATTTATATCTTCCTTTGGAAGCAAAGGATCATTTTGTTCTCTGAATCCCTTTTCTGTCCCACAGTCTCTCCAACCGAGCCATGTCCATGTCCACTGAGAGCATCTGCACCAAAGATAAATTCCTTGTGTGTCCAATCACACTTGGCCAATAAAAAATTCTATTCTGTTCTATTCTGTTCTGTTCTATTCTATTCTATTCTATTCTATTCTACTCTACTCTACTCTACTCTACTCTACTCTACTCTACCCTACCCTACCCTACCCTACCCTACCCTACCCTATTTTATTGTTCCGTTCCGTTCCCTTCATTTCTATTCTATTCTATTCTATTCTATTCTATTCTATTCTATTCTACCCTACCCTATTTTATTGTTCCGTTCCCTTCATTTCTATTTCTATTTCTATTTCTTCTTCTCTTCTCTTCTCTTCTCTTCTCTTCTCTTCTCTTCTCTTCTCTTCTCTTCTCTTCTCTTCTCTTCTCTTCTCTTCTCTTCTCTTCTCTTCTCTTCTCTTCCCTTCCCTTCCCTTCCCTTCCCTAATAAGAACAAATTAGAACAAAAATAAATTCTTGGCTTAATTCACAGATGAAATGAAGGTGCAAAGAGCAATGTGGAAAGAAGGGATAAAGTGGTGAAGAATGTGTGCGCTTCCTTAAGGAAAGGCAAGAATAGGGCTTTATCAGGATGAAGTGCTGGTCTATCTCTCAAGTAGTGGCGGATTTTATTTGTTTATATCCAGCCATTTTTATGGATTGCTCAAGGTGGTGAATATACACAGTACTCCTTCCTCTTATATTCCACAGAACAACAGTCCTGTAACAGGTATTATCCTGAACAGGTAGTATTTCACTCCGGGCCCTTGGGCTGTAAAGTCCCAGTTCTGGACTAGGTGATGTCCACAGTCCATCCAGCCCTTTACTTCCCATGATCCCGCCACTCAGACTTGAGAAGGCTTGGCCTGTGTAGCTGGCTCTGTGCTCGGTTGTGAGATCAATGTAGTCTCGGTACATTCGCTCTCATTTTTCAAAACTTATCCTATGACTCAGCCTCGATATTAAATCAAATTCCTTGGCTGAGCCCTGGCACAAAAGAAGCCCT
Source organism: Rhabdophis nuchalis (assembly GCA_039707465.1). Classification (NCBI taxonomy): domain Eukaryota; kingdom Metazoa; phylum Chordata; class Lepidosauria; order Squamata; family Natricidae; genus Rhabdophis; species Rhabdophis nuchalis. Next base: position 25,924,846 of record CM077654.1, on the reverse strand, counting down.
GGGCAATGCCCTATTTCACATGCTGATTGCAAATGATCACCAATGGCAGATCTACACAGGAGTCGTTGCAGCATGAGGTCGGTCGCAGTCGTGGAGCACACACCCAAGGCAGGCGCCAACCCATATGCTATTTACCTTCAAATCATCTGTAGCCCCCCCCCCCTTTTTTTTTTTTTACAGGAGGTCTTCCAATTAAGAGCAGCTTCTGTGTGCTGCCAAGTACAGGGTGTTCCAAAGTTGCAAAGCTATTAATTTCACTTGTTCGATATTTGCGAGGCGCAGGTGCACACTGTTAATATAACAAGGAAAATCAAGCCAGGGAATTGATAGGCACACGGAACTGCACCCTGGAGTTACTTCAATGTGCAACTTGCTCTGGAGCAGGAGTCCCCAACCCAGGAGTGAAATCCAGCAGGTTCTGACAGGTTCTAGAGAACCGGTAGTGGAGATTTTGAGTAGTTCAGAGAATCGGCAAATACTATCTCTGGCTGGCCCCGCCCCCATCTATTATCTTCCTCCTGAGTACCAGCTGATCGGGAGGAAATGGGGATTTTGCAGTATACTTCCCTTAAAGTAGGGAGGAATGGGGATTTTGCAGTACACTTCCCCTCCCATGCCAACTAAGCCACGCCCTCAGAACCGATAGTAAAAAAAAATGAATTTCACCACTGCCCCAACTCCTGGTCTGCAGACTGCTACTGGGCCACAGCCCAATGGTGACCAGGGCATGCAAGTACCGAGTGAGCATAGAAAACTCCATTTGCACAAGCAGTGTGAACACACACAAAACCATCCCCTCTTCCCCCCGGGGTTAGCTGGAAAGTTTGGGGAGAGTTGCCTTTGAAAATATGCTGGGACCTGCTTTTTGATCAGAGTGGGCTGTATAGAGGATTACGCTAATGAATGAATGGAGAACCATTTCTCTGCAAGGGGCAACTGGACTTTCTTTGAAGATACAATACAATAGCAGAGTTGGAAGGGACCTTGTAGGTCTTCTAGTCCAACCCCCTGCATGGGCAGGAACCTTATACCATTTCAGACAAATGGCTATCTAACATCTTCTTAAAGACTTCCAGGGTTGGGGCATTCACAACTTCTGGAGGCAAACTGTTCCAGAGGTTAATTGTTCTTACTGTCAGGAAATTTCTCCTTAGTTCTAAGTTGCTTCTCTCCTTGATTAGTTTCCACCCATTGCTTCTTGTCCTGCCCCCAGGTGCCTTGGAGAATAGTTTGACTCCCTCTTCTTTGTGGCACCCTCTGAGATATCGGAACACTGCTATCATGTCTCCCCTGGTCGGTCCTTCTTTTCATTAAATTAGACATACCCAGTTCCTGCAACCGTTCTTCATATGTTTTAGTCTCCAGTCCCCTAATCATCTTGGTTGCTCTTCTCTGCACTCTTTCCAGAGTCTCCACGTCTTTTCTACATCGTGGCGACCAAAACTGGATGCAGTATTCCAAGTGTGGCCTTACCAAGGCACTATACAGTGGCATTACCACTTCACGTGATCTAGATTCTATCCCTCTGTTTATGCAGCCTAGAACTGTGTTGGCTTTTTTGGCAGCTGCTGCACACTGCTGGCTCATATTTAAATGGTTGTCCACTAGGATTCCTAGATCCCTCTCACAGTTGCTACTATTGAGCAAGGTACCACCTATACTGTGCCTGTGCATTTGGTTTTTCTTGCCTAAATGTAGAACCTTACTTTTCACTTCTCCTCCAAGGAGCTTCTTCAGCTCTGACTGGTTGATGGGGAATGAAAGGATTTATACTCCTTGCAGAAGGCTGGTCATTTGCATTCTTTTGGCGAGTCATTAAGGCCACCTGTCATTAAGGTTTATCTGTGTCCTTAGGGTCACCTGAGTGGTGCAAATGGGGGTGGAGCAGAGGTGGGTTCCTACCGGTTCGGATGAATAGATAGTAACTCGTCTGGACACGTGACTGTACCGGTTCTAGCCTGGGTACCGCCATCTTTATTTTCTGTTCTGCACGTGCGCAGAACAATCTTCATTGAAAAATGTAACCCCCCCTTTTTTTTAACAGTGTGCACATGCGTGGACCTTTTTAGGTGGAAATGCGCGCACGCAGGGAGCAAAATATTTTGGGTACCCTACCAGTAGTAATGCTGGCAGGAACCCACCCCTGGTGGGGAGCCTCCTTGGAACTGCTGAAAGGACCGTGTTGTAGACTGGAGATAGATAATGTTGTATCCCCGCTCCTCCTCTGTTGAGAAAGGGCTGTTCAGTTTTGACACTGACGGCCTCTGTGACTTCAAAGAAAAAACAGAAAGTCCAGTGGATTCTCGAAAAAGCCTCTTTGGGACAACCATGATCTGGGTGGCTGAGCATCTCCATGGATATTTCTGCACAATTTTCACAGGTGTGTGCTCCAGTGGGGTTGTGCTGCTTCTGCTCTCCCAAACAGAGAGCTAAACATTTATTTTTGGCTCTTCTCCCTGACCTGCAATGAGAACTTGCAGAAACTCTTCCTTTCCTCACCCATCAGCTTGTTATCTTGATGGGAGTCAAATTTCTGACTGGGGTCATTGGAGTCTCTTCGTATCTGGTTCTTGCATCAATGGTGCTAATAGGCCTGTCATTCAGGTGAGGGCTGCCGAGAGAAATCTGAGCATCGCCCTTCCTGGTCCACGGAGGGTGAAATGTGGAATTCAGCACCATGCACATGTTCCAGAGAAGACACTGCCACCCACCCAGCTTCTGCAGCAATTTACAGGTAGTCCTTGACTTACAATCGCAATGAGTGGTGGGATACAGACGGTTCGCACCCCTTCGGGAGAACCGCTTGTTAACTTTCTGAGCAGTTTGGTGAACTGGTTTTTGGAAGAAATCATTGGGGCAGAGAATTTCACAATGGGTTTCTGTTCCTAAGTGAAACATTTGTAAAGTGAGTTTTGCCCCATTTTACGACCTGTCTTGCTAGAGTTGTTAAGTGAATCACTGCAGTTAAGTTAGCCACACAGTTGTGAAGTGACTCTGGCTTCCCCATTCACTCTGCTCGTCACAAAAGGGGATCGCATAATCCCAGGACACTGCAACCCGTCATAAATGTGAATCAGTTGGTCAAGTGTCTGAATTTGGATCATGTGACCAGGGGGATGCTGCAAGTGTAAAAAACGGTCGTTAGTCACTTTTTTTCAGTGCTGTTCTAACTTCCAACGGTCACTAAATGAAATGTTGTAAGGATTATCTGTACATAGAAAGAACAGCTGGGATTTGGCAGTGCAGGTGCAGAATTTGAAGACTGGGTGTTATTTATTTACAGTATGTTATTTATTTGCTTCTATCCCATTTTAATTTAATTAAATTAATTAATCAATTAATCTATATAAATAAAAATGCAACAAGAGTTTGTTCAAAACCACTAATCTCTGAAATTACTGCAACGATCGCTTCCAAATTTTCCAACAACGTTCCTTTCAAGTACAGCATCAATGATATATATAGATAGATTGTGTAGATGTCACACCTGTGCCAGGTACACGCAACAGAAATGTAAAAAATTGTAAAAAAGGTAGGTAGATGGATACAGAGAGAGCAGTGGGCCACAGGTATTACATCATCCTTTATGACATAAAATACTCTGTCCATAGGTAGGTAGATGGATAGAGAGGGAGAGGGAGAAATACAGTAGGTAGGTAGGTTGGGGGTTATATGGTGATTGTGTGTGCAGGTATAGATCTACACACAGATTGGTTGGCCATTTAACCAGACTGGGCCACAGCAACGCATGGCCGGGAACGGCTAGTTATTTTTATAAATCACTCAGGGTGGTGACTGTAGCTCATAATCCTTCACCCTCCTGCTCTTCCCACAATTACAAACCAGTGGGGCAATGATGGGTTACTACCAGTTCAGTTCGGTTCGGCTGAACCAATAGTGGTTTGGCCACCTGGATTGCGGGAACCAGCAGTGACACAGGCCTGCCATGCCCTGGACCGGTTCTCTGGGCAGAACTGTAGGTGCTGCCATCTTGTTTTTTGCTTCCGCACAAGTGTGGAGCAATTTTTATTGTGCATGCATGTGAAGCACCCATGAGCGAACTGGCAGTAGTGACTGCTGGAACCCGCCCCTTCTGTGACCTGAGTTGGGATGGAAGAGAGTGACCGACCCAAGATCCCTCAGTTAGGCTTTCAGGCCTAAAGCAGGACTAGAATTCACCATCTCCTGGTAATTGTCCCCAAATTACTTTCATACTTAAGGCCAGACTTTCCTTTCAAAAGCAGTCCCTCTCTTAATGTTAATGTTAATTAAATTTGTATACCGCCCTTCTCCCTTGCGGGACTCAGGGCGGTGAATAGGCATCAATAAAACAGTACAAAACATCTATATATAAAATACTTTAAAATGGCATTAAATTGGGGGCCTGTTCTAAAATCCAAATAAAACTAAATAAAATCAATTAAAACCAATTAAAAAACTACGCCAGGCCGGCCGCACGGAATAGATGCGTTTTCAAGGCCCGACGGAAGAGGCGTAGGTCAATGGTCATCCGTAGGTCAGGGGGTAGGTCATTCCAGAGGGCAGGGGCTGCCACAGAGAAGGCTCTCCCCCTGGGGGTCGCCAGCCGGCATTGTTTGGCCGACGGCACCCTGAGGAGGCCCTCTCTGTGGGAGAGGTTGGTGGGAGGTATTTGGCAGCAGGAGGCAATCTTGCAAGTAACCAGGTCTCGTGCCATGGAGCGCTTTAAAAGTGGTTACTAGCACCTTGAAGCAAACCTGGAAAGCCACAGGCAGCCAGTGCAGCTCGTGCAGGAGAGGTGTCACGTGGGAGCATCTCGAGGCTCCCAGAATCCCCCATGTGGCCGCATTCTGCACTAACTGGAGCCTCCGGGTGCACCTCAAGGGCAGCCCCATCTCTATCTTTTGCTGCAGTGGTGGGTTTCACATTTTGTTACCACTGGTTCGCCCCACACATGCGCACACGCGCCTGGCCTTCTCTGCATGCACTTTGCTTGCGTGTGCTCCTTCTGCACATGCATTCGGCTTCAAAAATGTGCCTAAATAGGACAACATAGAGCTGGGGCAGGTGCGAGGGTCCATCCGTGATTTCCTCTACCTCTGACCTGTTGGTTTGTAGGAACCTACTTGGAGGGCTACAACTGGCTGTAATACATAGCGGTCCAAGTTGGAGAAAGCTTACAAACCGCTATGAATACGAACTGATGGTTTTTATTTTGCATTTTTGCAAACTCTTCCCATTTCCCAACCGGGGAGCTGAGTCTGGAAGAGAGCTCTTCGAAACCCTCCCTAGAAGGCTCCCTAGATGTTCACGCAAAGCTTCCTAGATGTTTGATCTTTCCGAGTCACAAAATGTGCTCCACGGTGTGTCTTTTAAAGCCCCTAAGCGACCAGCCACCAGGGATCTGAGTGTATGAAACAGTGTGCCCAGATGCATAAACTGACACAAAGTTCACTCTTTATTTATTATTCCCCTTATTGCCACAATTCATCTGGAATGGGGGAAAAAACAACTATTGATTTTTCTCCTCTTTGACAGTTGCTCTACACTTACCTTTTATAGAAGCAAATTGGCTCTGGGACCAGTACAATGCTTGCAAATGCCTCCACTCAACTTGGTCGCTTAATCCCAATTGCTGTTTATCTTCCTTCCTTCCTTCCTTCCTTCCTTCCTTCCTTCCTTCCTTCCTTCCTTCCTTCCTTCCTTCCTTCTTTCCTTCCTTCCTCTCTACCATCTAACTCCTTCCCTCTTCCCTTCCTCTATTCCTGCCTTCCTTCCTTTTTTCCCTCTGCTCCATCCTCTCCCCTTCCTTCCTTCCTTCCTCCCTCCCTCCCTCCCTCCCTCCCTCCCTCTCCCCCTTCTTTCCTTTATTTGGATTTATTATTGGGAAACTGAAGGGACAGGAGTGCAGAAAAGATACAATTTCTTTTTTAAAACTTCCACAATCATCATGTGAGTACCATATTTGAAGCCATGTACTCCTTTATTTGATGCAGAACAGACAGGATTTGGACCAGGGGTGGGATTCTACCAGTTTGAACTTGTAGCTCCAACTATCAGCTGACCCACCCACCCCTGTGCTATACTCACCTATTGTGGCCCAGCCGGATTCGGCTGAGCTACTGATGGACTCGGATAGCGAGGAACCTATGAGTCTGCCCTGGAAGATAAGGGAGACGTTGGGGAGTGTTCAGAGTCAGAGCAGGAACCAGAGAGGCTGGTTGGCCACCAGGAGGTGCCTGAGGCATGGAGCAGTGGGGAGAATCAAAGGCAGTTTGTCCATGATGCTAGATTGAGAAGGGCTGAGAAACGGAAGCAGCAACTCCATAGGCAGGCTCACAGAAGATGATTGAGCACCAGGTGGTTGTTGATTGGCCCCTCCCACAAAGCTTATAGATGAGACGTTGGGAGGGGACATTTGCAGGAAACAAATGTTTGAATTAATAGCCAAGAAAATCAGTCTGTGTATTCTAGCCATGTTTGTTTGGACTATCTGTGTATTGGACTATCTGTGTAAGAAGTCCAGAAGGTATCCGCATGGTGCTCAAGAAACAACTTATGTCTAAATACTAGCAAGACAAAGGAGATGGTGCTAGATTTCTGGAAGCACAGAGAGGAACCTGCCCCACTGTATATTGAGGGAGGCTGTGTGGAGAGGGTTTCCTCTTTTAAATTCTTAGGAGTGCTTATTAGCCAAGATCTCACCTGGAAAAACAACACGTCTCCGGTGATTGGAAAAGCCCAACAGAGACTTCATTTCCTTAGAGTCCTGTGGAAAAATCAGGTGGAACAACGGCTGATGACCTCTTTCTATCGGTCCACCATAGAAAGTGCCCTCACATATTGTATCACAGTGTGGTATGCTGGTTTAACAGTTGCGGAGAGGAAGGCACTACAGAGAGTGATCAATTCGGCACAAGAAACCATCGGTTGCCCTTTGACTTCACTGGATAACATTGCCAGATCTCGCTGCTTTAGCAGAGTAAGGAAGATTCTCATAGATGATTCACATCCTGGTTGGTATCTCTTTGCCCTTCTACCATCAGGCAGAAGATATCAAAGTATAGCCAGCCGAACAAACAGGTTTAAAGGTAGCTTCTATCCTTGGGCTGTGAGACTTTTAAATTCAACCGCAATCACTCCATGCACATGCTAGTTTTTTTCTTTTTTCTTTTTTTGTTTCTGTTATAATTTGGCACCAGGGAAGTTAAAACCAATTTCATTGTAATTTTAGTACAATGACAATAAAGATTATTATTATTCTAGCCGTGCCTGTTCGTTTGGACTATCTGTGTGAAAGGTTGCTGCAGAGCTACTACTCTATTGAACATGAGTTGTCTGGGCTCTCAGCCAAAGAATTCGTTATCTCAGTAATTGAATAGTGGCAAACAGCCAAGTCTGCGTTCTGGTCTATTCACAGGCCGGGAGTCAGAACACCTATATTCCCTTTTCTGAAGCCTAGGTGCCAGGCGCGGCAGAGTGGATTGCCGCACCTCAGCTGTTTTGCCCACACACTCATAAAGCACGTGCTCAGCAAACCGGTTGTTAAACCAGTAGGATCCCACTCCTGATTTGGACCTCTCCAAAAAGATGGCCTATTGGACTTTCCTAAAGACACTGTTTCTTCCTGATGAAAGCCTTGTCTTGACTCCTTTATTCTAATTGAATCTAAAGATCTAGCTCCGATTTGGGGGGCAACAGAAAGGAATGTGCTGTGGGGGGCAACCCTTTGGTGCAATGGAAATGCTGTAGTATGGGTTGAAGTTCACAGATCAACGCTGTTACCTTCCCACCAGAGGTGGTTCCTAAAAATGCATTTTTTACGTGCTTTCGAACTGTTAGGTTGGCAGAAGCTGGGACAAATAACGGGAGCTCACTCTGTTACAAGGCGCTAGGGATTCGAACCGCCAAACTGCTGACATTTCTGATCGACAAGCTCAGTGTCTTATCCCCTGAGCCTTAGAAACTGAACATTACAAACCACATTCTTTAGGAATGGAAGGCTACAAACAATCAAATAGACACGAGAACTTTAGTCGTATGTAGTCAATACGTTGCTTGTTTTTTAAAGAATTTGATGAAGATGATTTTGCTCTTAATTATGTGGACAGAAGTTGATGGTTTGGAGCGACCTTTTAGCAGCACCCAGCTGTTCTACTTAAACTCAAATTGGTGCATTGGACAGAAGAGGCCAAGCATTGGGTATTCCTCTCATGAGGCACAGTCTCACATTCAGTTTTTACTTAGTTCATCGTGTTATTAGCAGCATATCAGCCTCCAATGTTTCCTGCCTTGCACGCTTCAGAGAAAGTGCTGGATATAAATCTGGCAATGTCTCGGGGAACAATTATTTTTTTCTCTGGCAACTGGAACCAAAGGACTGTGAGTTCTGAACTTCTACCCAGGTATTCCTCTTTAAATCCAGTAGAATCCAGCCGTAAATTCCTTCTCGTATTCCAGCAGTTCACGATGCCAATAGAAGAAGGTTACTTTAAGTTTAAATGCAAGCAAGTGCATCAATACAAATGCAGGTTGCATTTGAAGCCCACCTTTAGAAAGCCAACATCTCTGGCAGAAGATTGCCTGAACTTTGCAATATAGGAAGTTTGCTGGTATAGGGGGGCTAGAGGAGTCTGCTCAACTTCAATTTCATTTCTGCCACGTGAAATTTCTCCACAAGGACATTAGAAATTTAGTGAGCCTTCCCAAATTTTAGAAGTTGTAATCTTAGTGCTTGGGGACATGAGGTTGAAGAAGGCTTCAAAAGAGCATCTTCCACTGAAGCAATACAGGCAGTGGTGGGATTCAGCCAGTGCGCACCTATTTGGGAGAACTGGTTGTTAATTTTCTAAGGTGTTCGGTAGAACCGGTTGTTGGAAGAAATCTCCTTTTGGTTTTTTTCTACTTTACAGGGCTAATCCTGTCAGGAAGGCAGGAAGGAAACATTCTGGCGTTTCTAGCCACATCTCTATTGCCCTGCTTACAGAAAGTGCCTCTCCAGTTAACCCTCATTACATTGTCACAGCTAAGGTGAAGCGCCCATCAACCTGAGTGACATTGAGTTGGCCATGCCCACCTCATCACATGACCACCGAGCCCCGCCTACCCAGCTAGTCATTAGGGCAGATAACCAGTTGTTAAATTATTTGAATCCCATCACTGGATACAGGTAGTTCTCAACTTACAACCATTCATTCAGTGACCAGTTACAAAGGCCCTGAAAAAGTGTCGTATGACTAAGGTGACCAGATTTTCAAACTCCCAAAGCGGGACACCGTCGATTGGGGGGGGGCACACTCTGGCACGGGGCCCTCTTTAAAGGCTGCGGCGGCGGCCTGGCCCGGCGGCGCTGAGAGCCGCCGGCTGGGGTGGGGAGGGGGAAGGCGGCCTGAGCTGGCCGCTGTCAGCCCATCATGCCGGCATGATGGGCCGAGCTGAAAGCGGCCGCCTCGGGCTGCCTTCCCCCTTCCCGCCTGAGCCAGTGGCTCTCAGCACCGCCGGCCTGGGCCGCCGCCGCTGCCTTTAAAGAGGGCCCCGTGGGGGCAGGTGGGAGCGCGCCCCCGCCCCGACGCCCTCTATGCAGGCACATGCCATGCTGGAGTGTGCGCCCCCCCTTCTCCAAGGGCCCGATGCCCTCCCCGCCCGAGCCGGCGCTCTCAGCTATCTGCGCCCGCCGCCTGCCCGCAAAAAGCGGGACATTTTGAAGAGGCGGCGGGGCGCGGGACATCTGCTGGTGAACCGGGACTGTCCCACCAGAAGCGGGACGTCTGGTCACCTTACGTATGACTAATGACTGGTCCTCACAGTTACTACCGTCATAAACACCCCCATTGACATGTGATTAAAATTCAGGCATTTGGCAACCAGCATGTATGTATGGCAGTTGCAGTGTCCTGAGGTCACGTGATTGCCATGTGAGACTTTCCCAATTGGCTTCTGACAAAGTAAAAGGGGGAAGCTTGGATTTGCTTAACAACTGTGTACTTCCCTTAACAACTGCTGTGATATGCTTAATAACCATGGCAAAATACTGTAAAATGGGGCATGTTAACATCTGCCTTGCTTTAGCAATGGAAATTCTGCTGCCTACCATATTTTTTGGAGTATAAGATGCACCTTTTTCCCTCAAAAAAGAGGGTGAAAATCTGGGTGCGTCCTATACACCAAATACAGCATTTCTGGCCTCCTGAAACCCTGCCCCCTTTGCAAAAATGGCCGTGCTTAGCCTTTAGGAGGCTTCCAGAGTGCTCTTGGGAACTGGTATGGTTACCCTATGGGTTGAACTGGAGAGTCCACATTGTGTCAATTAGAGATGCATTTTGAGCTGAAGGAGGAAAAATGTATTAGAGCCATATCGCTCAACCTTGGCATCTTTAAGATGTGTGTGTTCTAATCGAGGCTTCCCGAGAGCATGAAGCAAATTCCTGGTCCCGACAAAAACCCCTTTTATTAATTGACTGTGACTTCTGCTCATTCACATCCAGTCTTTCAAGGGAGGATTTATAGTCACAGACCTTATCTGGCTTGGAGAGCTGACAGGCCGATATCTGCAGAACTTGGCAAGGAGTCTGAGAGAGTCACAAACCAATTAAATCAACTAATGGTCTCCTGCAAACTCCACTCCCCTTTCGCTCTGCTTTTATTTCCTCGGGGAGGGGCCATTCATCGTCTACCTGTGGCCTAGCTTCCAAGTTGACCCCTGTTGTTTAGCTGTTCCCTTCATCCGGCAACTCTGTGCATGTGCACACTGGGAACAGGCTCCAGCTGTTCATCTGTCTCACTGATATCTGACTCTGAAGGCAGCTGATAACTGTCAGACGGCTCTGGCCCCACTCTCTGCCTCTGATGCAGAGCCTACCCCAGATTCCAGGACTGGCCCATGTTCTTCCTCGAGGACCACAACAGTGTGGAATTTGGACTCCGAAATTCCCTAACCAGCGTGTTGGAAGTTGAAGGCCACATATCGTAAAGTATCTTTGAAGTGTTGAAAAACACTGCTTCAGAGGATGGGAGGTGTTCACTTGGCACTGTGCGCAGTTTCTTAAAGCCCGTGTGGAGTCCTTGGTGTTCTTTGAGCTTGGTTGTTTGCCTGCAGATGTTTTATTACTGGACTAGATAATATATTCAGGGCTAGAAGGGAGTGAGGTTTGCTCTCTGTGTATATACAATGGCTGGTCTGGTAATAAAACATCTGCCAACAAATAATCAACCAAGCTCAGAGAGGGCTTCACAGTTCAGCCAAGTTACATATATTATCTTCTATTGGTAAAGCCTGTGCACCATTTTCCCACTGTCCTGGGAAAAAGCTTTTGGTTAAGGGTGAATAGAATAGAATAGAATAGAATAGAATAGAATAGAATAGAATAGAATAGAATAACAGAATTGGAAGGAACCTTGGAGGTCTTCAATCCAATCCCCTGTTTAGGCAGGAAACCCTGCACCACTTCAGACAAATGGCTATCCAACATCTTCTTAAAAACTTCCAGTGTTGGAGCATTCACAACGTCTAGAGCAGGGGTCTCCAACCTTTGCAACTTTAAGTCTGAAGGACTTCAGCTCCCAGACTTATCTGGGAGTTGAAGTCCTTCAGACTTAAAGTTGCAAAGGTTGGAGAACCCTGGTCTAGAGGCAAGTTGTTCCACTGATTAATTGTTCTGACTGTCAGGAAATTTATCCTTAGTTCTAACCTGCTTCTCTCCTTGATTAGTTTCCACCCATTGCTTCTTGTCCTACTCTCAGGTGCAAGTTACACGTGGGATGGCTACCACTTTGGGGCAGTTGACTTGGGATGAAGAGAAAGAAATTAGAGTTCTGTTAGATTCAGATCCTATCAGACCCCCCACAAAAGCAAGCAAGACATGCAAAGACTTCTAAGCAGTTTTCTTGTTCAGCTATAAATATAAATCTTGCCAAACTAAAGCAGCTACTTTCCTCATTAAAGACATAGTCTGAGCTTTGCTAGGGAGGAGCCACCTTGTGATGACCTGGGACAAGGCATGAAGGCTGTACAGCCAGCTGAGAGTTCAAACTTCCCTTTAATGCTCCACCTTTCCCTCAAACACTGCCATGCTCATGGCAAGTTCCACAGTTTCCTTAAATCTCAGTCCCCAGGTATGCCTTGTGAAGAAGTCATTGGGTCGGCCCGCACTGTTTCCACCTTCTCTCCACTCTCTGTGCTTGAGGATCAGAAAGGGATGGTCCTTTTTCATTGCCTGAGCTCTGTTGCTCTTCATTTCCATTGCTTGCCCTCTCTCAGTCATCCTGCCCCCGTTCCTTTCTGCTAACAAGCCACCCCAAGGGACCCTGGGCTGCCTCATCGTGCTCCTCCCCACATTCTTCTGAAGCCAGCGAAGCTGCCCCCTTGATCTTCATTGGCTTCAGCACCGGCTCATCCTCCTCCGCAGGTGCAGGCTCCAAGTGGGGCATGATGCACCTTAACTCTCTTTCTCCCAATCAAACTGTCTAAACTTAGTTGTCTCCGGGTCCTCTGGAATACAGCCCCTCCCTCCTGGGAATCCAGGCTACATTCCACAACAGGTCCAGTTATCATCTCTCAAGCTACGATATCCAAGAGGAATATGTTGTAATATAACATAATATAAAAGGGAGGAACTGTATATAATCGTTCTGGGTTTCTTGGAGAATTGTGTCAATACAAAAATAATATAAAAAAACCATATTTGAATATTTTTAACTGAAAAATAGGGGATGCTGTGGCTCAGGGACTCAAACGCTGAGCTTGTCGATCAGAAAGGTCAGCAGTTCAAATCCCTAGCGTTGCATAACGGAGTGAGCTCCCGTGACTTGTCCCAGCTTCTGCCAACCTAGCAGTTTGAAAGCACATAAAAATGCAAGTAGAAAAATAGGGACCACCTTTGGTGGGAAGGGAACAGCGTTCTGTGCGCCTTCAGCATTTAATCATGCCAGCCACATGACCATGGAGATGTGGGCTGGTCCTTTGAAATTTCCAGGTCAGCCCCATGGGCCTTGAGTTTGACACCCCTGCTTTAGAAGTTGACTTCACTTCCATATTCCACCAGGCTTGAAATTTTAGGCCTGGATAACATTGAACTACACCATCTATGTTCCGACCTGCGCTTAGTGCACAAGATCATCTGCCATAATGTCTTACCTGTTAATGGCCACTTTTACTCCAATTGCAACAACATAAGGGCTATCAATAGATACACACTAAATGTAATCCGTTCTCATCTTGATTGCAGGAAAAACGATTTCAGCCATAAAGTAGTATACGTGTGTAAGACCCTACCTGATCCTGTGGTTCGTTCCTCTAACCCCCCATACCTTTTACCTTAAGCTGTCTACCGTGGACCTTACACATTTCTTAAGAGGTCCCTAAGGGGGCATGCATAAGAGCACCAGCGTGCCTACCATCCCTGTCCCACTGTCCCATTTATATGTACTCTTTATATGTCAGCCTCTGCTTTGCTGCTTGCTTCAGCTGCCATTGTAATGTGGGGGGAGGGGGGGAAGGCTGTGGTATTTGAGAATGGGATTAAGTGGTGCAGGAGAGATGTTGGAAAAGGCAGTTATGTTCTCACCATCTACTGCACATGCCGATGGCTGGTGCCTTGAGATGGTCAAGGCCAACCATCCTGCATACCAACCTGATGATGCTTCTGGAGATGCAACCCACGTGACACCTGAGCGATTTGTGGATTGGGCAATGGGGGGGGGGAGGGAATTGGGCATACAGTATATTGATATGTATGATTTTGCGCGCTTTGGCTTTAGACCTTGCTTTACTTAGCTGCTTTCTTTTCATAACCAGTAAAAGTACACTTAATTCTTCAAAATGGAGTTGAGTTAATGATGGAGGCAGACCTGACAGAGTGTCTGCAAAGAATCCACATTTTGCTTCCATGATTTCCACGGTGAGTTGAAATCCACCCGTTTTAACATGGCCAAGGTTGAAAACCCAGCCCCAGACCTTGTAAGCTGGAATTTCTTTTCAGTTACTTTCAGGACTATAAGCAGCATCTAGAAGTCTTTCTAACTGTTTTTCCAATTATAATTTTAATGCTTCAGAAATGAAAAAGCAATCAATACATCCATAGAGAGATAAACGCTGTGAACTTTATTTCATTTTAACTAATTTAAGAACAAATGAACTGAAATCAGATTTCATTTTTATCCTGCTTTCATACACTTAGTGAGGAGAGTGGGTGGCCCCTGGCCTGTCATTCAAAGATCAAATGTGTCTTTCTATTTAACCCCCTCTTCAACTAAAAAATAAATAAATCCATATTCTTCTTTTAGTCTAAAGCAGGGGTCTGCAAAGTCGGCTCTTTTAAGACTGGTGGACTTCAACTCCCAGAATTCCCCAGCCAGCTATGCTGGCTGGGGAACTCTGGGAGTTGAAGTCCACCGGTCTTAAAAGAGCCAACTTTGCAGACCCCTGGTCTAAAGGGACACAGTCAGCTAATTTCAGAGGAGCATCCTGGCTACTTGCTAAATCAGCAAGCAGCTCTTCATTTATTCAAGGATTGCTGATTATATTTTACACATTTTTAATTCATTTAATTAGTGAGTTTCCCTAGTAGACAGTGGATTAGACGTAGTCCCATATCTGTACCAGTCTAGCTCTCAATCACATTTAAATCTTTGTCTTAAATATTATTAGTATTAAAAGTAATCTTGATTGCTTTGGCTCAATTGCTGAATTAAAATAAATTTGCTCTCCAAAATATTCCTCTCAATATTATCTGGTCTTGGCAGTCTTGAATAGAAGACAGTACAAATTTCATATTCTACAATACCCAGCCCCTGGCATTCTGTACCCTTTAGCTCTTGATAGTTGGCAATTTGACAAATTCAGAGGCCCTCTCTTTTTGTTAACATGGGAGATGATCAACTTGAAGCTTTGAATTTAAAAAAGAGAATTGCAACATGGGCAGCATTTTCTTATTTATTTTACTTTTGATGCTCCTTCCAATTAATAGGTGCCTGAGACTAGTCGTTATGATATCCTATCAATAATGCAAATTAGATTATGCCCATAGCTTCTTTTCCCTTCCTTTAAAGCACATATGTACGAGACATATGTACTAGTTGTTTCTGATTCTAGGGGGCAATGCTCATCTCCATTTCAAAGGCAAAGAGCCAGCACTGTCCGAAGACGTATCCATGGTCATGTGGCTGGCATGACTAAATGCCAAAGGCACACGGAATGCTGTTACCTTCCCACCAAAGGTGGTCCCTATTTTTCTATTTGCATTTTTTACGTGCCTTCAAACTGCTAGGTTGGCAGAAGCTGGAACAAGTAATGGGAGCTCACTCCGTTAAACGGCACTAGGGATTTGAACTGCCGAACTGGGGACCTTTCTGATCGACAATTTCAGCGTCTCTAGCCCACTGAGCCACCGTGTCCCACTTCATTTAGGAACACTCATTTACTACTAAACTAGTACATAGGTGTTCCTAAAGGGCGAACGGTGAAAGATAATCCTTGGTTTATGACCCCACTTGTGGCCAGAATTTCCATTGCTAAGCAAGACAGTTATTTTTTTATTTTTTTTTGTAAAAAGTTTTATTGGTTTTAACAATTTATATTAGGAAAGGGGTAGGTTAGGTAGTTGATAATATTTGGAGCATCCACAACGGGTTTGATGACCACCTCCGAGTCTTCATACATATTCAATTAGAAAAAAATTATTAAAGGGAAGAGGTACATACATTTTAAAATCATAAATTTTCATATTATTTTATTCATTCAGTTACTTTGATATTGACGTCCGTATAGGAATTACCATCATAAAGAAATATAACAAATTATTTTTGCGATCTGAGCCTCTTTGCTATAGTCTCTTCCTCCTCCCCCCCACCAGCAGGCAGACCCGTGGCCCCTCCCGTTCCCATCTCATCGTCATCCAGGATTGAGGAGTGTTTTTTAAGGAAATTATGCGCCTCTTCAACTGTTTTGATTCTAACTCTTCCTCCCTCCCAGAATACCAGCATCCCTTCAGGCATCAACCACTTGAACCACACCCCCTTTTTGAATAATTTTTTAAGCAAGACAGTTATTAAATGAATTGCACCAACTTTACGACCCTAGTTGTTAAGTGAATCACATGGTTGTTAAGCAAATCTGGCTTTTCCCATTGACTTTGCTTGTCAGAAACCGGCAAGATTGCAGATTTCAATCACATCACCTACATGCTGGTTGCCAAGGAACCGTATTTTGACCACGTGACTGTGGGGATGTGGCGATGGTCGTAAACATGAGGACCGAGTATACATGACCTTTTTTTAATGCGGTTGTAACTTCAAACAATAACTGTGAATGGTTGTAAGGTGAAGGCTGCCTGAACTGCCTTTGGGGTTTCTGAAGCCACACTTCCAAAATATTTAGAACCACACAGAATAGATGATCTCATCTTCATTTTCTCATGCTGAATCTGGTGCTGTTACGAGGAGTTTGAAAGGCATTGTAATCGTCTTCCAGCTATTGAAAGATGTCTCTGAAGATCAAAGGTCAAAGTTGTCTCACAACAGTGGTGGGATTCAGCCAGTTCACACCACTTCGGGAGAACCGAAGATTTGTTCCATCTAGCCGGCCTAGCGTAACCTCCATAATTGACTTTTAGACAGTTTTTAAATTTGGGGATTTTAATTTGGTTTTAGTGCAGGATTTTATTGAATAAGTTTTTTAAATTTTATATGGCTTTGTATGTATTTTAATATTCCTGTGCGCCGCCCTGGGTCCGTTTAGAGAAGGGCAGGGTATAAATTTAAATTAAAAAAAAAAAAGAACAGGTTGTTAAATTTCTGAGCAGTTTGGTGAACTGGTTGTTGGAAGAAATCATTAGGGCAGAGAACCGGTTATTAAATTATTTGAATCCCATTACTGTCTGAAAGTAGCGGTGGCTCAGTGGCTAAGATGATCGAGCTTATCGATCAGAAAGTTCGGCAGTTCGATGGTTTGAATCTCTAGCGCTGCGTATCAGAGTGAGCTCCCATTACTTGTCCCAGCTTCCGCCAACCTAGCAGTTCGAAACCATGTAAAAATGCATGTGGAAAAATAGGAACCACCTTTGGTGGGAAGGGAACAGCGTTCCGTGCACCTTTGGCATTTAATCATGCCAGCCACATGATCTTGGAGACATCTTCGTACAATGCTGGCTCTTTGCCTTTGAAATGGAGATGAGTTGGGAACGACTAGCACATATGAGCTCAGTGGCTAAGATGCTGTGCTTGTCAATCAGAAAGGTCAGCAATTCAATGGTTTGAGTTTGGCAGGTTGAATCCCTAGCACCGCGTAATGGAGTGAGCTCCCGTTCCTTGTCCCAGCTTCTGCCAACCTAGCAGTTCAAAAGCACGTAAAAATGCAAGTAGAAAAATAGGGACCACCTTTGGTGGGAAGGTAACAGTGTTCTGTGTGCCTTCGGCATTGGGTCATGCCGGCCACATGACCACAGAGAGGTCTTCGGAAAGTGCTGGCTCTTTGGCTTTGAAACGGAGATGAACACCACCCCCTAGAGTCAGGAACGAGTAGCACATATGTGCTAGGGCAGGGGTCTGCAAAGTCGGCTCTTTTAAGACTGGTGGACTTCAACTCCTAGAGTTCCCCAGCCAGCTATGCTGGGAGTTGAAGTCCACCAGTCTTAAAAGAGCCGACTTTGCAGACCCCTGTGCTAGGGGAACCTTTACCTTTTATTGTCTCAATGGTGTTTTTTTTAAAGGCAGCCGGACTGTTTTTCCCTTGAGGAGGAAGAAGAAAACATTTCGCTTCTCATCCAAGAAGCTTCATCAGTTGTGATGGCAGGGGGGATGGAAGCATAGGTTTTGATAAAGCATTGACGAGTACCTATCTCTCTCTCCATCCCCACCCCCAACCATCACAGCTGATGAAGCTTCTTAGATGAAAAGCGAAGTGTTTTTCTTCTTCCTCAAGGAAAAAACAGTCCAATTGTCTTTTTAAAAAGCAGCTTTGAAATAATTCAAAGATCTTTCATTGGAGAAATGTTGGATGCCTGTATCTCAAGGATGCATCTGTTTAATTGAAGAATATACTGAAGAAAAGGTGTAGATTCTTGGTTGGTAGGTGTGGGGATCCTCTTGACAGCAACACAAGGATGAAATGGGTGGGTCATTTTGAACACGCTTCTCACATTTCCCAACCTCCTGGCATTAAAATAATTCCTAGGGCTGTTTGAAAAATCAGGTTAGCCTTGATAAGATCGAATCTCTAAACTGAA
The DNA here is from genome assembly GCA_039707465.1 of Rhabdophis nuchalis. NCBI lineage: Eukaryota > Metazoa > Chordata > Lepidosauria > Squamata > Natricidae > Rhabdophis > Rhabdophis nuchalis. The sequence goes on along the minus strand of CM077654.1, from coordinate 25,906,649 downwards.
TCAGCTTTTTGAAGTGGATTGATAGGGCGGGTGGAATTAAATCCGATCTCTTGGAATGGATTGTGTGATTTGAAGGCCTTTTGCAATTAGATACCCCCCTCCCCTTGATTGATTCAGGCTCCTGATTTAATCCACCCCTCACACTTGATTTTCAAAATCAAACTGATGCCTCAAATCAACTCCCTCCTTTGAATCAAATTGACAGGGTGATCTGGATCAGCTCGTAATTTGCCTATAACTATACAATTAGAAAAGGATGGGAATTTTAGAGGGAAGGGGAGCAGAGTAAGAAGCTTGGGTGTGTAGTGGCTAAATTCACACAATATTTTAAACCAAACATTCAGCTGCATTCCAGATGATGAAGATGAAGATGAAGATGATGATGATGACGATTTTGCTTTTTATGTTTGTGTGTTCACTGGATAAGTCCTGAAACTTTCTTGCCAAGGATTTTCAGAAACAAATTGCCATTGCCTTCCAGGGCTGAGAGAGAGCAACTGGCTCAAGAGCTCCCAGGTGATTTATAAGCCTAAATTGGGATTAGAACTCATGGCCTCTCAGTTTCTAGCCTGATGCTTTCACCACTGGCTCTCAAATTTTAGTTAGCACACCATAAACTATGTTTTTGGGGTTTGGTCTCTTGCAATGACTTCTGGAATATAGCCCAAGCATATCATATCCAGTATGCTGCTTGTATTCACACCTAGCGCAAAGGTGAATACAAGTAGGATATTTGATATAACACAATTTGGCTTAGTGTCAGTAAATCATACAGGTAGTCTTGATGGTGGGCTCATAACTGAGCCCACCGTTTCGGTTGCAGTGGTCACCTTTTAATGGTGTGCCTGGTTTTATGACCTGTTTGGTAGTTGTGAAGTGAATGCTACAGACATTAAACAAATACAATGGTTGTTGGGTAAACCTCTTGATCACTATGGAGCATTTTCCCCCCAGAAACTAGAAGTAAACAGCTAGTTTCTGGCAATAACACCATAAATCATAGCCACATGAGCCCCAAGCACTACACAGAGCCATACATGTCCCAGAGTCTCCCTTTGGGGAGAGTGGCGCGGTTTATAAATTTAATAAATAAAAATAGAGTCACCTTGTAGGGGAGATAGGTGGATAAAAATGTGATAAGATAGTTACAGATTAACAGAGTTGGAAGGGACCTTATAGGTCATCTAGTCCAATCCCCTGCTCAAGCAGGAGACACTACACCATTTCTGACAAATGGCAGTTCAATCTCTTCTTGAAAGTCTCCCACAACTTCCAAAGTCAACTTCTGTTCCATTGGTTGATGGTTCTCACTGCCAGAAAATTTCTCCTTATTTCTAGGTTGAACCTCTCCTTGATCAATTTCCATCCATTATTCTTTGTCTGGCCTTCAGGTGCCTTGGAAAATAGTTTGACCCTCTCCTCCCTGCAGCAGCCCCTCAAATATTGGAACACTGTTATCATGTCTCCCCTGGTCCTTCTCTTCTTTAGGCTAGCCACGCCCAGTTCCTGTAACCGTTCTTCATATGTTTTAGTCTCCAGTCCCCTAATCATCCTGGTTGCTCTTCTCTGCAATCTTTCTAGAGTCTCAATATCTTTTTTATAGAGTGGTGACCAAAACTGGTTGCAATACTCTAGGTGCGGTCTTATTAAGGCTTTATAGAGTGGTATTAGTAGCTCCCTTGATCTTGATTGTATCCCTCTGTTAATGCAATTTAGGATTGCATGGACTTTTTTGGCTGCCACAGCACAGTTGGCTCAAATTTAGCTGGCTGCCCACTAAGACTCCAAGATCCCTCTCACAGTCACTGCTATTAAGCCTGGTTTCACTCAGTTTATATATGTACTTTTGGTTTTTCTTACCTAAGTGTAGGATTTTACTTTTCTCTACATTGCATTTCATTTTGTTAGATAGGACCCAGTGTTCAAGTCTGTCAAGATCCTTCTGGATCTGAGCCTATCATTTGGGGTGTTGGTTATTCCTGCCATCTTAGTATCACCTGCAAATTTGGAAAGTTCCCCTTCTAATCCCTCAAGGAAGCAAGCTAAGTAAAGCCAGTTGCTTAGCATCCAAAATGTGGTCACGTCAGAACTTCAAATCTGGGTCATCAGTGCCTTTGGGGGGGGGGGGTCATCATAACTTCAAATGGTGGCCCATTGAGGACCATTTGTAATTAAACAAGCTGCAACCCCAGCCATCAAGCTCTTAGAAGTTTCTCATTAGTGCAGGGGTCTCCTTCAGACTTAAAGTGACAAAGGTTGGAGACCCCTGCATTAGTGGATATTCCCCTTTTACATTCATTCATTCATACAAGCATGTTCCCTTTTTCACACCTAGTTTAGTATGTGTATGTATATGTGTGCATAAGTACCTATATATGTGCATATACATGAGAATGTACACACACACACATGCACACACACACACCCCTATATGGGAGACGCTTATTAAAAAATGTGAGATCACAGCAAGAGGCAGGCAATTGAGCCTCCAGTCCAATCATTTGGGCTGTGAACTCATCTCCATAATGCATTATCCCTTCATCTCCATAAGTACATTCTGCGTTTTGTGCGTCATTGTCACCTCCCCCCTGCCCCCCCCCCCAGTCACACAGTAGTAAGCAAGATTTTGGGAACTTGCGTATGTATGTATGTATGTATGTATGTATGTATGTATGTATGTATGTATGTATGTGTTAGTTTTATGAGCTGATCAATAAATTTAAATTTGAGAGACCAAGATAGATCTATTTCGAGCTTATTAGCTCTCATCAGTTGGCCACACTCCACTGGGATTCGAACCGGGGCTGCAATGCATCCAAGGCAGAAGCCTAGCACTACAGCCTAACCAGGCTCTACCCATTGCATCAGCTAAGACAGGAGTATTTAGTATAGATAATTGTTTTCACAACTTCCTGTTAGGGCCCCATTAATAATAATAATAATAATAAATTGAGATTTATTAACCGCACCCTCTCCCCACAGGGACCCGGGGCGGAGACATACTGGGGTGTGGCCAACTGATGAGAGCTAATAAGCTTGAAATAGATCTATATTGGTCTCTCAAATTTAAATTTATTGATCAGCTCATAAAACTAACACACATATCTAAAAAAAATTACACAACGTAATTTCATGGCTCTCTGTCTAGATGGTCTCTGGTGATGAGCCGAAAGGCAGAGAGGGAAACAGTATGTCTCCTCCCTTAATGGGGCCCTAACAGGAAGTTGTGAAAAAAATTATCTATCTATCTATCTATCTATCTATCTATCTATCTATCTATCTATCTATCTATCTATCTATCTATCTATCTATCTATCTATCTGCTTGCAGGGGTTGGGGGCAGGGAGCGCTCCAGTGCACCAGTGAATGTTTTATTTTGTTGAGATTTATGAACATTCATTTGAAAATCCGAATGAATTTGAAAGCAATTTCAGCAAGTATCAACCCACAACTAGATTGTATCATTAAACGACAGTTGTCACAGCAGCAGTAAACCTGCTATTTGCTGGGAAAGAAAGTGGCTTGTAGAAAACGGGCAATTGTAGAGCCTCGGCAAAATCTTTTTTTTTTTTCCAGCTGGAGGTACAAAGATGCTTAGAAATTGAGATTTCTCAGAATGAATCTTGACAGACAGCGTCCCACAGTTATCAGAACCACTGATTGTGACCTAATACACAGCTTGTGTGAAGCCATGGCTGTTTAACCACAGCTGGTTTGCCAACTGCAATTAACTGTGTTCCAGCAACACATAAAAATATAAATTTCCAGCTTTTTTCTTTCATCTGGACCATTTCATTCTCCTGAAAACCACTTAAGCACTTTTATTGTAGATGATGGCTGATGAAAGTTACATTTGTATAGGAAAGGAGTCATAAAAACAGAAGAGTTTCCCATTATTTATTGTGCTCCTCCATAAAACATTTCACTGATCACAGCAAATTTACCTGCATTATAGTAAATTGTGTGAATATGGCATGGACGATCACCATAATAATCACAGATTCTGCCCCCCCCCCCACTGCAGAACTCTTGTGAACCCCCAGAGGTCCCTAAAGCCCAGATTCAGAGCCTCTCATAAATCAGGGTTTATAGGTAGGGAGGTTTTGCAAAATGAGCTAAATGCTAATGGAATTATTTTGGGTTTTACATATCCTCTGATCTCACCTTTCGATCAAGTGAGATTCCCGACGTCATCTCCATGGGCTTAGAATTCGGATGACACCCCTCCCCCCCTGCAATCCTTTTCAGGGACACCCCCCCCCAACTCTTCCCACCATCCTTGGTCACCTGATACGTTGTTTGAGTTGAAGGCTCTATCCTTCTGGATGATTTGTGTTTCCTTCCTGTCTGGGGGGTTATTAATTGTTCTGAAGCCTAGCTTTGGTTAACGAGACTGTCAAAGCTCTCTGACCCCAGCGCCAAAGTCAAGATGTTAATTAAAGCGCCTCCTTCTTGGGGGTGGAATAGCAAAAGGCTGGATCGATGGAGGAGCGGCAATCACCTTGTGTCCTTGAAAGAACCCACAACTGCATTCTCTGCACGCAGAGCGGGAGGCTGGGGATGAACCTGGCGACACAATTCGGAATCTCCCCGGCTTTTGTGCAATTTTTGCTGCTCTCCGAAATGCGAATGAGGTGGTGGAAGCAAGGCAGGGCAGCCGCTGTGACCAGGAGAGTGTGTAAGCCATGACCTGGTGCTCTCTGGGTCTGCCAGGCCTTGGCCCCCAGCATTCTCAGCCCAGAGTTGGGAGTTGTAGTCCTCCCATTTCTGAAAGGGGTCAGGCTGGAGAAAAACAAATGTTTGATTTTGTGAGATGTTTGACAACTTCGGTGTTTTTTAAACACCGCTGAAAGGTTTTCTTGGCAAGCCAACAATGACCCAGAGGATTTAATGTAGGAGGGTGGCTCTCTTAACACCCCCAATTGAGCCATGGCATCCTTTTATGGGCCCCTAGCATCCCCTGAATTACTTATTGGGGGAACAGGGAGGAAACGTGGACCCTGATCGCTCTTATCTGCCCTTTGTACATGACCTATCTAGGATGTTGATACCATAAAGAAGAATCTCTCAGACCATGCTCAGAAGCACTTCCCCGTTTGTGGTACCGAAATTTGGGGGATTTTGTCCCTCCATCTTTTCTGGGTTGGGGACAGTGCTGGGATGCAAATAATTTAACAACCAGTTCTCTGCCCTAATGACCAGCTGGGTAGGCAGGGGTCGGTGGTCATGAGACAGGGTGGGCGTGGCCAACTCAACGTCACTCAGGTCGATGGGCACTTTGCCTGAGCTGTGACAATGTAACAAGGGTTAACCAGAGAGGCAGTTTCTGTAAGCAGGGCAATAAAGATGAGGCTAGAAGCACCACCAGAATGTTTCCTTCCTGCCTTCCTTACAGGATTAGCCCTGGAAAGTGGAAAAAAAACACCAAAAGGAGATTTCTTCCAACAACTGGCTCTCCGAACTGCTTACAAAGTTAACAACTGGTTCTCTCGAATAGGTGCAAACTGGCTGAATCCCACCACTGGATTTGGAGATTGTAGTTTTCAGCTTTCTCAGAAAAGGTACATCTCACCGAGCCCTGCTAGGTAGCTCCTTCCTAGTTAGCCTTAATGTCTGCAAATGTCCTGAGTTAGGCAGGGAACGTTGTTCCGCTGTGAAAATTTGCCAGCTTTGTTTCCCTCCTCCTCCCTTTCTCCTTGTTTATTTTCCTATCTATATGCAGATCTTTCCAGGTAGCTCTGTTTCTGAGGGTGGCTCATTTGTCTTAGTGTCAGGGGCTGCTCTGGAGAGGGAGGGATGGAGGGAGGGAGGGTTGGTGGGAGACCTGAACAGGTCTGCATAGGAGATATTTTCCACATTACACTTTCAGCCCCTAGCCGTGTATGACAGCCACTGACAGCCTGTGACAGCTCATCAGGAGTCAGAAAGTCCCTGCAGGCCAACACCTGCCACCATCCCCAGTTCCAAACCAGCTTGGTTTTCCAAACGGCAAGAGGAGGGAGTTAGCTTTTCCTTATTTTTTTTTATTCCAATGACTGACTGACTTACTAACTTATTTATTCATTTTATTGTATTTTATTTATCAATAAGTACAAGGAAACAAGTAGGAAAAACACGTGAAAAAATGGCACGCATAAATGGATATAAATAAACAAATCATAACCATAAACACATAAAAAGAGCACATATAAATGGGGACAGTAGGACAGGGACAGTAGGCACATTGGTGCGCTTATGCACATCCCCTTAATTAAGAAATGCATACGATCCACAGTAGACAGTTTAAGCCAGGGGTCTGCCAAGTTGGCTCTTTGAAGACTGGTGGACTTCAACTCCCAGAATTCCCCAGCCAGCCAGGCTGGCTGAGGAATTCTGGGAGTTGAAGTCCACCATTCTTCAAAGAGCCAACTTGGCAGACCCCTGGTTTAAGCTAAAAAGGTATGGGGGTATGAGGAACTAACAACAGGATTAGGAAGGGTGTTCCACACATTTACTACTCTATGGCTGAAATCGTTTTTCCTGCAATCAAGATTAGAACGGATCACATTTAGTTTGTATCTCTTGATAGTCCTTGTGTTATTGCAGTTGAAGTAAAAGTGGTCATTAACAGGTAGGACGTTATGGCAGATGATCTTGTGCACTAAGCTCAGGTCGGAATGTAGACAGCGTAGTTCAAGGTTATCCAGGCCTAAAATTTCAAGCCTGGTGGTATACGGGATTTTATGATGAGCAGAGGAGTTGAGGACTCTTCTTGTAAAATACCTCTGGACCCTCTCTAGTGTTTTTATGTCCGAGATGCAGGGGGGGTTCCAGGCAGGTGAGCTGCATTCAAGGATAGGTCTGGCAAAGGTTTTGTATGCCCTAGTTAGCAGACTTGCTTTACAAAAATGCACAACAGTGGCATCCTTCAGTTCTTGATAGCGAGCCTGCTGGGATTAGAAGGTTGAGAAAGAACTGGCCCACCAAGGAAAGAAAAGTCATCAGAACTGGGAACTAACAGCCTTTTGGGGGGGGGGAAATCTATTATGGTTGTGGACCATAATATGGTTGTGGACCTGTCAATCATTCCATCTCTTCCCAAAGATGCTTTTCCCCCACAAACCCCCAAAACTCCACAACTGGACTATCTTGGTTTTTTCCTTTAAAATGTTTTCAAGAAAGAAACCAAGAAAGTCCACTTGTGTAGAAAGTTAACACCCACCTCTCTCCTACAAAATGAAATATTTTAGGAAATATTAAAAGGGCTGAATATTTCCCCCTAAAACAGAGACAGAAACTCATCCCCCCATCTTTGTCAATGGACCATTGAGGCCTGAGCCAGAGAAATGTGTTTTAGCCAGGAAATAGATTCACTCTTAATAACCCCACCCCCACTTTTGTCAATGGGCCATTAAGGCCTGAGCCAGAGAATTTTTAGACAGGAAACAGACTCACTCTTAATAACCCTTCCACCTTTGTCAATGGACCATTAAGGCCTGAGCCAAACAAAGATCTACCCCATTTCATTGCCCTTCATTGCACCACCCATTAAGTTTCAACCAAACATAGTACACTGACAACCTAAAAGATAGCTATGACCTCTGACAGTAACCAATTAGGACACTCTTCCTGTGCCCCAGGAAGTTCAAAGCCCAGGAGTGGGCCTAAAACCCAGGGACTCTTAGCATCCCTTTCCTTTTCACACAGGAGCTCCAAGCCATGTGATCCTGTCCACCATTAAAACCATCTTTCCAAACAGCCACCATGTTTCCAGTGTCATTTTCCCCACTTGGAACTGAACCCAGAAGGACATTTCTTCCAACAATTGCTTTTGGAAAAGCACCTTTGGGATAATCATGACCTGGATGATTGAAAATATCCATAAACATCCCAACTGTTCCTTCTTTCTTCCTGGAATGTCTAGTCTAATCTTTCATTCTTGGGTCTCATTTAATTGATCAGCACCTCCAGCTGCTGATCTTATTTCCTTGGTGGCATAGTGCAGGTCAACATCTGTTGAAGGACACTTACAATGTGGCCCTAGAATTATTTTCTGGCATGGTGACATCCTTGTGCCCTTATCTTTTGAAGGAGATTGGATGTAATGGGGCAGGGTGCGCCATAATTCAGTTCTCCAAGTGATTTTCCTATAAGTAAAAATGTTTGTGTCGGCTGATCGATGTGTACAATAGCTGGTAGGCATCGGCCACCAAAAACCAGTGAAAAAGCCTCTTTATGCCATTACTGCATGTTGCAAACACTTTCAGCCCTTCAGCTAAAGCTGTGTTTTTCAAGTTTGGCAACTTTAACATCCATTGCATGGATGTCAATTCCCAGAATTCTCTAGCCAGCATTCTGGAAATTGACATCTGTGTTATCTTAAGGTTGCCAAGCTTGGAAAGCACAGAGCTAAAGCCTGAAACCACGAAAGCTTTGATAAAGCAAAAAAAAAAAAAAAAAGCCATCTATATGAAAAAGGGGGGGGGGGGCTAAGATCCTTCATCTTATAAGACAGTTTTACGCTGGTGTCTCGGAATTTGTTCTATTTCTTTCCGTGGTTACGGGATTCCTTGTGCAGCTGGCAATTCAGCTGGGTTTCCACTCCCTTGTCAGGTTGGAAAATTGCCCAGTTCTTCCACTGTGTATCCTATGGGGTTTACGAGGCCAAGACCGGACTCTTTATGACTCTATAAACAGCACTTACCCGTGTCCAGAATGTTTGTGCTTAACGGCTTGGTAGATTAAAAAGGAAAAGTGGCACGCAGGATTGGTGGGTGAAAATCTAAGCTTCCAAAAAGTCAAGTGATTGCTGCTTTAAGAAGTATACTGCTTTTTTAAAAATAACTTGGAGGCCATATGTTTTCTCCCAGTCGGTTGAAATTCCTACCCTGCAGCCTTCCAGTTCACACCAATCTCCTCCTCTCTCTAAGAGTCTTCTCTCTTGAGACTGCGGGAGCGGGGAGATGAAAACTTGAGAACACCCACTGGGCAGTTAATAAAATGAGAATATCAAACCAGGAACAGTCCATTGCACTTAATTTTCCATTTTGAAGAGCAGATTTCCAATATGGCAAGACTGGTGCGGTGGCATAGAAGGTGGAGTTCTCGCCTCGCAATCAGGAGACTGTGAGTTCGATCCTAGGTAGAGGCAGATATTTCTCTCTCTGGGCACAAGTTGAGGATCTCATTGGGAATTAAAACCTGCAGAAAATCTGGCATTGCGCAACATTTAACACGTTTCGGCAAGATCTCACTTACCATCCTCAGACCGAAGCCTGAGGATGGCAAGTGAGATCTTGCTGAAACGTTGCAATAACAATTTCATGCTATATACATGGGAAAATACCCGAAGACAGCAATACCAGCATATCAGGGGTGGGTTTCTCAGGGCTCGCGGGGGTTCTCGCGAGCCCTTTCGTCAAATTTTCAGAACCCCATCGATCCCTTTGGACCGTGGACCCGGAAGTTATTTATTATTCAGCGTTTTTCCTACCCGCCTGCCCTTCCAGGAATACGAACTCTCTCACCTTAACTCTTTGGAGGGGATTAGTCTGGCTGATTTGGAGGGGCCCTGCCGGCTAGGCGCGGCGGAACAGCGCGCTAGGGTGCGCGAACCCCCCCCGCCCCCTGCCAGTCGCGCTAACAGGGAAAGTTTTGCCGCGACTTGGGGGGGGGTCGCGCAGCGTAGCGCGCTGTTCCTAGCCGGCAGCCTTTGAAGCCTTTGCTTCAAAAGCCTTTGCTCGCTCGCTTGCTCACCCATCGGATGCCAGGTTCCTTCGTCCGGTGGATGGGTGAGAGAGGCTGAGGAGGCTTGGGTGGGTGGGGGGAGACAGACAGAGAGAGAGAGGCACAGACACACAGAGAGACAGGGAGGGAGGGGGGAACCAGAGAGTGACAGACACACACAGAGAGACAGAGAGTGGGAGGGAGGGAGAGAAAGATAGACAGACAGAGAGAAAGAGAGAAAAAGAAAGAGAGACAGAAAGGAAAGAAAGAGAAAAAAGAGAGAGAGAAAGAGAGAAAGAAAAGAGACAGAAAGAGAGAAAGAGAAAGAGAGAGAGAGAAAGAGAGAAAGAAAGACAGAAGGAAAGAAAGAAAAAGAAAGAGAGAGAGAGAGAGAGAGAGAACTTATGACCACAATTAAGCCCAAAAGTTTGGTTGCTAACCAAGACCATTGTTAAGTGAATTTCACATTTTCCAAATTGGCCACTCCCACCCGGTCACATGGCTGGCAAGCCACTCCCACCCGGTCACATGGCCGGCAAGCCACTCCCACAAAGCAGGCCACACCCACAGAACCTGTTCCAAAAATTTTGAAACCCACCCCTGCAGCATATATATATATGCTGATGCAATAAGGGGAACTGGCTTGGCTTAAGTGCTAGGCTCCTTGCCTTGCATGCAACATAGCCCCGGTGCGAATCCCAGTAAGGGGTATGGCCAGCTGATGAGAGCTAATAAGCTCGAAATAGATCTATCCTGGTCTCTCTCTAATTTAATTTATTGATCAGCTCATAAAACTAACATATATATATTTATATATATATATATAAATATATATATTTGTTTTCGTATATATTTGTTTTATATATATACCATGATGACAAATGGTCTTTGTTGCTTTAAGTGTTTGAATGTAATTAGCAGCTGTAATTATCTCTGCAATAAGAGGAAGCCAGGAGAGCTCATTCTCTGTCTCTGATTGATCTCTCTGCTCGACCGTGACTGTTTGACTGACTGAAGGAAGAAGGAAGAATCGTGAATTGCGACTGTAGGCAATTGCTTGTGAGTTAAGGACTGTATTTGATTCAATATCTACTATCACTGCTTGTGAAGCAGTAGTTTAGTTTTACACACCAGTAAAGCTACTTGTTTTTTACTAACAGTGTCTGAGGCTCTATTCGTGTGTCTACTAGTAACGTTTCTCTAGCTGCACATTCCGTTGCACAACTTTCTGTCTCCCAAAGGAGATATCCCCAACAACATGGATTCCCAATAGAAAGCCACATGGGTCACTGAATGTCCAGTTACAGGAAGAGTTATAAATGACCCCACCAAAAAGGTGCTTTGAACTCCAATGTCAGTTATGGACAATCCAGAGTAGGATTTGCATTTCACACGGCATCTGCCAGGATTCTCTTTGTGAATGGGGCCCACGTCAAACACATTGTGACTGGCTGCTAGCTGAGGGCATAGACTGCTCCAGTGTCTGATCTTGTTTTTTAATATATCTGCTTCAGTGGTTAGATGGTCTAATGAAATAGAATGTCCAAGCCTGCGGAAAGTGTGGCAATCACCCCCCTTCTCCCCTAGTTTACAAAGAGATGTCTTCAATTTGGAAGAAAGTTTAGAGAAACTGAAATGGTTTCAAGAGATTCCTCCTCCTCTCCCGCCTCCTCTTCCTCCTCCCCTCGCAGAATTAAAAATAGAAATGGCTGTCTGTAAAGTTTCCTAACAATGCCGTAACTGATTCGTAATAATTGAACCAATGTTTTAATACAAAACCCAGTAATTTATTAACAATTTCATTAGGCATTATTCATTAGGCAAGATTCATTCGCAGTCATTTCTTTGCTTTCTTTGCTTCTGAACTTTGCCCCTGTTCTTTTCCTCCCCTCAGTCTGTGCCATAAATCACATTACCCAATAGATACACCCATCTCAAACCAGCTACTGTAATCTGAGATCTGGCTCCGTCGATGGTATGCGTGGAATGTCAACACGGAGAGTTAACAGTAACCTTCAAATTTTTTAAATGCACATTTTAAAAAGCTTTGTTGACTCCATTATATAGGAGGAAGTATTAGGTATGTTTGCCACCTTGAGGTGCTGTATTTATAAAGTAATGAAGGCAGGATAAAAAATGAATAAACAAAATAAGCATCTACTGTATTTTTGGAGTATAAAGCACACCTAGCTTTTGGGGAGCAAAACAAGGGGGAAAATCTACCTCTGCCTCCCAGCAATTTGCCTCCTTGCAGCAAACAGCAAACAGTACAGACGATATACACTGTTTGTGGCGTTCCATTTCAGACGATGCTTGTACAGATGCTGTTAAAATTGATGTGGCTTTCTGGAAGTATAGTTATTCTCTGCTATTTAAAAGAAGATACAATAGCACTGGGCCTCTTCAGATCAAGCATTTCTTTTAAAAAGCTTCTTCATTTTGTTAAGCTATCTAGAATAATGATAAAGCAGTCTTTAAAAAAATAAGTCTAGTAATTTGAACATGCTATGGGCATTTATAGATATTATCTCCTTGCAGCAAACAGCCTGCAAGGAAAAAAAATCTGCCTTTGCCTTGTGGAGTGAACAGCAAGTTTCATTTTCGATTTGTGGGCCTCCTGATCATCAGCTGTTTCAGGCTGCAGGGATTGCTATAGCCTATTGCAGCCTCTGCAAGCCCCATTTTCCCCGTTTGCTGCAAGGAAGTAAATTGCTGGTAGGCAGAGGCCAAAGGGTGGGAGCCGGTGAGTGGGCAAGGCTACATTCAGTGTATAAGATGCGCCCAAATTTTCACTCTGTTTTGGAGTGAAGGAAGGTGCGTCTTATACTCTGAAAAATACGGTAAGTCTTGCCTTTACCCCTTGATTTGTATTAATAAAATTGGATCCTGCTGCGGCCCCTCCCCATTCTCTGGTGTAACCCTTTTCTCTCTTTCTCTCCCGAAGGGCAAATGTCATAGGATGAACCCTGCTGGACCATTCTTACTGTCTGTGATATCGTGTCTGGTGTGGCTCTCCTGGGGCTTTGATCCGGCTCCAAGTGCTTGCTCCGCCTTGGCCTCTGGGGTCCTCTACGGATCCTTTTCCTTGAAGGACCTCTTCCCCACCGTCTCCACTGGCTGCTCATGGACCCTGGAGAATCCGGATCCGACCAAATACTCCCTGTATCTCAAGTTCAACCGGGAGGAGCAAGTCTGCACCCACTACTCGCCCATGGTGCTCCCACTGGACCATTATCTCTCCAATGACACCTGCAACCAGCCCAGAGCCACCGCCCTGCCCCAGGAGAGGAGAGAGGAGGAGGAGGAGGAGGAGGAGGAGGAAGTGGGCTTGGAGCTTTGCCAAGGCGGAGGCCCCTTTGCCTTCTTTCATTTCGACAAGAACTTTGTGCAGCTGTGCCTGGCGGAGGAGCCCGAGGCCGCCAGCCGCTTGCTGCCCCCCGAAGCCGTGGAGTTCCGCTTCGTGGAGGTTCTCTTGATCAACAACAACAATTCCAGCCAGTTCACTTGCAGCGTCCTCTGCCGGTGGTTGGAGGACTGCCTTCGGCTGGGGGGCAGCCAGCCTTGCAGTCTCTCACAAACAGGCTGCACCTGCCAGACGCCCCGAACCCTGCCGGCGCCTCCCGTGGTCAACCAGACACTTTCCAACGCCCTGACGCCCCCTGCAGCCGCCACCCCCACCAGCAGCAGCAGAAACAACTGCTGCATGACCCAATTGCATTCTGGGAATGCGAATGATGTATATTCTCCGGAGATTAAGCACGGTAAGAGCAGATGGGGATGAAGGGGTTGGTTGACTCTAAGCAACAGCCATTTGGCTGTTGGGACTACGGGTAGTCCTCGACTTACAACCGAGGCCAAAATTTAGGTTGTTAAGTGAGAAATTTGTTAAAAAGAGTCCCCCCCCCCATGTTACGTCTTTTCTTTCCACCTTTGTTAAGTGAATCGCCGAAGTTGTTAAATTAGTCACATGGTTGTTAAGCGAATCTGGCTACCCCATTAATGTTTCTTGTTAGAAGGTCATAAAAGGGGACACTGCAACTGTCACAAGTCCAAACCACTTGTCGAGCATCCGAATGTAAATCACGTGGCCATGGGGATGCTGCAATGGACATCAGTGTGAAAATGGTCGTAAGTCAATGTTTTCAGTGCCATTGTAACTTTGAATCATCACTAAACGGACTGTCGTAAGTCGAGGACTATGTGTATTCCTAGCAAACGTTGCTTGCTAAATAGTTCAATGTTGGGGTTTCCTTTGGATGAGGGGCATATTTCATTAGTATAATTTTTCATGGAGACAATGTGGGTTGGTGTCACCTTTTACAAAAGAACTCGCCCTACTGGGGAACCCTCTCCTCTCTTTTTCCTTTTCTGCCTCTCAAATCATTTGGTCTTATCCTCATTCAGCTCTTTTGCTGGTTTCTTCTCCGTAGACCAGGTTTCACCAATTTCGCATTCTAAAAAAAAATATGGATTGGATCAGTGATAGGATTTTATTTTTTTTACTACCGGTTCTGTGGGCGGGGCATGGCTTGGTGGGCATAGTAGGGGAAGGAGACTGTAAAATCCCCATTCCCTCCCGATCAGCTGGGACTCAGGAGGCAGAGAATAGATGCGGGCGGGGCCAGCCAGAGGTGGTATTTGCCGGTTTTCCAAACTACTCAAAATTTCCTCTACCGGTTCTCCAGAACTGGCGAGAACCTGCTGAATCCCACCTCTGGATTGGATTCTTCTTCTTGTATCCTCTTTTCTCTCTCATTTCCTCTCCCTTCACCCTCCTGGCACTAATATTATTTTTCTAAAGACCTTAAACTTGTTGCTTTTAAACTATTTGTGCAAAAAATTGAATGAGGAGGAAAAGCCGGCTTGCATTTTGTTGTGGCCTTAACTCGTTTTCATTTCACAAACTGTTAGACAAATCAGAATAGGGATTTGCTGTGGGAACTTGTTTTGTGATCAGGATCTCCAAAATGAACAAAAGTGCACCCATTGGGCCAGTGTGTATGTGGGTGCGTATGAAAATAACAGAATTTCCTTGTAAAGGGCATATATGAGCAGTGCATATGTTTGAGGAATATACACACACATTTGCACGTACACACACTTATTTAAAGTTGCCAACATCTGTGAGAATTAGTTGGGATCAATTTTAGAGAAGGGAGAAAGAAAGAAAGAAAGAAAGAAAGAAAGAAAGAAAGAAAGAAAGAGGGAGGGAGGGAGGGAGAAAGAAAGAAAGAAAGAAAGAAAGAAAGAAAGAAAGAAAGAAAGAAAGAAAGAGGGAGGGAGGGAGGGAGGGAGAAAGAAAGAAAGAAAGAAAGAAAGAAAGAAAGAAAGAAAGAAAGAAAGAAAGAAGAAAGAAAGAGAAAGAAAGAAAGAGATTGTGGTTTCAGGCTCAGGTAGCTCTCAACTTCTGACTATAACTGAGATTGCAATTGCAGCCTTTTCAGTGGTTAAGCAGATCATCATGTAACGAGACTCAATATTGCGATCATTTTTTTGCAGGGGTTGTTAAGTGAACACAGTGGTCATTAAGCAAATCCATTTTACTCCATGGGCATTTTTTTTTGGCAAAAAACAGAAGTATACACTAGAAACTGACAAAAAAAAAACCCCAGAAAATCCTGGTCATGTGACTGCAAGACACTGCAAACATCTGTAAAGACAGATCAGTTGCTAAGGGCCCAAAGTGCAATTATGCAACCATGTACATGCATGTTTTATTTTTCTTTCTCATATATACATTCACAAATATACATTCTCATAAGTAGTATTGATATTTGTATGTCAACCTTTAACATTTATCACAATTCGTTTAAAAAAATTAAAAATATAATCAGGGTCACTTTTTCCTGCTACCAGGTACATCCATCTTATTTTACACCAACCCTACTACTACTTCTAACCTCCCAACCTCCCTTCTCTACCTTCTTCTTTCCTCCTCTCCTTTCTCTTTTCTTCTTCCCCTCCCTCTCCCCCACTCAGGGGTGGGTTTCAAATTTTTTAGAACCTACTCTGTAGGTGTGGCCTATTTTGTGGGCATGGCTTGGCAGTCATGTGACAGGGTGGGAGTGGCCACCTTTTAAAATGTGGTGAAACTCATTTAACAACGCTCTTGCTTAGCAACCAACAATTTTGGACTCAATTGTGATGATAAATTCTTTCTTTCTTTCTTTCTTTCTTTCTTTCTTTCTTTCTTTCTTTCTTTCTTTCCTTTCTTCCTTCCTTTTTTCCTTCCTTTCCTTTCCTTCCCGTTGGGTCACTGGCAGCGGCGGGCCAGATTTACTTCCAGGTACGCCGGTGGAACCCCCTCTCACCGGTTCTCTAAATTTCACCAACCAGTTCTCGCGAGTAGGTGCGAACCACTGCCCCCACTCCTCCTCTCTTCTTCCCTTTCCTCCCCTCTCTCCTACTCTTACTACCCCTCCCTTACTCCCTCTCCTTTTCCCTTTCTTCTTTCCTTCTCCTTTCTCCCTCCTTCTCTTGTTGTGGTTACTTATTTTCTTCTTCACATTGATGGGTTTTTCAGGTGGCATTGACGCAAACCCAGATCCATGTTCGCATAATAATAAATTCCCTCTTCCACATTTTATTTTCATTATAATAGTTCTGCATGTATCATGTGGAAACTGACACTAGAAACTGACCCAAAAAACCCCACCACAGAAAATCATGCTCATGTGACTGCAAGACACTGCAAACATCTGTAAAGATAGGTCAGCTGCCAAGGGCCCAAAGTGCAGTTATGCGACCATTGTGCATACATATCTGTTGTAACTTAAACATCGGGATCCTTTTGGAGGGTCTGTCATAATTTCAAATAATCACTAAGGGACTGGCGTCAGGGTTCCAAATAGCATCCAAAATTAAATCAGAGTCCAAGGCAAAGCATTCCTCAAGGTTCCAATTGAGGAAGAGAGCCATGTTGGCACATCTGGGAAATCCCAAATCTGAAAAGCTTCCCGGTTTTCCCCCACCCAGTTGAAAGTTCAAGATCTGGCCCCCCCACACCCACAAGTCCATCCCATGGTCCCATCTCCCACTGCCATGCTGGCAGTTCCACCCATCCAGTTCCGGTCAGATGCAGAGGTGTAGAGACAAAGGATGACCTTGGATTCTAGAAAGGAATTTATATTCTGACAACATCACATTCTACTCCTTACTATTTCCCCTCCCATTTTCCCACTAATGAAACAGCAGAGTAGAATTGAATATTAGTGTGGCGGGTCAAAGATCTTGAAAGGAACCAGCTGCAGGCCTGACACTGGTTGTAACTTGAGGATAGTCTGTACAGCTGAAAATATATCCATCTTCCCTTCACCCTAACTTGCCTTCTATTATTATTATTTTTATTATTATTTTTTAGATTTTTATACCACCCTTCTCCCTTTCGGGACTCAGGGCGGTGTACAGGCAACGATAAAAATCAATAGTATAAAACATAAAATACGTTAAAAATATATTAAATGATTAGCCTGTCCTAAAACCCTACTAAAACCCCTACTAAAAACGATTAAAACTACGCCAGGCCGGCCACACGAAATAAATAGGTCTTCAAGGCCCGACGGAAAAGGCGCAGGTTTCTAAGATCAGAGCTACTCCCTGATCTTAGAAACATCACGGACCTGCGACTCTTCCGCAAACATCTAAAGACTCATTTCTTTCACCTGGCTGGCCTGGCTTAACCTCCGAGACTATATTAGTGACTGATTTTAAATTAAATTAAATTTGTATAAGGGGTTTTAAATTGATTTTAGCATAATTTAAATTTAAATTATCAAATTTAATTGGATTTTAGTGATTTTAGGATGTATTTATTTTTGTATGGTCTTATTTGTGTTTTAACTTTTCCTGTGCACCGCCCCGAGTCCCTTTGGGGAGAGTGGGGCGGTATATAAATCCAATAAAATGAAAATGAAATACAATAATACAATAGCAGAGTTGGAAGGGACCTTGTAGGTCTTCTAGTCCAACCCCCTGCGTGGGCAGGAACCTTATACCATTTCAGACAAATGGCTATCTAACAACTTTTTAAAGACTTCCAGGGTTGGGGCATTCACAACTTCTGGAGGCAAGCTGTTCCAGAGGTTAATTGTTCTAACTGTCAGGAAATTTCTCCTTAGTTCTAAGTTGCTTCTCTCCTTGATTAGTTTCCACCCATTGCTTCTTGTCCTGCCCCCAGGTGCCTTGGAGAATAGTTTGACTCCCTCTTCTTTGTGGCACCCTCTGAGATATCGGAACACTGCTATCAAATGAAGGTCCGTGATTGTCCGTAGTTCAGGGGGGAGGTCATTCCAGAGGGCAGGAGCCGCCACAGAGAAGGCTCTCCCCCTGGGGGTAGCCAGCCGACATTGACTGGCCAATGGCACCCTGAGGAGGCCCTCTATGTGGGAGCGAACTGGTCGGTGGGAGGTATTTGGTAGCAGGAGGCGGTCTTGCAGGTAACCAGGTCCCTTGCCATGGAGCGCTTTGAAGGTGGTTACTAGTACCTTGAAGCGCACCCGGAAAGCCAGAGCT
Organism: Rhabdophis nuchalis; assembly: GCA_039707465.1. Taxonomy (NCBI): domain Eukaryota; kingdom Metazoa; phylum Chordata; class Lepidosauria; order Squamata; family Natricidae; genus Rhabdophis; species Rhabdophis nuchalis. The sequence continues at coordinate 25,888,433 of CM077654.1, read as the reverse complement.
TCTTTGCTTTTCTGCTTCTCTTGATCATCTCAATCACTTCTTTGACTGATGAAGTTACTTGGATGAGTAACAAAACATCTTAGATTAACAAAAGTTGGTCCAGTTGCTATGATTTATCCTTTTTTTAGATACCTTTGGCCTGGATGATTGAGTTTTCATTGACATATTTCAATACATTTTGGGGGGGGGAAACCCTGCAGTTGGTGTGGCAAATGTTAGGATAGTCCAATGACTCTCTGACTCCCTGCCTAATTATTTTTTAAAATTTTGACTGATGAGGTTACTTGGAGGAGTAATGAAACGTATCAGATTAACAAACTTTGGTCCAGTTTCTATGGTTTTTAGACACTTTGTTTTGCTGTTTTTCTCTATCAAGTTCTTTCTGATTGGCAATCCTAGACAATTTGACTTGAATGCTCCATAAGCTCTTACAACGGAAAGGAACCTTTGAAAGAAGGGTGTGAATTGTAGCAAGTTGCCATGGACATCCTCTAAAAAAGGAACATGCCCCTCCCACCCTTGAATACAATATAAACTCTACTCTTAATACTTAACACAATACATTGTGACATGTATGAAAGGGTAGACCTTGCATTGTGATATCACAATGCACAGTTCATTATGTTGGTATTATTGTGGCTATCTGTGGATATTTATTTATTTATTTTATCGTACTTTAATATAATTGTGTAGGGTGTTAAAGGTGATATACCATAATTAGAAAGGATAAAAATGGGTTGCATTTCTGGGGAGCGCCATCCAGCTTTGATAGTTTAGTAATGGTCATTGGTTCATATCAAGAATTTTGGCAGACTTTCTTTAGAGTAAGATAGATGTTGTGCAAAAGGATAAGTGTAAATTAATGAATAAATGTATGTGGTCTTCCTCTCCACCTTTTCCTCTGTCTTTTAATCATATGTGTCTTGGGGTCAGTTTTGATTCCAACAGCTGTCTAGAACCAGTTCCACAGTTTTCTAGGCAAGATTTTCACTCCCTAGGGGAGGAGTCTGCAACCTTAAATACTCAAAGAGCCATTTGGATCCGTTCTCCACAGAAAAGAAAACACAAAACCGGGGTGGGTGTGGCCAACTCAACATTACTCACTCCCATCCAGTCACTTGACCAGCACCCCAGCCATGCCTACCCAGGTTTTATGGCTCCTGGTGTTTTCTGTTTTCCACTCTCTCTCTCTCTCTGTGTCTCTCTTTCTCTATGCCTCTTTCCCTCCCTCCCTTCCTCCCTTCCTCTCTCTCCCTCTCTCTCCCTCTCTCTCTCATGCCAGGCCACTCCAGGAGTGACTGGAAGGGGAGGGTGAGGGGTGGGTTCAGCCAGTGGTGGGTTCAGCCAACAGGAAGCCACAGCAGGGGGATGAAAGAGCCTCATGCAGCTCTAGAGCCATGGGTTGTTGACTCCCCCTCACCGGGGGAAGAGAGGGACTGGCCTAAACAAACTACAAAATAATGGAATTGGAAGGGATCTTGGAGGTCTTCTAGTCCAATCCACTGTTCAAGCAAGAGACCCTATACTATTTCAAACAAATGATTGTCTAATCTCCTCTTAAAAACCTCCAGTGTTGGAGCACTCATGACTTCTGGAGGCAAGCTCTTCTACTGATTAATTGTTCTCACTGTCAGGAAATGTCTTCTTAGCTCTAGGTTTCTTAATTTCCATCCATTGCTTCTTGTCCTGCCTTCAGGTGCTTTGGAGAATAGCCTGACACCCTCTTTTTTGTGGCAGCCCCCCAAATATTGGAACACTGCTATCATGTTCTTTCTTTTCATTAAACTAGACGTACCCCATTCTTTCAACCATTCTTCGTATGTTTTAGCTTATGGTCTCTGAGTTTCCAGCCTGGTGTCTTAAGCAGTACACCAAACTACCTCTCATGTGCTCTGTTAGCTCTAGTATTTGTTTTATTTTATTGTTTTACTGTTTATTTGTTGTGCTTTATTATTGCAGGTTAACCATTTTTATTTTGCTAGCTGGGCATCATCCTGGAATGGTTACATGGAGCATGATCCAGGATAAATCTTATGTAAATAATAATAATAAAAATAAAGGATACATTTAGGGATGCAAAATAATGTTGCCCCACATTTCCATGGAAACAGATTTGAAAGTGACAGTCTCCCAGGAATCTAGGAAGGGACAAATGCCGGCCACAAATCCTGCTTGGTATTTTTCCTTGACCCAGTAAGAAAACAAATCTACTGAGTATTTGTTTTGTTTTGTTTTGTTTGCTTTCTTAAAAATGTATGTTGTGACCAAGGGACCTCATTTCAGTTTTGTTGAACCTTTATGAGTGTTTACAACACCAGCAGGCCAAGATTATTTTCCACGGTGCTGCCGGGAAAGACGTATTTCAGAGGAATTCCCAGGAGCAAAGAAAAGACTAGCAGAATCTGCGATACCGTTGTAAGCAATTCTGATTTTTTTTTAAAAACAAAAAGAAGAGATTCATGGTAAACCGTCAAGGAAAGAAGTGCTCTGCAGAGTACCAACACCTTGAAAGCTGGAGATGTTTCTTCTGGTACTGTATATGCAGGGGTGAAATCCAGCAGGTTCTGACAGGTTCTGGAGAACCAGTAGCGGAAATTTTGAGCAGTTTGGAGAACCAGCAAATGCCACCTCTGGCTTGCCCCAGAGTGGGGTGGGAATGGGGATTTTGCAGTATCTTTCTCCTGCCATGCCCACCAAGCCATGCCCCTCCAAGCCACACCATGTGCACCAAGCCACGCCCATAGCACCGGAAGTAAAAACATTGAATTTCACCACTGGGTAGAGGATGTTTGTCCATCCTGTTTGAAGAGGACCTTGACATCTAATTGGGGGGGGGGGGGGATGTCAAGATTTGTGCATGAATTGGATTAAATGCGCAGAGTCAGCCTCACTCTCTCTTCCCAGATTCCATCTTGCTCCAATAGCAGGACAAGAGTCGAGACAGTTGGAGATGGGTTGGGTGTAGTGGTTGACCAGAGCATCCTTCGTGTCTTGCTATGCACTTGGAATACTGCACTCAGTTTTGGTAGCCACAATGTAGAAAAGATGTGGAGACTCTGGAAAGAGTGCAACCAAGATGATGAGGGGACTGGAGGCTAAAACATATGAAGAACGGTTGCAGGAACTGGGTATGTCTAGTTTCATTAAAAGAAGGACTAGGGGAGACATGATAGCAGTGTTCAAATATCTCAGGGGTTGCCACAAAGAAGAGGGAGTCAAACTATTATCCAAAGCACCTGAGGGTAGAACAAGAAGCAATGGGTGGAAACTAATCAAGGAGAGAAGCAACTTAGAACTGAGGAGAAATCCTGACAGTGAGAACAATTAATCAGTGGAACAACTTGCCTCCAGAAGTTGTGAATGTCCCAACACTGGAAGTCTTCAAGAAGATGTTGGATAGCCATTTGTCTGAAATGGTATAGGGTTTCCTGCCTAGGCAGGAGGTTGTACTTGAAGACCTCCAAGGTCCCTTCCAACTCTGCTATTGTATTGTATTGTAAAGCAAGTTAGGGTGAAGGGAAGATGGATATATTTTCAGCTGTACAGATAATCCTCAAGTTACAACCAGTGTCAGGCCTGCAGCTGGTTCCTTTCGGGATCTTTGTCCCTCCACACTAATATTCTATTCTACTATGCCATTTCATTAGTGGGGAATTGGGAGGGGGAATAGTAAGGAGTAGAATGTGATGTTGTCAAAATATAAATTCCTTTCTAGAATGCCAAGGTCATCCATTGTCTCTGCACCTGACCAGAACTGGATGGATGGAACTGCCACCATGGCAGTGGGAGATTGGACCATGAGATGGACTTGTGGGTGTGGGAACAAGATCTTGCTCCAAGAGCAGGACAAGAGTCGAGACAGTTGGAGATGGGTTGGGTGCAGTGGTTGGCCAGAGCATCCTTTGTGCCTTGCCGTGTGCCAGAGACAGCCTTCATGATGGTTGTCCTATTCTAGTAGGTTTCATCTGCACAATCCACCTGAATCTGTCTTCAAATGCTCGGGATAGACAAGTCCCTATCTCACCGAAGGTCAATGACCCAATGGATACTCTGAACCTGATTTGGCCAGCCTGTCAAAGCTGTTGCCCAGGGTGTCGACACTGCGCATGCCTACATATATGGGGTGTTCAAGGAGGAGTAGCACCTCTGTTATAGGGGCATGTTGTGTCCTTTAAGGCAGCTCATTTTAGGGCAGCTTTTGGAGTAGCTTGTCTACTTTTGGTCCCCATCTGTAACTCAGCTCTCACCTATGGCTCCTAGTAGCTGTAGGTACCCTATTTTTAAAGTATAAGATGCAGTGGAGTATAAGACACACCAGGTTTTTGAAGAGGCAAATTTTAAAAAAAAGTTTTTGCACTCTGCAGACCTCCCAAAAACGGCCCTTTTTTTGCAAAAAGAGGCCCATTGTTTTTGCAAAAAGAGGCCCGTTTGTGTAAAAAAAAAAAAGGATATGCATAGTCTTTAGGAGGCTTATAGAGTGCTCCTGGGGACTGGGGGGACAAAAACAAGCAAAAAATGGCCCATTTTTTTGCTCATTTCTGCCCTTCCCAGTCCCCAGGAGCACTCTGGAAGCCTCCTAAAGGCTATGCATGGCCATTTTTGCAAAGGGGATGGGGTTTGTAAAACAAAAAATGTTGTATTCAGTGTATAAGAATACACAGATTTTCACCTCTTTTTTGAGGAAAAAAGGTGCATCTTATACTCTGAAAAATATGGTATATATTAGGAATATATGTGGTATATATTAGGAAATTGATAGCACCATTTCTGGCAAATAAATTTTATTAAAAGGCACCAGTTTTTTGGGAGCTTCAGCTGAAGCCAAAATAGCTCATAAAAGCTTAAGCATTGGAACAAACTGGTTAATCTGAAAAAATGCTACTGGAATCCATCTGGTCTTTCACTTACAAGTACCGAAGCCAAGAGTTGGACTGAAATCCATGAGGGATTCTTGCATTGCAGATCCTTCAATGAGCTACTGGTTCCCTCATAGCTCTTTCTACCATAAGAACCTTAAAAGTCCTGCTCCTGACTTGTTGCATTGTGTTGCCCGTCCTTGGGCATGTTCATTTTTCAAGTAAGAAGCTGGTGCTTCTTGAAGTAGTTATAGGCTGAGTCACTCCTAGACTTTCCCTGCTGATTGTCTTGCCGGTGAAGAACCGGTGAGCATAAGACCTTTCCTTGCCCTGCATTGGTGGAGAAGAAAACAATTTGCAAAGAAAATAACCCCTTTTCCTGTGCAAATTATCCTGACTGTGACAGTCCAGGTGCTTTGCTATTCTAAAGCAGAATATAAAGGAGCTTCAATTCAGACCTTCCAGATTATTAAACAGGTGGAATGAGGCCATTTGCTTAGTTTGAAAGATGGATAGTACATGTAGAATGAAGAATTAAAACATCTCTCTTTCCTGGGATGGATGGTACTTTTTGAACTTATGGTTCAGGGGCAGTCAACCTTTTTATACCTACCGCCCACTTTTGTATCTCTGTTAGTAGTAAAAAAATTTAACCGCCCACTGGTTCCATAGTAATGGTGATTTATAAAGTAGGGAAGCCAATTAAATTAAAAAAAGGAAAGTGCTTCAGTATCGGACAAAACCCCACCCGCCCACCATGAAAGCTGGAACGGCCACTAGTGGGCGGTAGGGACCAGGTTGACTACCACTGTTCTTGTTGGATGCATCTTCTAGCAGTGGCAGATAATTTCTTATGGAGAGTTTATTATCTTTCCTTTCCCACCACCATCTAAATTGGATTCTTGATCATGCCAAGCTACCAAGCCCTGTGGCCATGTGGGTCCCCTGAGAGTCTTCATCTCTTTCAAAGTACCTAAATCTTTTTTGTTATGTGCAATGGAAAAATCCCATTTAAAGGATTCCAATATTACCCCAATAGAAGATGCACTCCGGTACATCTACATACCATCAGCCAGTGGTGGGTTTCAAAATTTTTTAGAACCTCTTCTGTAGGTGTGGCCTGCTTTGTGGGAGTGGCTTGCCAGCCATATGACTGGTTGGGAGTGGCTTGCCAGCCATGTGATTGGGTGGGAGTGGCTTGGCAGTCATGTGACCTGGTGGGCATGGCCAACTTGTAAAATGTGGTGAAACTCACTTAACAACACTGTTGCTTAGCAACCAAAATGTTGGCTCAGAAACTCTGGCATTTGAAGCACGCAAGTCTTAAAGCTGTCAAGTTCCAAGACCCTTGCACCCCTAACTTTAGGGGAAAAAAACCCAGGGGTGTTCAAACTTGACAGCTTTAAGACTTGTGGACTTCCACTCCCAGAATTCCTCCTCTCGCTCTTCCTCTTGATGATGGGCAGATGGGTGGGGGGAGTGAGCTGGAACCGGTTCTAAACGGCACTGTAGATTTGTGGAACCTCTTCTATAGAAGAGCGTAGAACTGGCAGGAACCCACACCTCCCATCAGCCATCAGCAGGTGCATAGAGACAAGCAACATATACATACCATTCAAAAGAGACAATCAAAAAAACCAAAAAGTCCATAAATCCTCCTTGCCGGCAATCAGCAGAGATTAACACCATGATTAATTCCTGAAGAGCAATCAATCGGTAAACAATACCCTGATCAAGCAACAACCAATTCAAACAAACAGTAAATTAAGGAACTACCAAGAAGAAAACAAAACTCCCACTGAAATAGGGCAAACCTCCTTTTACAAACAAAAAGCAAATCCCAGCCCCTTCTAGTGGGATTTGATATGACCAACTTGGGTAATGAAATATCTGCAAGAAAACAACCAAGCCCAAAGAACACCAAGAACCACAATTGCAATATTGACTTGGAAGGATACTTGGATCAGAATTTAGTTTCCCATTTTTTAAAACTTCCTAAATGTTCCATCAAAGTATTAAAGGAGTGGATATGTAAACATAGATTTTCCACAAATGTGTTTAAACAGGGGGAAAATCCCTATTCCTTTAGGCAGTAAATACATGTGAAGGACCTATACCCATGATGGCGAACCTATGGTACGTGTGCCACAGGTGGCACACGGAGCCATTTCTGAGGGGACATGAGGTGTTGCCCTGCCAGCTCCAGCATGCATGCACACGCTGGCCAGCTGATTTTCGGCCTTGATTTTCAGCAGTTTTTTGTCCTCTGGAGCAGGGGTCTCCGTTGCAACTTTAAGCCAAGAGACAGACAGATTAAGAGAGTTGGAAGGGACCTTGTAGCAAAGCTGGCTGGAGAAGTCTGGGAGCTGAAGTCCTTCAGACTTAAAGTTGCAAAGGTTGGAGACCCCTGCTCTGGAGGCTTCAGGAAACCCTCCAGAGAGTGAAAAATGGACTTACTGGGCCCACCGGAAGTTGGAAAATGGGCTGTTTCCGGCCTCTGGAGGGCCTCTGGGAGGGGGGCGTTTTCACCCTCCCCAAGCTCCAAGAAAGTGGTGTGTGTATGAGTGGGGCAGCAGGGCGGGGTGTCACGCACACATGCACAGGGGCCATGGCATGGGGGGATTAAATTATGGGGGTGGGCACCCGAGTGCATGCAATATTGCGCAAACGTGTGCTTTTGGCACCCGAGGTTCGCCATCACTGACCTATACACTCATGTAGAAACTAGCTTGAGGAAGATTAGTTTGATTACCTCATAAACCAGTGTTTTCCAAACTTGGCAATTTTAAGATGCATGGATTTCAATTCTCAGATTTCCCCAGTAGAATATCAATTAGTTGGAATGTAACTTCCTGCATTCTCTTTCCTTCAGAGATTGGAAAATAATGAGTAACAATTGCTATGGAGAGATATTTCCATTATTAATTTTTAACTACAAATCTACCGCTGAGATCCATGGTGACACTGTGGTTAGAACGCAGCATTGCAGGCAATCTCTATCCACAGCCTGGAGTTTTATCCTGACGGGACTCAGCCTTCCAGCCTTCCAAGGTTGGTATAATGAAGACCCAGATTGTTGGGGACAATAGGCTGACATTATAAACTACTAAGAGAGTGCTGTAAAGTACTATGGGGTACTACTGTTATTGAAAGTAGGTGTTGCACATCCCGAAAGAAGGGTGTGAGAGAGACAACTGGGAACCAGTTGGATGACCAACTGACCATGTTTTTTCTGACCTTCTGAAGAGGCCTTTGGCTGGCTGACTTTGTAACCATCATTTTCCCAGATAGAAAATACCATCTGCGATGAATATTCTGCTGCTGGAGTCTGTCTGAGAAGAGTGACATGAAATTAATCTTTCGGGGGAAAGACAACTCATACGAGTTGTTATCCTTGATGGACAGATGGAATGATTGCGCAATTCATGCGCAAAAGAAAAGAAGTCTGCCCAGCTTCACTTACCAACGCCACCGTGCTCTCCCCGTGTCAGGGTGTCCTGTCCTTCTGGTGAATGGCATAAGAACGCGAGGGGTGAAATGTCTCATCCTTCTTCGCTACAGGCCTGCAAGTAATTTGCAACCACTGAATTGCTTTCTAAGGGCAGTATCTCAAGCTCTCTGTTACCTTCCTCAAATTATGTTTGACATTCAATTAAAACCCCAAGGAACCTAGACATAAAATGTTAGTGTAGCTGGGTGGTTAAGAGGGTAATGCATTTTTTTTTTCATTTGCAGAGTCATCACTTGCCAGGGCTTGGGGGGGGGGAGGGGGGATTGAACTCATCCATGAAAACTCATTGACCACAACCAAGGAAGGTCATTAAAGGGGGCAGATGGTATCATGGAAAAGTTGCCTGAGTTCTAAGGAAGATCTTTTGGCCTTCCAGTAACGTTAGAAGAATGTTGATGATCGTATTCATTTCTTGAAGTGGAGCCTTACAATTTTGCCCCCCGCCCCACCCCTCTCCCGTGCCTTTGCTAACAAAATAGCTGTTGTGGTGACCTTAGTGCTGTCTGAGCTTGGAGCCTGAGCTACAAATATTCTCTTCTATCGATAACATTCCTATGCTCAGGACTGGATGACTCCCTCCATCATGTTTTTTTCTTCCCTTTCTACTGGTCTCTGGAATCAGCAGATTTCCAACTTAATAAAGATGCATGTATCAGTGAACAAAAGTCTGATAGAAAATAAGTAGTCTCCACCCTAAAGTCAGTGGTGGGATTCAAATAATTTGACGACCAGTTCTCTGCTCTAATCACCAGCTGGGTAGGTGTGGCTCGATGGTCATGTGACCATGTGGGCCTGGCCAACTCAACGTCACTCATATTGATGGGTACTTCGCCTTAGCTGTTACAATATAATAAGGGTTAACTGGAGACTCTGTTAATAACTGTTGTTGTTAACTATTGCTAACTGTTGAAAGTTAACAGCTGGTTCTCCCAAATAGGTGCAAACCGGCTGAATCCCACCACTGCCTAAGATCCATAAGGATACATTCAAAATGGGGAACAGTTCAATTGCTGGAATGCTTGAAATATCTTCTCCTTCATTTCAATCCAGATATATTTGAACCCCAGTTCAGTTTTGAGGGCACCTGATAGGACCTTCACAGGGGAGGAGATGATTCTGCAAGTAAGCTGAATGGTCTCTCTCCCCTTCATATACTTCAGTTATAAAAAAGGCAGCACTTTCAAATTTCCTTTTAACAAAGAGAGAGAGAGAGAGACTGGGTGACCTTCTTATGGTTAGAGCATGCAGATCTTGTCCTATATTTAAAAAGTTTAAAATCTGGGCATCTTGTTACTACTTACTTTCAACAACACTTGCTCTAAAATAAATACACCTATTCTATGAGATCTGAGAGTAGGGACTCGCTGAGAAGTTCCATCTGCAGAGACCCCCTAAGGACCTCTTCATGTGGCCTTTGAAGAGACCCCTACTTTCCTTTTGCAAGTTAAAAGCTGGTTATGGGAGAAGCATTTGTGGGATGTTGTATGGGATCCATTCCTTCTGAACTCTGCCTTTGTGGGTTTATTTTATTTTCTTGCATTTTCCCCCCATTCCATATTATTGATAAACTGTACTCAAAATCATTTGAAGGGTGTAGATGGATAGATGGAGATGGATAGATAGAATAGATAGATAGATAGATAGATAGATAGATAGATAGATAGATAGATAGATAGATAGATAGATAGTTTAGTTAGTTAGTTAGTTTATTGGTTTTTTATACCGCCCTACTCCCGAAGGACTCAGGGCGGTGTACAGCCAGAATAAAAACAAATATACAAAAATTAAAAAGCTTTTAAAAACATATTAAACCTTGGCCGAAATGTGGAAAAAAAACCCAAACTAACCCTGATTAAAATTAATAAAAATATGAATTTAAAAAACCATGTTTTATGCCAGCCCGGCTTGTTGGAAGAAAAAGGTTTTGAGAGCACGGCGGAAGGTGTGTAAGTCAGGGATAGTTCTTAATTCCGGGGGCCATTCGTTCCAGAGGGCAGGTGCTCCCACGGAGAAGGCTCTCCCCCTGGGTGTCGCCAGTCGACATTGTCTAGCCGAGGGCACCATGAGGAGACCCTCTCTATGGGAGCGTACTGGCCAGTGGGAGGCTCTTGGTGGCAGAAGGAGATCTCGCAGGTACCTAGGTCCTAAGTCATGGAGCGCTTTAAAGATAGTAACCAACACCTTGAATCGCACCCAGAAAACCACCAGAAGCCAGTGCAGCTCACGCAGGAGGGGTGTTACATGGGAGTGTTGCATTGCTCCCATAATTACCTGTGTGGCCACCTTCTGGACCAGTTGGAGCCTCCGGGTGCTCTTCAAGGGGAGCCCCAAGACAATGAACAATTTTATGAAATTTGGAATAAATTTTATCAATGGCTGGAAACAAGATAGTCAAATGAAGGTTGAGGTATAATAATTGTAATATATATAAATATATTTGAACTAAAATATGCGATTTGATATGATTATGACTATGGAAGAGATGTACAGTATGTAACCAACTGACACATTTTCTACAATTTGTAATGGAAGATTGACTTTATGTTTTTTTTGTTTTTTGTTATACTTATTTGTGTTTGTTTAAAAATAAAAACAAAAATTGACTCCCCAAAAAAAAAAAAAAAAAAAAAAAAGGGGAGCCCCATGTAGAGAGCATTGCAGTAGTCCAGACGAGAAGAGATAAGGGCGTGAGTGACTGTGTGTAGGGCATCCCGATCTAGGAAGGGACACAACTGGTAAATCAGGCGAACCTGATAAAAAGCCCCCCTGGCTTTTTACTCTCATGTATCCATCTAGATAGATAGATAGATAGATAGATAGATAGATAGATAGATAGATGGATGGATGGATGGATGGATGGATGGATGGATGGATGGATGGATGGATGGATGGATGGATGGATGGATGGATGGATGGATGGATGGATGGATGAGAGAGAGAGAAAACGAGAGAGAAAGACCAGCATGAACCAAGTTGCTCCTGTGCCTTTGCTCCTCCTTTATGTCCTATAGGAGGGGCCAATCACCTCCAAGCCTTACTCCTGAGTCGTCCCTTCTGTCTTAAATGTTCTTGCCTTCTGGCAGCTCTGTGCATGCGCACACTGGAAACAGGCTCCCTCTGTTCCTCTGCCTCGCTGAAATCCGACTCTGGAGATTCCGGAAGCATCACATAACTTGCAGATGGCCCTGGCCCCGTCTCTCCGCAACCACAGCCCCCGTCCAAGCCTTTGCCAGACTCCAGGACTGGCCCATGCTCCTCCCCAACCTCCTCATTGTCTGAATCTGTTGCCAGCTCTGCAGGCCACCAGCAGACCACAACAATGACCTGTGTGATAGCTCAGAGCCTCCAATTGCATTTCCCGTACAATGCAGAGGGTCTCATTGAAGCTGAACAAGAATCACCTAGTATTGACTTATTTGTTATCTCACGTTAATGAGATAAGCTAAAGGCCTCATTCTCAGGGGAGATACATTTATAGGAAACAGGAGAACTGATTACTGCATTGCCCTCCAGGACTTGCTGGTATGCTAATATCCCGTAATGGCCAAGAGCCCAAGATACGATCTGTACCGTCACTGAGTCACATTTCCCCTTTGGAGTGAATTTATGAAGTTGACTTTGGAGATCTCCAAGCCCTTTGCTCCATCCCTCCCCAGTGTGTGACCTGGAGACGGTCCTGCTGAATCCTCTTGTAGGGCTTCGTACAGCTTATTTAACAAGAGACAGGCTGTAGAAGTGAGAAGCATTATTGTTTTAATCAAATCAATATTTCCACTCAAAGGAAAATGTAGAACGTCTGCAGCCCAGCCAGGCCTTAAGAAAAGCTTTCTCTGCTGTTCTTTGTTGAGATAAGTAGCCCTCCCCTTCAATCTTCTTGCTCATTGTACAAGAAACCAAGAGTCAATATAGGTAGATTTTGACTTACCAACATTCAAAGCTACAATGGCACTGAAGAAAGTGACTTTCAGCCAGTCGTTGCACTTAAGACCATCATAGCATCTGTTCGGTCTTGGTCACTATACTGTCTTCATATATTTAACCATGGTACAAAGATCATAAAAACAGGTGCAACTCACTTAGCAATCACTTTGCTTAGCAACCAAAATTCTGGTCATATGTTGAGGGTTGCCTGTATGGTGGATGGGGAGTCATGCAACATGCACAAGCCAGGTTAACAAAACTCAGTTCTACAGTCACCTAACACGCCATGCTCAGAGAGTACGAGGGTCTGCTTCACGCAATGTGGTTGCACAATTGCTAGGTTCCCACAATATGGTGAGTTGTAAATTACACCACCTTATTTTAACCTAAACTCTTGTTTGGGGCAAACCCAGTTTAGTGTCTATACCAGCGGTGAAATTCAAAAATTTTCCCTACCGGTTCTGCGGGTGTGGCTTGGTGGCCATGGCTTAGTGGGCGTGGCTTGGTGGTCATATGACCGGGCGGGCATGGCTGCACAACTGACTCACACACAATGTAAAAGCAACTGGACTTCACACAAAATGGCCCCTGCAACAAGCAGAAACTCACAGACAATCAGGCACAGCTGACTGTTACACAACTGAGGTAGTAAAAAAATGCTTTAAAAAAGTTCCCACGATCATCACATGGCACAGCTGATTGTCACACAGCTGATCATCGGGACGTTTAAAATTTATTTTGTAAAGCATTTTTTTTTTGCTACTGGTTTGGGCAGTAGCAGCCCAAACGGGTAGCATTTCACACCTGGCCTATACATCAGGGGTCTCCAACCTTTGCAACTTTAAGTCTGAAGGACTTCAGCTCCCAGAATTCTCCAGCCAGCAAAGCTGGCTGGAGAATTCTGGGAGCTGAAGTCCTTCAGACTTAAAATTGCAAAGGTTGGAGACCCCTGCGATTGAGGTGGGAAGATTCAGGCGATATGGATTCTTGAAAAATCTTGTGAAAACGGCCCCTTTTCTCTACAAGCGCAAATTAATGTGGCAGGAAAGGTATGCTTTAGCCTTTTTTCTACCTTTGGTCTCTTTCTATATCTGCATTGACTGCTGGTCCAAAAGATGATCCTGGGACATCATTTTTTCTTGGAATGAAGTCCAGAGAAAAGAAGGTTTGTGTGTATACATACACACACACAAACACACACACACTTCTTTGAATAAGGAAAGAGCAAGGTGAAAATGGAGAATGAGGCAGGTTATGTGACCCATGTGAGTAGCCCCAATTTTTGATTGTCTTGGGGCTTTCGGTTGGAGTCTTTAAAAAAAACAACTCTTTTAGGATCTATATGAATGGTTTTATTTCACTCCCATTCAAAGGAAATGTGGAATGGGCAGTTATGCCATGGATTTTTACAATTGGAACTAACCTCTGGGTACTGAAGAAAGATTCTGTCATGGCCCAGGAGTCTGATTCCGAAGAAGCTGCTCCAACGGAACCAGTGGTGGGTTCCTACCAGTTCGGACCGGTTCGGCCAAGTAGGTACTAACTCAGCCTGCAACACCCCTGAAGCCATCTCGTTTTTTGGTTCTGGGCATGCACAGAACAATCCTCATTGTCAACATTTATGTATTTTTCCTTGTCTAACATTGTGCGCAAAAATGTTTGCATGCCGAATAGGCACTAATGCCGGTAGCAACCCACCCCTGAACTGAACACCTGTGATGTCAGCTTCAGGAGACTCCAAGCCAGGAATTACCAGAGGTTTATCAAGCACAGACGCCATCAGAACAGATGGAACAGTCAGGCGATGACCTACCACTTCCCAGCCCTCATATCTGGAGAGCAGAGCCAAGATGTTCAATAAGGCTCCTTGCCAAGCATGAGGGTAACTCTCTTGATTAAAGACAGCTGGCTACAGCTTGATTTAAGAGACAGCCCTGGCCCATGTTACTCCATTTCAAACAAGCAACTCATCTTCTATTCTGGTGTGTTGTTTTTGAGTTGCTCTTGAGCCTTGTTTATGAAACTCTAACGTTGGATCGGCTGACCAACCTGACTTGGTTCTCTGAACTTTGGACTGGATATTGACTATTCTTCTGTATACACCTATTGAAGTAAAACTCCCAAGCAAGCTTTCTTTCCCAGATCTTTTATTTTACATTTCCTCCCTTTTCTGCTATGAGCTGTTCAGACTGGAGTCAATTCCTTTCCTCCCATACCTACTGTGTGTGAAAGAGTTTGAGACCTGAAAAATGGACAGGTTTGGAACAGCACATTTTGAAAAGAAAGGGGAAGAAACAACAGGTTGATCTCTATCTAATTCCCCTTTCCCTAGTTTCTGCAGGATGTATATAACTATCTTGATCGGGGCTACCTGGACACTTTCACACCATAATTTTACCCAACTGTACGCCCAATAGAAATGATAGATGTCATCTGTCATTCCTGGGATTCTGATAATTCAAATATAACACATTAGGATGACATCCAATGGGGGAAATCTGCTCTGTCACAAGCAAAGTTTCATGTTCACTCAGGGACATTTGTGTGAAATAAGCAGTAGGGGAGCATGTTTCCGAGGTTGATCCTTTGAGGATCAAGGAATGATTGACAGAGGATGAATAACTCGGGTATTGTCTGGCTGCTGTTAATTCCTGGTACGCTGAGCTCCAAGCTGGCTGAACCAGCATCTTCACACCCTTAATTCTGTAAATCCTATAGCGTCATGGCTTCCAGCTGTTGTTCCTCCAAACTGTGGCATTTCTACTAGTTCATTTATCACTGCTACTTGCAGATGTCGCACAGTTCCTTCCCCATCAGGCCCCAGATCGCTGGTTATGGAGCATTGTTTACTTGATGCACAAGTGAATCTCTGGGAGGCCGTGATGCCTTCTGTGGGTCTTGGGAAAAGTATTTTTTATTGGTTTTCAAAGTTTTTACAAGGGAAAAGGTATAGGGTGAAGGTAACATTTTGGTAGCTTCCCTGCCGTTGGTGGAGGCCCTCCCAAAAACTTCATAGATTTACAATTTTAGAAGTAAAGGATAAACTTACATTGTACAGTCATCTTTTTCTTTGCCATTTTATCTTGCATCAACAATTACAATAGTGTTTCAAATAAAATCATTTTTGCGAGCTAAGTCTTTTCGCAATTGACTCCTCTTCCCTGGCCCCGGGTGGGGCCGTCGCTCCCTCCGTTCCCCCGTCTTCACCTCCCAACTGGGGAGGATGTTTCTTAACATCCTTCTGTGGGTCTTGGATAGAGATGTATCGAAATGGCTCTCAGGATCGTTGGAAAAGAGAGAAATGAAAGATCAGTGTGAATTCTGCCCCTTCTCTTTCAGTCACCAGCTTTGGAGATGGCAGCTCACTGAAGAGGTTAACATGGAGGTAGGGGGGGGGGGGGAAATAGCAGGTAGCTATAGCAACTGACAGCTGAAGGAAGTTGCCTTTAGCAATGCTGATTACGATATATTTGTATGTGCATGTATGTGTATATATACACATATGTAACTATGCTTTAGAGTAATTCTATTAAAATATAGAAAGATCAAGCGAACAAAAACTCATACACACTAATGAGAAGAAAGAAAAAAGAAGAAAGACAAAGCCAAAAAGTAAGGGGAAAAAAAATCTAAATAAGTACGTAATGTCCAATTTTCTTTATAGCTGTTACATGTATAATTTTATCTCTTACTCATTGGTTTTCCATTTCTCTCTATTTTCCCCCCTAATAGTTAAATCTTCAAAGTCATATTCATTTCTTTTCTTGTTTCATGCAAAATAATAATAATAATAATATAATCTATAACAGTTTCCAAGTATGAATGAGTTTGACATAAGCAGAGGAGAATTTTGTGTGGAAAAGATACGGGATAGATTTTAATAATAATAATAATTTTTAATTTATAACCTGCTCTCTCTCCCTGAAGGGACTCGAGGCAGGGCACAGGGAATTAAAAATACAAATAAAAACCACAAACAAAATACAATGTTAAAATGAATTAAACTAACCCTGCGCTAAAATCCCATATAAAAACTAAAGCTAAGCCCTAAAAACCCCTAAAAACAGTTTAATTACCCTAGGCCGGCCAAGCAGAAGAAGTGTGTTTTTAATTTTTGACGGAAGGAGCGGAGGTCCGTGATTGTTCTGATTTCGGGGGGAAGGTCGTTCCAGAGGGTCGGGCCCGCCACAGAGAAGGTCCTTCCCCTGGGCGTCGCCCGCTGGCATAGCCTAGTGGATGGCACCTGGAGAAGTCCCTCTCTGTGGGAGCGGATCAGCCGAAGGGATGTATTTTCATTATGTAGTTCCTGGATTTATCATTAGATGACAGGATAAAGAGACCTATCGTGCTTCTTGCGTGAAATTCAATTTCTATTGGTGTTAGAACAGCCATGGTGGTGTAAGAGGGCTACAGGAAATTCTTATTTCTGAGATGCTGAATGCAATTTCCCTGCAAAGATGGTTCGCCTCCTCTTCAGGATGCCGTTTTCAGGATCGGGGTTGTGTTGGTCTCAGAATAATCCTGGTGTTGGGAAAGACTGAAGGCAAAATGAGAAGCAAAGCATGAGATGATTAGTTCGTGTCAATTATGCAACGGACCTGAATTTGGATAAACCCTGGGAGACAGTGGAGGAGAGAGGGTGCTGGTGCGCTATTGTCCATGGAATCGCCAAGAGTTAGAAACGGCTTAGTGACTGAACAACAACTACTCAGAATAGCTAGCAAAAAGTGGACTTTCCAACATTGTGCCCTTGCTTGTTGCTGCTGAATAAAAGCTATGATGTGTCTTCTCCAACCTGGTGTTGTTTGGGCTACAACTCCAGGAATATCTGGCTTGCCTGGTATAGGGCCATCCTGACCAGCATTTAACAGATTTAACAGAGGTGGGAGGGAACTTGTAGGTCAGGGGGGTCAAACCCCATGCCTGCGGGCCACATCCAACCTGTTGGGTGCTTAGATCTGGCACATGGGGACCAACCTGGAAACAGCAAAGGACGTCCCACAGCCCTCCTGAGCTCCAGTTTAGCTGGCAGAGGTTTGCAGGAGGCCGTTGCAGCCAAAAATGGAGTTCAGGAGCCCATTTTTGCTGCCAGAGCACTTGGGCCACCATAGGCACCTCCAACACAAATGATGTTGAACTGGCCACGCCCAACCTGGCCACTCACACTTTGGTCCCCAAGGCCAAACACAATCCTGATGTGGCCCTCAATGAAATTGAGTTTGACACTCCTGTTGTAGGTCATCTAGTCCAACCTACTGCTTACATTTACAATACAATAGCAGAGTTGGAAGGGACCTTGTAGGTCTTCTAGTCCAACCCCCTGCGTAGGCAGGAACCTTATACCATTTCAGACAAATGGCTATCCAACATCTTTTTAAAGACTTCCAGGGTTGGGGCATTCACAACTTCTGGAGGCAACTTCTGTTCCAGAGGTTAATTGTTCTAACTGTCAGGAAATTTCTCCTTAGTTCTAAGTTGCTTCTCTCCTTGATTAGTTTCCACCCGTTGCTTCTTGTCCTGCCCCCAGGTGCCTTGGAGAATAGTTTGACTCCCTCTTCTTTGCGGCACCCTCTGAGATATCGGAACACTGCTATCATGTCTCCCCTGGTCCTTCTCTTCATCAAACTAGACATACCCAGCTCCTGCAGCCGTTCTTCATATGTTTTAATCTCCAGTTCCCTAATCATCTTGGTTGCTCTTCTCTGCACTCTTTCCAGAGTCTCCACGTCTTTTCTACATCGTGGCGACCAAAACTGTATGCAGTATTCCAAGTGTGGCCTTACCAAGGCACTATGCAGTGGCATTAACACTTCACGTGATCTAGATTCTATCCCTCTGTTTATGCACCCTTTGTCAAGGTTGAGAAACACTGATCTATAAGAATGTAATGAATGCTCCTCTGATCTATGTTTTTGCTGCCATTCAACTTCCCAGTCAATCATGTATGAATTGTTAGTCTTTTCACCATCACAAATCAGGGTGGGAGCGGAGAGAAGCTTACTATTAAAAAGTTGAACAAAAGTTTTGGAAAGAGAGTGTAATGCACAGAGGTTCACCAAATGCTCAGAAAAGGTTGACGTTTCAGCTGACAGTTCACAACAGAATAACCTATGCTACCAGGCTTGAAATTTTGGGCTTGGACAACCTAGAACTGTGATGGTGAACCTATGGCATGCATGCCACAGGTGGCACACGGAGACATTTATTCGGGCACGCAAGGCGTTGCCCTGTCAGCTCCAGCTCACATGCGTGCGCTGGCCAGGTGACTTCGGCCTTCTTTTGATGCCATTTTGATGCCATCTTCCTTGAAGCCTCTGGAGCATGAAAAACCAGCCCTAGAGGCAAACCAGAACTTCGGGAAAGGACTTCCAGCGTGCTCGTAGGGCTATTTTTTGCCTTCTGGAGCCTTCCAGAGGCATCCCTGAAGGCTCTGCAGGGCGAAAAATAGCCCTTTGGACAAACCAGAAGTCAACATTCCCGAACTTCTGGGTTCCCCATAGGTCCATTTTTCACCCTCCAGAGGGCCTCCAGGGGGCAGGGGAGTGATATTCACCCCATCCTGGTCCCTTCGGGGAGAGGGGGCGGTTTATAAATCTAATAAATTATTAATTATTATTATTATTATCCTATAAAGCCTCTGGAGCCTAGGAAGGGTGAAAAAATTACACCAAAAGCAGGGGGGTCGTTGGTTGCACGCGCATGCATGCATGGAGGGGGTCATGTACATAGCATTATGGGTGTGGCACGCCTGTGCACGACCCTCCCCCCGGCATTCCCCCCATTTTTGGCACGGGAATCAAAAAAGGTTAGCCATCACTGACCTAGAACTACTCCACCTATGATCTGACCTAAGCGTAGTACACAAAATTGTCTGCTACAACATTCTAGGGGTAATTTTTAGTTTAGTATATGGGTTTTAGCGCAGGAATAATTTAATTTACTTTTAATTTTGTAGTTTGTATTCTGTACTTTGTTCTTTGTATTTTTAATTGCCTGTGCCCCGCCTCGAGTCCCCTTGGGGAGAGAGAGCGGGTTATAAAATTAAATTATTATTATTATTATTATTATTATTATTATTCTACCTGTCAATGACTACTTCAGTTTCAACCACAATAATACATGGGCCAACCAATAGATGCAAACTCAAGGTAAACTGTTCCAATCTCGATTGCAGAAAACACAAGTTCAGCCACAGAATGGTCAATGCCTGGAACGCACTACCTGACTCAGTTGTTACAACCCGAAACCCCCATAATTTTAACCTAAGACTGTCTCCTGTCGACCTCACCCCATTCCTAAGAGGTGCACAGGTATAGTATAGGTGGTACCTTGCTCAATAGTAGTAACTGTAAGAGAGATCTTGCAGTCTTGGTGGACAACCATTTAAATAGGAGCCAGCCATGTGCAGCAGCTGCCAAAAAAAGCCAACACAGTTCTAGGCTGTATAAACAGAGGGATAGAATCAAGATCATGTGAAGTGTTAATACCACTTTATAATGTTTTGGTAAGGTCACACTTGGGATACGGCATTCAGTTTTGGTTGCCATGATGTAGAAAAGATGTGGAGACCCTAGAAAGAGTGCAGAGAAGAGCAACCAAGATGATTAGGGGACTGGAGGCTAAAACATATGAAGAACGGTTGCAGGAACTGGGTATGTCTAGTTTAATGAGAAGAAGGACTAGGGGAGACATGATAGCAGTGTTCCAATATCTCAAGAGCTGCCACAAAGAAGAGGGAGCCAAGGTATTCTCCAAAGCACCTGAGGGCAGGACAAGAAGCAATGGGTGGAAACTAATCAAGGAGAGAAGCAACTTAGAACTGAGGAGAAATTTCCTGACAGTTAGAACAATTAATCAGTGGAACAGCTTGCCTCCAGAAGTTGTGAAGGCCCCAACACTGGAAGTCTTTAAGAAGATGTTGGATAGCCATTTGTCTGAAAGGGTATAGGGTTTCCTGCCTAGGGTTGGACTAGAAGACTTCCAAGGTCCCTTCCAACTCTGGTATTGTATTGTATTGTATTGTATTGTATTGTATTGTATTGTATTGTATTGTATTGTATTGTATTGTATTGTATTGTATTGTATTGTATTGTATTGTATTGTATTGTTCTTTAAGGGGAACTGTATAAGCGCACCAGCGTGCCTACCATCCCTGTTCTACTGTCTCCATTTATTTGTACCCATTTACTGCGTTCATATTTATGTTTATACTTATACCTGTTATGTTTTACATGTTTGACAAACTAAATGAAATGAAATGATATTGGGAAAAAGATGTCAGGGAATACTAGAAAAAAAAAGAAAATGGTAAAATCAGTGGAGATATAAAGTACTGGATTTGGGTGAGGGGTGATAATTATAGCAGAGACAGAATCCAAATAGCATTTTCCCATTAAAAAATGAAGTTTGTTTTTTTTTAAAAATTATGAATTGAGCGGGACTTCCTACCCACATTGTAATGCAATGGATTTTTTCCCCCCAGCACTTCCTGGAATCACCATGCAATTCGGCAGCAATGGTGCTTACGTGGTCATTCCAGGAAGCATTGCAAAGAAACAGCGTTTGGGGTATTTAAGGCAAAAAAGGAAATAAACAAACGCCCTAGGCACCTTGGGCATTTTCAAAAGTAAGTAAAAACCTTTTCCATTCCTAAAAGACTAGTGAATTTATGTCTAGATATTTTATTCAAAATCTGGACATAAATCCTCTGGAATAGAATTCTGCCTTGCAAAATGAGCAGTTAAATGGATCTGATTTACAACAATCCATATATCTTTTGATACCTGCCAAGGAGCTAGGAATAGTAATGATGAGTTTCACCTGAACAGTGCCAATATGTCTCCCCCCTTCTCTTTATGGGGTGTGTGTGTGTGTCACAAAATAGCTATGGTGTAAATTTCAATCCAGCAGTCCACAGCTTTACCAATCTTCTCATCCAGACTTGTGGCAGGAATTCCCTTTCAAAGAATGTCTTTGGAGATTCTCAATCTTCCAGGTCATGGTTGTCCCAAAGCAACTGAACTTTGTTTTCCCTTGAAGACGTTTTGCTTCTCATCCAAGAAGCTTCTTCAGTTCTGAATGAATGGTGGAGAATAGAAGGAGAATGACTTCTGTCTTCATAACAAGGAAAATCAAAGGTCCAGATATTTCAAGAGTGTGCAGAAATTTCGACCATTGGAATGTCTTTTTAATGGCTTGTCAATGCATCCTGGTTAAGTTAGGGTGAGAATGATGTGAGATCTCTTAGCCTTGCTGGGTTAGAGGTGCAAGGAAGCCCATTGTCAGATCCCTGACATGATACTCTGGCCATTGGGGGCGAAACACCAGCCCCCATGGAGAGGGTGCACAATTTGGGTGTCCTCCTGGATTCCCGGCTGTCCATGGAGGACCATGTGGCGGCCGTGGTCAGGGGGGCGTTTCATCAGGTATGCCTGATGCACCAATTGCGCCCCTTACTGGACTGGGATGCCTTACGCACAGTCACTCAAGCACTCGTGACCTCTCGACTCGACTACTGTAATGCTCTCTACATGGGGCTTCCCTTGAGGTGCACTCGAAAGCTGCAGTTAGTCCAGAATGCAGCCGTGCGGGTGATTATGGGAGCGCCTAGACACTCCCACATAACACCGATCCTGCGCGAGCTGCCCTGGCTTCCTGTGGTCTTTCGGGTGCGCTTCAAGGTTCTGACAACCATCTTCAAAGCGCTCCATGGCTCGGGACCTAGTTACATGCAAGACCGTCTTCTGCCCCATACATCCCTAAGACCGATATGCTCCCACAGAGAGGGCCTTCTCAGGGTGCCGTCGGCCGGGCAATGCTGACTGGCGACACCCAGGGGAAGAGCCTTCTCTATGGCGGGCCCTGCCCTGTGGAACGATCTTCCCCCTGAACTTCACACCGTCTCCGACCTCCGCCTCTTCCGCAAGTGTCTAGAGAGACACATTTGTTCCATCTAGCTGGCCTAGCGTAACCTCCACAACTGACTTTTAGATAGTTTTAAATTTGGGGATTTTAATTTGGTTTTAGCGCAGGATTTCATTGAATAAGTTTTTTTAAAATTTTATATGGTTTTGTATGTATTTTTAATATTCCTGTGCGCCGCCCTGAGTCCGTTGGAGAAGGGCGGGGTATAAATTGAATAAATGAAATGAAATGAAATGAAATACTGCCATTCACATGGAGGGAGGGGGCAGCACGGGGATAAGCTGTATTTTATGACCTTTTTCCTGGCGCCTAAGCGGCCTGCAATATTCTCACCTTTTGGGAATGGAAGAAGGAGGGAGGGCCATGTGGATTGTGTCAGTTGGTTGAAAGGGGAAGAAGAGCAATGGGAACAGATCCATATCTGACTCTCAGGATGATTGTTACAATAAACATCTTCACACCTGTGGATTGGCTGAAATCCACATTCGGATTGCAGGGATGGATTCTAGAGCTCTATTTCTAACTCTGCAGTTTGGGAGGGAATTTGAAATCTGTTTTGCCTCTTTAAGTAGCTCTGGCCGAAAAGAAAAAAAAAGAGGGTATACATCAGGAAAGGGATAAAAGCAAAACAAATGTATGCAGACATGAAGGGAAGAGTACTGATAATTGAAATAATTCTAGATCAAAAACAAGTCCATTCCTAGCAGTGATATATGCACCTAATAAAAATCAAAAGGAATTCTATACAAAACTTCAGGAAAAGATTATAGAGATCAAAAAAGAGAATATATGTTTAATTGGCGATTACAATGCGATTGTAGATATAAAGAAGGATTAGGCTAGCGACCAGAAAAATAAGGGGAAAAAAATATACTCTTCCAAAAACCTTTTTCGAAAGGGCAGAGAAACTAAATTTAATAGACTTTTGGAGAACCCTTATCCCAGCAGAAAGTAAATTTACGTTTTGCTCCAACCCTCATAGATCCTGGTCAAGAATCAATATGATTTGGATAAATGTAGAATTAGGCAAAGTAAATCCAGACGGTAGAGATTTGGTCAAATATCTGGGCAGATCATAATCCCCTTGTAATAACATGGAAGGGGCAAAAAGAGAGAGAGAGAGAGAGGAAGATGGACACTGAATCCACACACTTTAAAACAAAAGGAATATATTAAATGGATTACAAAAGAATTAGAATTCTTCTTTCAGCTCAATAAGAAACAACATACCTCCTTATTAAATTTATGGGACACAATGAAGGCGTATATAAGAGGACTAACAACAGCCTATACAGCTAAGAAAAATAAGGTGAAAGAGAAAGATTACAATACACTACAGGAGGAGATTAAATAGTTAGAAGCCCAACTTCAAAAGAAGCCCAGGGATGAGCAAATTAAAAGTAAAAGGGCCCTAGCCAAGCACAAATTGAATGCAAGGAGAAAAATGCAAGAAACCTAACATTTGTAAAAAAACAACAACAACACTTTAAACACACAAACAAACCAAGGAAATGGTTAACATATAGATTAAAAGAAAGAAAGAGAGAAATCTGTTTCGCCTGTTCTGCTGTCACTTCTTCTCAATGAAAGGTACCACCATAATACCACTTTATAAGGCCTTGGGAAGGCCACACTTGGAATACGGCATTCAGTTTTGTTCACCACGATGTAGAAGAGATGTGGAGATTCTAGAAAGAGTGCAGAGAAGAGCAACAAAGATGATTAGGGGACTGGAGACTAAAACATATGAAGAATGGTTGCAGGATCTGGGGATGTCTAGTTTAATAAAAAGGATTAGGGGAGACATGATAGCAGTGTTCCAATATCTCAGGGATTGCCACAAAGAAGAGGGAGTCAAACTATTCTCCAAAGCACCTGAGGGCAGGACAAGAAGCAATGGGTGGAAACTAATCAAGGAGAGAAGCAACTTAGAACTGAGGAGAAATTTCCTGACAGTTAGGACAATTAATCAGTGGAACAACTTTCCTCCAGAAGTTGTGAATGCCCCAACACTGCAAGTCTTCAAGAAGATGTTGGATAGCCATTTGTCTGAAATGGTATAGGGTTTCCTGCCTAGGCAGGGAGTTGGACTAGATGAAGTCCAAGGTCCCTTCCAACTCTGCTATTGTACTGTATTGTATAAAGGTTCCTTTTCCAAATACCACATTTCAAGAGTCTATACTATGCTCATTCTCTTGACAAACCAGGCTTCTTAGCAGTCTGCTGTGGCTGTGGAATCTCAATTTAATCTTCCCTTCCTTCTGTGCTTCATCTAGGACGCCTATTAGTGTGTTTGCTCATTATTTATTGCCATTTGGTTTTTTTTCTGATGTGAAGGACATGCTAAATAAATAGCAGGACTGTTTACAGCTTCTAGCCAGCCAAGACAAACTCACAACTAATGGATAGTAAGCAACCGCCCATATCTACCACAAAACAGTGGAGATTTGGGTACAGGAAGCAAAATTTCTGTGTGTAATTGTGAGACAGTTTAGCAGCGATACAACAGCAATGATGGCAATGATGATGATGTTGATGATGACACAATGAAGAAAAAGTTCTCACATTTTCTTTGATAGCTAAGCAGGGCTAAAAGGAAGCCATGTTTTGAAAGATGGTTGATTGGATTTGAGGAACAGGGAGGTGAAGTACAACTGGAGCAAAATCCCAGTTGATACGACAGATATTTGCAGGGGGAAAGACATTATATGCATCACCAAGTATCTGACATCATTGTGACTTCAAGCAAGAGACTTGCGTGATTGATATAGGAAAGGCCTCTTTGCTGTCTTTTTCTTCCTTTTGCTTGCAAAGAAAATTCTCTGCATTTATCAGACTGAGCAAGAGACAGGGAGGAACAGGCAGTTTATGTGCCTCGTATTTCTTTCACCTTCCTTTGTTCTTTTCTTCAAGTGTTCAATGCAGATAAGTCTGTTCTTATTGCACATCATTAAATCATAGTAAAAAAAAAAAGACACCAAGAACAGTGAAACAAGCCAGTCTGAAAGCCAACACAGATTTCACTTTTCCATTCAACTCTATACGGTATTTGGAAGGGACCAATTTAATCCTAAAATCCCATTCTCTACTGCAGAAATTGAAATTAAACATCTCAGACAAAGGGCTGTTTAGTCTCCTGTCTTGTTGACAGCTCACCATTATTAATAAGAGATGTCTTTGTTGAACTGTTACTACGAATAGAATAGAATAGAATAGAATATAAAATAGAATAGAATAGAACAGAACAGAAGTAGAGCAGAATAAAATATAAAATAGAATAGAATAGAATAGAATAGAATAGAATAGAAGCAGAGCAGAATGGAATGGAATGGAATGGAATAGAATAGAATAGAAGTAGAACAGAACAGAACAGAATAGAAGTAGAGCAGAATAGAATAGAATATAATAGAATAGAATAGAATTCTGCATTGGCCAAGTGTGATTGAAGACACAAGGAATTTGTCTTTGGTGCAGATGGTCTCAGTGTACTTAAAAGACAAGATACATTCGTCAAGAATCCTAAGGTACAAGACTTAATGATAGTCACAGAGTACAAAAAAGCAATCAGGACACAATCAGTATCAATATAAATCGTAAGGATACAAGCAATGAAGTTACAGTCCTGCAGTCATAAGTGGGAGGAGATGGATGATAGAAATGATGAGAGGACTAATAGTAATAGTAATGCAGCCATAGTGAATAGTATGAAAGTGTTGAGGGAATCATTTGTTTAGTAGAGTGATGGCGTTCGGGGGAAAAACTGTCCTTGTGTCTAGTTGTCTTGGTGTGCAATGCTCGATAGTGTCGTTTTGAGGGTTGGAGTTGAAACAATTTATTTCCAGGATGCAAGGGATCTGTAAATATTTTCACAGCCCTCTTTTTGACTTGTGCAGTATACAGGTTCTCAATGGAGGGCAAGTTAGTAGTTTTTTTTTTTTTTTGCAGTTCTGATTATCCTCTGAAGCAGTGGTGGGTTTCAAATTTTTTAGAACCTACTCTGTAGGTGTGGCCTATTTTGTGGGCATGGCTTGGCAGTCATGTGACAGGTGGGAGTGCCCACCTTTTAAAATGTGGTGAAACTCATTTAACAACGCTCTTGCTTAGCAATCAAAATTTTGGACTCAATTGTGATGATAAATTCTTTCTTTCTTTCTTTCTTTCTTTCTTTCTTTCTTTCTTTCTTTCTTTCTTTCTTTCTTTCTTTCCTTCCTTCCTTCCTTCCTTCCTTCCTTCCTTCCTTCCTTCCTTCCTTCCTTCCTTCCTTCCTTTCCTTTCCTTTCCTTCCCGTTGGTTCACTGGCAGCGGCGGGCCAGATTTTACTTCCAGGTATGCCGGTGGAACCCCCTCTCACCGGTTCTCTAAATTTCACCAACCGGCTCTCGCGAGTAGGTGCGAGCCTGCAGAAACCCACCACTGCTCTGAAGTCTGTGCCTGTCTTGTTGGGCTGCAGAGCCAAACCAGACCGTTATGGAGCTGCAGATGACAGCCTCAACCATTCCTCTGTAGAACTGGATCAGCAGCTCCTGGGGCAGTTTGAGCTTCCTGAGTTGGCGCAGAAAGAACATTCTTTGTTGTGCTTTTTTGATGATGTTTTGGATGTCAGATGTCCATTTTAGGTCTTATGATAGAACCTAGAAACCTAGTCTCCTGTCTTATTGATAGCACACCACTCTTAATAAGAGATGCCTCTGTTGAACTATTGTTACTGTTAGAACACTTCTCAGGAGCAGGAACACATTTTGTACCTCCTTATGTTTTTAAAAAAATCACTATCTCATGACCAAAATGATTATAGATAATCCCTGACTTATGACCACAACTGAGACCAGAATTTCTATTGCTAAGCAAGGTGGTTGTTAACTAAGATATGATTGATTTTATCGCCTTTTTTACCATGGTTGTTAAGTGAAACTTCCCCCTTTGCGGGTAGCCAGCTGGGAAGATTATAGGACCTTCCCAGGGGTGCATGACCTCAGGATGCTGCTACAACTATGGTAAACATATACCAAGTACCTGAATTCTGACCCCCTGACAGTGGAGATGCTGCAATAGTCATAAGTGTGAGGAGCAATCATAAGTGATTCTTTTCAGTGTTATTGTAACTTCAAACAGTTACGCGGTGGCTCAGTGGCTAAGATGATCAGAAAAGTTGGCAGTTCGGCGGTTCAAATCCCTAGCACCATGTAGCAGAGTGAGCTCCCATAACTTGTCCCGGCTTCTGCCAACCTAGCAGTTCAAAAGCACGTAAAAATGCAAGTAGAAAAATAGGAACCACCTTTGGTGGGAAGATAACAGTGTTCTGTGCACCTTTGGCATTTAGTCATGCCAGCCACATGACCACAGAAACATCTTCAGACAGCGCTGGCTCTTTGGCTTTGAAATGGAGATGAGCATCACCACCTAGAGTCAGGAATGACTAGCACACATGTGCGAGGGGAACCTTTACCTTTGTCTTTAAGTTGAATATTACCTGTATCTCCTTGGATCTATACTACCAGCAGAGTTCTGAAGAGGGCAAATTCCAATTGTCTGCATTCATGAATGTAAATATGGTACCAACAGAGGTATAAAAACCTCCTTAGTAAGCCTGTGCAGTTCTAAAAGTGGGTGCTTTGACTCATGAAAGATTTGAGACAAGCATTGGAGGTGTACAAAACTGTTTGATTTAAAAAAAAATAGATTTGAGTTTGAAACAGCTGGTCCAGCTGGAAAAGTCTTATGATTCAATTGTTCAGTTCAAACCCAAAACATCTGTTTCCAATGGAAATATGTGTCCTTTTGAGCTTGGGTTGGTTCCAAGGTGCTTGGAACAATTTTGGAACATCTTGATAAGCTTAGAACAACCCATTTCAAGCTCAGGACTGTTTAAGATTTGAGTCATACAAAGCTCTTCTTTAAAACAATTCCATGAAATAGAGCAGTGTCCATTTAATGATCAAATTTCTATTCTTCTGGAATTGTAATTAGTCTCTTGGCAACTGACAAAAAAGACAATAACTCCATATATATATTTATAGATAGATAGATGATAGATAGATAGATAGATAGATAGATAGATAGATAGATAGATAGATAGATAGATAGATAAATAGATAGATAGATTTAATTAATTAATTAATTTAATTAGATTTCTAGACTGCCCCCTCTCCCCGAAGGGACTATCCGAAGGGATATATATAGATATAGATATAGATATAGATTAGATAGATAGATAGATAGATAGATAGATAGATAGATAGATAGATAGATAGATAGATAGATAGATAGATAATTGTTTTCACAGCTCATAAAACTAACACACGTGTGTGTGTGGTTTTTGAGCTGATCAATAAATAAATCAGAGAGACTAGGATAGATCTATTTCGAGCTATTTAGCTCTCATCAGCTAGCCATACCCTTACTGGGATTCGAACCAGGGAAGTATTACATGTGAGGCAGTTGTAATTGCCTCTAGACCAACTGGTTCTATCCTGATCAGTAATACTTCCCTGGTTCGAATCCCAGTAAGGGTATGGCTAGCTGATGAGAGCTAAATAGCTCGAAATAGATCTATCCTAGTCTCTCTGATTTATTTATTGATCAGCTCAAAAACCACACACTACTTCTTCTTCTTCTTCTTCTTCTTCTTCTTCTTCTTCTTCTTCTTCTTCTTCTTCTTCTTCTTCTTCTTCTTCTTCTTCTTCTTCTTCTTCTTCTTATTATTATTATTATTATTATTATTATTATTATTATTATTATTATTATTATTATTATTATTATTATTATTATTATTATTATTATTATTTATGGACCGCTCTCTCTCCCCGAAGGGACTCGAGGCGGTGCACAGGGGATTTAAAAATACATATATAAAAACACAAACATAAATACAATTTAAAATGAATTAAACTTAACCCTGCGCTAAAATCCCAGACCAACTAAAATTAGACCCCTAAAAACCCTAATAGAGCAATTCAGTTTCCCCAAGCCGGCCAGGCAGAAAAAATGAGTTTTTAATTTTTGACGGAAGGAGCAGAGGTCCATGGTCGTTCTAATATCTGGGGGGAAGGTCGTTCCAGAGGGTTGGGCCCGCCATAGAGAAGGCCCTTCCCCTGGGCGTCGCCCGCTGGCATAGCCTAGTGGACGGCACCCGAAGTCCCTCTCTGTGGGAGCGGATCTCACACATGCTATCTGGACTGAGTTGCCTCTTCCTTCTCCTCTGGAATACACCCCATCGCTCATGGGGTGGGGGTGGGGGTGCACATGCCATCCTCTGAGCCTCTTGCCCCTCCTGCATTCCTGCTGCAGGCCAAGCTGCCGTTTCTCTGACTATTCTCATGGCTGCATCTTCTCGTTGCCCTGTTTCCCAGGGTCCTTCCTACATAGCATTACATCTTCTCTTTGGGACAGGACTTTCTGGAGAACACCTTCATTTACCGTATTTTTCGGAATATAAGACGCACCTCCCCCCCCCCCCAAAAAGAGGGTGAAAATCTGAGTGCGTCTTATACTGAAAACAGTATTTTTTGCCTCCTGAAACCCTGCCCCCTTCACAAAAATGGATGTGCAGAGGGTTTGGGAGGCCTGCAAGGTGCTCCTGAAGGCTGGGGAGGGCAAAAACAAGCAAAAATACAGGCCGTTTTTGCTCGCCCCCCCCCAGCCCCCAGGAGCACTCTACAAGCCTCTTAAAGGCTATGCATGTCCCTTTTTTTTGCAAAAAAACAGCCCAATTTTCATGAAAAAGGGCCATTTTTTGCTTGTTTTTGCCCCCCTCCAGCCCCAGGAACACTTTGCAGGCCTCTCAAACTCTCTGCATGCCCCATTTTTCACAAACAAATGAGCCATGCAGAGGATTTGAGAGGTCTGCAGAGTGCAAAAACTTTTTTTAAAAAGGTACCTCTTCAAAATCTTGGTGGGTCTTATGCTCCAGTGCGTCTTATACTCTGAAAAATACGGTATCATGTTATCCCTATGTTCCAAAGGCAGTAAGGGAGTTTCCTCAGTCCTGGGAGCTGGGTGTTTGGCTTGCTGGTTTTCCATCTTTTTAAATGCCCCATATTTGGGACATTTAAGAAAATAATGTACGACTAGACTAGAGTAGACTAAGCAATTTCGTTGTATTTATTTTGTACAATGACAATAAAGGCTATACTATACCAGAACTCCTAGCTGCATCTGGCCCTTCGGAGTGTTCCAACCAGTGTTCCTGTAAAATTGGAGCATTATTAACTGCATCAACACCACCTCCACTTGTCTTGGAAGAGAAAACTGTTTTGAGTACGCAGCAGAAATTAAAATCCATCTGGAAGCTCACCATTTTTATATGCAGACTTTTTTTAACCACAACACCACAGGGGTTTCGCTTCTTCAGTCATTATATTTTAGTTTGCTATTTATTACAAATGGTCTTTAAAGTAGGTCAGTCTTGCAGGAGGGTGGAAGAAGCACCAAGAAATAATATCCACAGCTAAGCTTTCTAATTACACCAGAGATTTTTCTTAGGTACCTTTCCCAAATTGGCATCCTGTGGGTCTGCTAGGACTTCAGCTCCCTCCCAGAATGCCTAGCCATAAAAAAAAATAGGGATTCTGAGAACTTCAATCCAATGCAGAAGGCACCAGGTTGGAGAAAATGGTTGCTCCTTGGACTTGATCATTGCCCTGGTTTTCAGGCTTCCTGAAGCTAAATTCATTTAAGTTGAAGGTATTATGTGGAATAAATGAATCTGTCAGGCCTGCGGTCGTCTTTTCTTTTGGATTTTTGGCTGCCACACTTTCTATTATTCTACTATGCATTTTCTATTGTGGGAGGAGGAATTGTATGGAGTTAGATGATATGTAGCCATAACAAAATTCTTTCTAGAAAGCCAAGGTCATCCTTTGTCTTCGCCCCTCTGCACCTGACCAGAACTAGATGGGTGGAAGCTGCCAGCATGGCAGTGGAAGATTGGACCATGGGATGGACTTGTGGGTGTGATGACAAGATTTTGAACTTTCAACTAGGTGGGGAAAACCAGGAAGCTTTCAGATTTGGGTTTTCCCAGATGTGCCAACATGGCTCTCTTCATAAATTGGAACTTTGAGGAATACTTTGCCTCGGACTTTGATTTAATTTTGGATGCTATTTGGAACCCTGACAGAAACATTCTTGTGGGGTAGCAAAGAGGGTCAACCATGTAACTTCTGGTATGGATTCTTTTGTAGGTATTTCTGGGCAAGTATAGAAAACCTAGTTGATTTAACTGAACTAGGGCAAATGGCAGAAGATCGGTGGGAATAGTGGCTGCTTGAGTCCTTTACCTCTCTCTCTTTTTCAAGCACCATTGAGCATCTCATGAACACTTTGAGGGTTGACAGGGACCAGGACTTCAACTCTGGAAGTAGCCCAGGAGCCTTTTGACCAACCACTATGTAGTGGAGCTGAAACTGAATGTCAGGGTTCCAAGTAACACCCCCAACGAAAGAAGACACCAAGGCTTGAGGTTCCTCAGAGTTCTATTTTATTAGAGATGTCCTATTGGCACATCTGGGAAAACCCGAATCTGAAAGCTTCCCAGTTTTCCTGACCCAAATGTAAAAGACAGCTTCCAGGTCTGACACTGACCGAGTCAACGCCTCCGTAGGTGTCTCCTTAGCCATTGGAGAAAAGGCAGGATCAAAATAGAATTCCAATACATGGCCTTAAATGAATTGGCCTTGTGGTTCACCCCTCCAGCAGATCAAATATGGAATGCAATCTCCTTGAGAGGGTGACATTTGTGACCAACTCCTTGTAGACACCCTTCTTGGCATACATTTATCCCAGTGATGGCTAACCTTTTTGTTGTTGGGTGCCAAAAATGCGAGCACAAGCATGCGATAACCCATGTGTGTGCCAGCACCAATAATGCAAAGCCTGCCCCCACATGTGCATGCATGCACAACATCCCCCATGCTCCCCCCACGGCCGCTGCATTGCCCGCCTCCAAGCTGAGCTTGGTATTTTCTCCGGGGAACTGGGGAGGCTGTTTTTGCCCTCCCTAGGCTCCAGGCTACCCTCCGGGGGGCAGGGGAGGACAAAAAATGGGCCCAACAGATCTACCAGAAGTTTGGAAATGAACTAGGTCTGTTGGGCCTGTTTTTCACCCTCTCCAGGCTCCAGAGGTTTTCCTGAAGCCCAGGGAGGGCAAAAACAGCTTCTCCTGGCCTGTCGGAGGCCCCCTGGAAGCTGGATAATTTCTGAACTTCCAGTAGGCCCATTGGACCTATTTTTCACCCTCCCCAGGCTCCAAAGGCTGAAGCCTGGGGAGGGTCAAAATGATCTACCCTGGCCCTCCAGAAGGCCAAAAATCAGCTGGTCAGTGTGCACATTTGCGCTGGAGCTGACAGCTCACGCGCCAGCAGATATGGCTCCACGTGCCACCTGTGGTACATGTGCCATAGGTTCGCCATCACAGATTTATCCCCTTCTTTCTTGAGAACAGGCTGGATGTTTGTCAACATAATTCTGTTGGGTAGATTATTCCGGAGTCCCGAATCTCTAAGCTGGGTTAGCAGTTGTGGACAAAGGTGTGCAGCTGCAGTACCTTCCTCCTGTTGGCTTTATTCTTTGCTACCAAGCATTGCCTGATTAAGTTGTTGTGGCCCAGCGCTACTCCCTTGGCGCTTTGCTCCCTTCCTAATAGATCCTTCAGCCTCTGGGGTGACCCTCCGTTGCTCTTCTCCTGGCTCATTTCCTTTCATCACTGCTCATTTTTGCTTCTGTCGATCATTGGGTGACACCGCCTGGCCCCCATTACCTCCTCAGAGAGAGACGCATGGCTCTTCCGGTACTTACGGTTACAAGCGCCCTGAAGAAGCCAGGATTACATTACAGTCTTTCTCAGAGAGACGGTCAAATGATGAATCCCTTCCGTGAACCGGGCTTTTCATGTTTTAATGTGTCTGTTTATTATATAAGCCAGAGATGGAGGATTACAGATTTTGAAGCCAGGCGGTTTTGAACTTCCACAGGGTGGAAATGTGGTCTTCCTGAAACGGAAAAAACTGCCAAGGCTCCTGCCTTTTCTCCTCCAAGCCTATCTCCGCTGCTCTTTGACCCAGCCAAGTATCTGCTTGGAGATCTTTCTACAAGAGGCCTTACCAACCGGCTACAACCCTTTGTTTCATCGGGATGGGTCATTTCCTAGCAGCTAGAGAAATAGATAGCAAAGTTTTTGCTGGTCTTTAGCAGTGTTGGGTGATGGCTTGTTTGCTTGCTTGATTTATTACGCAACTTACTTAGACCAGGGAGGGATTTTTGAGACCATCAAATCCAGCCTCTTACTCCCCCTCCCACTTTTATTTTGTGACCCTGTGGTAGGACGTAGTGGCTCAGGGGCTAAGATGCTGTGTGGATCCTATGTGGAGTTTTTTTTCTTTATGCCCTAGGAGAGAAACATCTCATTTCATTTCATTTATTTAGATTTATAAAACCGCGCCTCTCTCCCCGAAGGGAGTCAGGGCGGTGCACAGGAAGTTAAAAAAACATATGCAACACAGCCATCAATAAATATTAAAACCAAATTAAATAATGCTCACCCTGTGCTAAAAATCTTAAAATCTTAAAAACTATTTCCCCCCTAAAATCCAAATTAAAACAGTTTAAGCTTCAGACTACAGGCTAGATGAAGTGGATTAGGCTAGGCTGGCCAGATGGAAAAAGTAGGTCTTCAACTTTTGGCGGAAGGAGAGGAGGTCCGTGGTAGTTCTAAGTTCGGGGGGAAGGTCGTTCCAGAGGGTTGGGCCCGCCACAGAGAAGGCCCTTCCCCTGGGCATCGCCCACTGGCATTGCCTGGTGGACGGCACCCGGAGAAGTCCCTCTCTGTGCGAGCGAATTGGCCGAAGGGATGTGTGGGGTAGGATACGATCCCGTAGATAACTAGGCTCCGTGCCATGGAGCACTTTAAAGATGGTAATAAGCACCTTGAAGTGCACCCGAAAGGCCACAGGCAGCCAGTGCAGCTCGCGCAGGAGCGCTGTTACGTGGGAATGCCTAGAGGCTCCCAAAATTGCCCGCGCGGCCGCATTCTGAACTAGTTGTAGCCTTCGGGTGCACCTCAAGGGGAGCCCCATGTAGACAGCCCCATCTGCTGCTACCTAAGATTGAACTCTCCACCCTCTGAGTGGGAGGTGAGCATCTTCATCCCTAGGCCAACATGCCACTCCACATCCAGCCTCTTACTCTGTGCGGGAATCCACATGAAAGCATCCCAGAAAGATGCCATCTGCCTGGGCACATCTGGCAAAAGAGAGGCCACTATTTCTCTGGGTGATTGGCTTCACCACCAGCCTGCTGTTCAAAATTGTTTTCCATTATGCAACCAGAATGCCCATTCTTTAATTTAAATCCATTATTCTGGGTTTACACCCTGGAACGCTAGAAAACAGCTCTTGAATGTCTTCTCTATGACATTCTTCCACCCAGGTGCTTAGAAGGAGCTACCATAACCCTAGTCCCAATTTGGTCTTCTGAAAGCAAATACTGCCAGTTTCCTTATTTATTTTTTCAGTTTCTTGTCAAAACTCAGCACACTAGTGGCTCCTCAGTGTATGTTTTGTTTGTTAGTTTTGGAAAATCAGTGAGAAATCACACAGCTGCTGTTTGGCAGTGTGCCAAACAAGTTTTAGTGGCACAATTTTAGGAGGGTTCCCTGAGTGACAAAATACGGTTTGAGCAGCTGCCTGCCTATCCCAGTTTTCTATGCAAAGCATCCTGGAATTTGTTTGCTATTTATTAAGGTCATACCTTGCCCTTGCATTAGAAAAACAAAATGGCACTCAAGAGATTTAACAATAAAAGCCTGATAAAATAGCAAGGCTGTCAAGGAAAACTCATCCTATAAAGCACAACACGTACAATCTTCATGGTACCAGCCTCCACTAGGTTAAAGCACGCAAGAGCAGCAGGATTACCGAAATACCAGAGTCGTGCCTAAATAAAAAAAATAATTTTATCTGCTGGTGGTTAACAGGGGTAAATGGAGCTGTCAGGGGTCTCAGTGGATGGACGTTTCGAAGTTTTTGATTTTGGAGCAGCTATCAAGAAGGCTCCGCCTCATACCTCTGCATTATACTTAGTGGACCAATAGTCAAAGAAGCCGTTACAATTGAGAGAAGAGAATATTTTGCAGCTGAGGG